>OU898279.1:23000646-23600646 GCA_918026665.1 Diabrotica balteata | reverse complement strand
GTTCTGATTTGAGTAATGCACGTTTCATTCATTTGACAAATTAGAATAATCTATACTCCGTCCAATAAAGACGGGTTCTTATCTCCATTATCTACTTCTTATTAAAAAAAGCTGCCTCTGACGACTTTAAAAACCCATGATTTGTCTTAAATCATAATACGCAATTTTTGGAATTATTACATTGTTACTTGCTAATTAGAGATGTTTAATATTTTGTATCTAGGTAATCGAGAGATATTCTATCGTGTCACAGACTTTTTTGCCAAATCCAAAGCTTGCTTCTCTTCCGATTTCATTAAACTTGCTCTTCGAAATGAAGCGGGGAGAGCGCTTAGTGATATACTGTAATTATGGAAAAGGTTATAGCTCACATCTTCCAAACAAATAGCTTCAAAATAGCTCCAAATAGCTATTTGGAATGCCATCGGTCAAACAAATCATGCTCAAGAGGTTAAATCTTTTATATTATTACACAACATTGACGTAATGTTAATCTCTGAAACATACTTCACAAATAGAAGTTATCTGAAAATCCCCATCTATGTAATATATTACACCAGACATCCAGATGGCACTGCACAATGGAGGAATTGCAATCACAATCAAGTAATCGATAAAAAACAAAACACACTCGATATCCACAAATATCCTAAAAACATAATATAAGCCATATCTTAGTAATAAATATACCAATTGGATTAAATTATGGTCTATTCTTGATGGCAGACTGGATTTAAACATGCCACTAAAATCTGATGGCGATATTGACGAAGCAGTAGATCAACACTAGCTAGCAGTCAACACCTACACAAACAAAAGAAATCGTACAAAAAGACTTACCCAACGAAATAAAAGAAAAAATCGCAGAAAAACTAAGACTTAGGAAATTCTGGTAAAGAACCCGAGCACCTCATGATAAAAATAGATAAAACCAAGCTACAGCAAGATTAACAATAAAAACAATGACATAAAACGATATTTAAAAAATCTATCTGTCACGGAAGTCTCCGAATACTTACTATGGAAGGCAACACAAAAAATTTATCGATCACATCTTTCTAATCCGCCTATCTGGGCCAGTAATGCATAATGTGCCAAAAGTGACAAAGAAAAAGCCACAGTCTTTGCGAAACACCTGGAGGAAGCGTTCTAACCACATACTCTAAACAACGACTTTGGTTTAAAAGATAATATAAAATCGTATTTACAATCTCCACACCAACTAGAAGCACCATTGGAGAAATTTACTGCCAAACAAGTTTTCAACAAAATCCAAACAGATCTGAATCCGAAGAAGTCTCCAGGGTTCGATTTTATAACTGCGAGAATTCTAAAAGAACTTCCCAAGAAATGAATGCAATATTTAACACATATGTTTAACGTAATCCTAAGAACTGGTTACTATCCTCTTTTGTGAAAAGTTACACAGATTATTTTAATAGCCAAACCAGGCAAACCTGTAGAAAAAGTTAAGTCCTATAGACCTATCAGTCTACTTTCAGTGATATCAAAGGTTTTTGAAAAACTACTACTAGACAGATTACAGCCAATTTTCGTACAACAGCAGCTAATGCCCAACCACCAGGTTGGATTTAGACAACAACATGCTACCATTGAGCAAATTCACCGAATCTGCAATTCCATAAACAAAGCGTTCGAAGAGAAGAAATACTGTTCTGCAGCCTTTTTGGATATCTCACAGGCTTTAGATAAAGTCTGGTACACTGGACTGCGATACAAAATAAGAAAAATCCTTCCTCTCAACTACTTTTTAATCCTTAAGTCCTATCTTTCGGACCGGTATTTTCTTGTAAAAGTAAAGGATCAGTGCACTAACTTATATCCAATTAAAGCTGGAGTACCCCAGGGTAGTGTCTTTGGAGCTGTTCTCTACCTACTTTACACAGCAGATCTTCCTACAAGTCAAAACATCCTTACAGCCACATACGCAGACGACACAGCAATCCTTGTGGCTCACTCAAACCCGTATATCGTCTCACAACTGCTCCAGACCAATCTCGACAAAATAAAGATTTGGTTACAGACATGGCAAATTAAAGTTAACGAAAGCAAGTCAGTACATATAACGTTTACTCATCGAAAAGACACATGCCCAACCGTCTAATTAAATAACCAAATACTACAACAAAAAGATTATGTATATATAAATACTTAGCTATGCACCTGGACCGCAGATTAACGTGGAACACATATTCACGAAAAGAGAACAGTTGAGTCTGAAACTCAGTATAATGGCTAATAGAAAAAAGATCACAACTGACTTTGTACAATAAAATCCTAGTAGACAGGTCAGAACGAGCAGAAGTAGAGAAGGCTCTTAACCAACTAAGAAACAAAAAAAACTCCAGGAATCGATGGCATAACAGCGGAGACTCTAAAAGCAATAGGCGAAATTGGCGTAGATGTAATGCTGGATATGTGCAACATGATATGGATCACAGGTGAATGGCCTGATGAGTGGTGTGAATCAACCTTGATCCCTATCCATAAAAAAGGATCACTAACCATATGCAGCAATTACAGAACCGTTGCCCTCATGCAAGCAAAATCCTGCTACATATAATCAATAAACGGCTAAAGAAGTTTCTACTTCCAGAGATAGCCGAAGAACAATGTGGATTTGTACCAGGAAAGGGAACGCGTGAGCAAATACTCAACACCAGACAGATAGTAGAAAAAGCGAGAAAACATAACCTACCAATGTTGCTCTGTTTTGTAGATTACACAAAGGCTTTTGATTCAGTAAAATGGGATCCTCTCTGGAGTATAATGGAAAATATGGGAGTACCTAACCACCTAGTTAACCTAATAAGAAATCTGTACAATAAAAACTCAACCAAAGTTAAAGTACATGGAATATATTCAAATGCATTCAAAACAGAGAAAGGAACTAGACAAGGTTGCATACTATCACCATTATTGTACAACATATATTCTGAATATATAATGAGAAAAGTACTAGATGAATGGGATGGAGGAATCACTATAGGAGGCAGAAAAATCAGTAACCTGCGATACGCAGATGACACACTTATACTAGCAGCGAATGAAGTCGAAATGATTACCATCATCGAACGGCTAAGCCGAATAAGTGAAGAATTCGGACTTCAAATCAACACCAGAAAAACAAAAATAATGATTGTAGACAGAGCAAATAATAATCTACCGCATATACGCCAAATAGGGATTTTCGAAGTAGTCGACAGATTTGTATACTTGGGCTCTCTGATAACCAACAATGGTGACTGTTCCTCATAAATCAAACGCAGACTAGGAATGGCCCGAACCGCAACTGCTAAATTAATTAAAATATGGAAAGACCGAACAATAACAAGGAATACTAAGCTTAGGTTGGTCAATGCCCTTATTTTTCCCATTGCTACATATGCAGCTGAAACATGGACTCTCAAAAAAATCGATAGGAGTAAGATCGAAGCCTTCGAAATGTGGGTATATAGAAGAATTCTACGCGTGTCCTGGACAGAACATAGAACCAACCTGTCAATTCTGGAAGAGCTTCATATAAAAGACAGGCTACTAAAAAAAGTAAACCAAGCCTACCTAACTTACTTCGGCCACATAGCTAGAAGAACGGGCACCATGGAACTATTGGTAGTAGAAGGAAAGGTAGAAGGCCGAAGACCAAGAGGAAGATCTCCAATACGATGGGTGGACCAAATGAAGAGTTTGGTGGGAAAATCCCTACATGAAGCCGTCCATATGGCACAAGATCGCAGTCAATGGAGACAGCAGACTAATAATATTTAGGGTGTCACTACGCCCTGACAAGGGCTAAAGGATTGAGGAGGGAGACAGGTCAGTAGTGGACAGTAGTAAAAGTCAGTGATAAAGCCAATATGGACCCAACTGTAAGGATCTGCGTCAAGATCCAATATCGACATACTGGAGAGATTCCAATCGAAGACTTTCCGTATTATCACAGATGCAGCGTGGTAC
The DNA here is from genome assembly GCA_918026665.1 of Diabrotica balteata. Lineage (NCBI taxonomy): Eukaryota > Metazoa > Arthropoda > Insecta > Coleoptera > Chrysomelidae > Diabrotica > Diabrotica balteata. The sequence continues at coordinate 23,596,668 of OU898279.1, read as the reverse complement.
GTGCCCAATGAATTCAACAATCGCGATCTTTAGATGAAAACTGCCAAAGAAGAAATTGCCAGTTACTCCCAAAAATATGACAGACGACTGCAAAACCATCCCAATAGGCTAGCGAAGAAACTCACGAGGCCCTAGGCAAACAGAAGACTAAAGCGTCTTACTCCAAGCGATCTGTCAACAAGATTTGTACATACATACAGATACATACAGACATACATAGAGTACATACAGGTTGTAAATAAATGAGATGTTAAAAAAACAAGTTGCAAACATTATTTTCTTCTGTAATATTTTTTTCGTCATCAATTTGAAGTGACAATAAGTATTTGCGTTTTTCCTGTTCGATACAATTTAAGATTTTCGATCTAGAACAATTATTTGTAAGTTCTACTATATTTAATTTATGATAAAAAAAGTATGAACTTACTCGTAAGAGTAAGTTTATAAAATTAATACATATTCGTATATCTTTTAACATAATTACATAATTGAATGGCGAGCATTATGATAATCTGCTCTCACGAAATTAGGATATCGCTGATGATCTCGATAATGTATCAACGAGCTGAATCCGAATAATTAAAGAAAGAACAAACTAGTGAAGCATAGTCAGAGGCACAGAAGAAAAGGTAAAGAGTAGAAAGCGTGCGGGTGTGAGAATGCGACGTGCGCCAGGTTCACAACGTCGCGGTCGGACGTTGCTGTGGTTGCGTTCTTCGCCTTCGACTTTGCCGCCTTAGGCCACCGAATCACTCAAAAACTTCCATTCATCTGTGAGAGCGATTAGACAGTGGAGTACATCCGAAAAGGAGTCTAATTTGCAGATGGTCTTCTAATTTGTGAATTTGTGTATGAAGACACGATTTTAATAATGAATTAAGCATTAATGAATAATTTTATTTAATTGTCTGTGGTAAAATTCAGACTAACTTGAATTTTACCAGGTGGGCCGATACACAAAAAATGGTAAGATGAAGCAGAAAACGAAGAATATGCGCACGCTTTTGAGGAATTGTCAACCTACAGTTCTGAACTGCCTGTATGCTACGAAAAATCTGAAAGAAGCTTCAATGTTGCTACCAAAGGGGAGGCATTCAGTGAACATTTCCAGCCCTCAAGGCATAACTCTCTAGTAGGGGTAAATGTTATTTTACAATTTTAAATAGAAAGGGGGATCAAGTGGCACGTCAATTTAAACTCTGACTGCAGCCTTTTGCAACTGCAGTTGCCAAAAAATCGTGTGTAAATGTTAAACACGTTATAAGAATTTGTCTACAGTGAAATTAATTATTGTAGTTATTCTATAAATAAAAATTGTTTTATAAAAGCTTCTTTTCGTTAAATTAGGTAGACAAAAGGGTTAAGAAGTGTCGCCTTCGCGCTATACGTTTGCTTCTAGTTATTTTAGTTTTATATCAATAAGCTATATAACAAAAAACAATCAAAAATAATAAATCAATTCGTGCTTCAAGACTTAAGTAATCTGTCCAACTTTATCAATTTGGAAAACTTTAGTGTTAAAGCCTTTAGCTTTAGGGTTTAAAACTTTAAACTCTGTATTAAAGAGCCACGAGCTCACCCTAGAAACAAAAATAGGGCTCTTTAAATTTTACGTGCACTCAGTGCTTCTGTACGAAGTAGAAACGTGGACACTGAAGGCGAGAACTCTATCAAAACTACAGGCTTTTGAGCTATGGTTATACAAAAGTATACTGAAGATACCATGGACAGACAAAGTAGCCAATGAAGAAGTACTGCGGAGGATGATAAAAAAACCGCGGATTTGGTCAACATCGTGAAGGGCCGTAAGCTGCAGTACTTGGGGCATATAATGAGAAATCAAGGCAGATACGAGCTACTTCAATGCATTTTGCAAGGTAAAATTGAAGAAAAAAGGTCCCCAGTACGAAGAAGAATATCCTGTCTTGCTAATCTGAGAGCATGGTATAGAAAGACCTCAACACAGCTATTTCGTATAGCAACCAACAAAATCATTATAGCCAGAATGATCGCCAATGTTCGGAACGGACAGGCACCCTAAGAAGAAGAATATTTTCGAGTTGTGTTTAATCAAAAACAAATTTAACATAACTCCGGTGATCTTGGTGGCCATTCTCCCGTTTAACGACTGTCGGCAGGGAAAAAAAAAGTGAAGTGGAGCAACATCCTGCGGTAATTGTGAAGGACTCTCCTATAAGACTCAATTAATTTCTGCATCACTATTAATCTGTAGCTTGACAGTTATACGAAGATCAATAGAAATAATGGCCCAAGAGTCACATATTCAAGAATAGAATGTACCTATTCAAACTTGGCGCTTAGTTCTAGTCTCTACCTCAGTCTACTGGTAAATAACAATAACTCAAAAATACGCACTAATGGATACTTTCTCTATTTTTGTACTTGTTGTTTGTTGTTGTCCGTGAGAGTGTCTAAGGGTGGCCGCACACAGAAAGAGCAAAACTGTTTTAGTCAAAAACGTTTTTGTTTGAAACGAAAACGTTTTTGTTTCCACAAGAAACATTTTGTTTTCAAGAGAAACAAAATATTTACACATACCATACTGCAATCAGTTTTATTAAAGATATTGACAGATAACGATGAAATTGCACTAGTTGTCTGGCAGTGGTTGCTCCTACAGGACGAAAAAACGCAAACTAACAGACAATTTTGGGTGTATCCTATAAATGAGAAAATAACTGCTAAAAAAACTCTCCAGTTTTTGCTCCAAGTATTAAGGGTCTTTTAATTGATATTTATATAAAGGAGGTCTGGCCTCAATCAGTACAATTAATTTTTCTGTGCCCACTTCCATGATACACACAATATAAACAAGCAAGATATCGCTGTTTCCACTTGTGCTTCTTGTTGCGAATGTCTTCATTGCGCCTGCGTACATTGAAATGTTTCGACACAAAACGACGATCTGGTAATCAACATCAAACAGACTGACTGAAACTAAATGAGCCTAAACATGCTTTAGACACACGACTAATCAGTGCGCGTCAGCTCATTTCATTTACATGGAATCATCAGCATCAGACTCGTTTAGTCAAAAACGTTTTTGACTAAAACAGTTTTGCTCTTTCTGTGTGCGGCCACCCTTAGAATCCAAGGCAGTCGATTTCACTCTGCTCACAAAAACTTGGCCTTTCACAGACCACACTTTGGCGAATTGTAAGTTGTGACTTAAACCTGCACCATTACAAACTCCAACTGACCCAAAATCTAAAGATAAATGTACTGAATGCTTTGAAATAGTTGGTACCGACCAGTGGCGCACCTGGAATTTGCCTGGGTGGGTTTGGTTGGGCACCGAAATTTTTTTAAGCTACCTCCATTTTGAAAATTTGTGTTTTAGTTTAATTTAAAGTACTAAATATAGCATTGCCAAAGATTCAGGTATCTGTTATCCTGCCTACCAACTAAAACCATCCTCTCATACTTGTAAGTAGTTGAATGTTGCACGTATGACCACTCCGAAAGTGGGATGACCGCTTAAAGCTGACGACATTTATGGAACACTCACTTCTCTTATTAGATATTAGATCTGTAGATCTTATCTCTGCCGTTGGTCCGGTTAATGTTTCTTTTCTTTTTCTTCTTTTTAATTACTGTTCGGATGTAATTGTGAACACTATTCCGTCCCTCCTTACTTCCCGTCATCTTTACAATCATCTCTCTCACAGTCATAGGGTTCATACTTAATTCTCTGTACGTTTTCTCCACTGTACATCTATTACACTTTAGCATTATATGAGTAACAGTGTCTGAATATACGCAGTATAGGCATTTATTCATATCTGTCTTTCTGAACCTATGAAGATACGCCCTAAAACAGACAATCTATCCACCCCCTTAATATCGGGGTCAACGTGCGATTTCAGGGCATAGTCATCTCAGGGGAAACTAATGTGCACCCTTTCTTGTGAGTTTTTTTAGTTGCGGATCTATATTGATAGGTCACAAACTACAGCAGCCCTCAGAACCAATATAACCCATGCAACCAGTCAAATTCAGCCTGATTTAAACACCAGAATCATTGAAAATTGATTTTTTATTCCATACCTAATGGCATCGAGTTAAACCTTTTCTATCAAACGAGTTTCTTTGAAACGAATAAAATATTTAGATCACAAATCACACATATATCCAAAGGAATTAAGAAATTATTAACCGATAAAAGGAAACTAACAAGAATATGGCAACAAACTATGCCGTCTTAAGAGAAAACAAGATTAAACAATGCGAGTCAAGATCTCAAAAGAGAAATCCAACAACTATAGAATGAAAGAATTAATTCATAATTAAAAAATTTAACAGATGATAATATAACTGATTATTCTTTATGAAAAGCTACAAAAAACTGAAAAAAAAATATTTAGTCCCCACCATTAGTCCCCAGGACCAATGAAAAAAAATGACAGATTCTCTAAAAAGCTTGAAAATACATTCGAACTCAATGAAAGCCAAGAAGCTGAGCAAAGTTGGGAAGAAGCAGTTCAAGTAGGGAAAGTAATGGGACCAACTTCTCCTAAAAAAGTAATGACTGAAATACAAGAAAATATCAACCCAAAAAGCTCCAGGCTATGATCTAATCACTGGTGAGTTACTAATAAACCTACCCCGTAAAGCTGTATTGAAATTTACTACTAATTTTATTAATGATTCCTTTAGGTTAATTAAAATTAATTAATTAGATTAATAAAACACTTGATTCCGACACATACATTTGGTTTTAGAAATATCCATAAAATCATAAATGTCATTGAAAAATTATTAGAAGAAAAGAGGGTGTGTTCTACTACATTTCTTGATGTTGCTGAAGCCTTCAGTAAAGTATGGCATTAAGGTTTGATATATAAGCTAAAACCATTTATGTTCAAGCAATATTCGCAAGATTTACAGTCTTATATATCTGAAAGACACTTTAGAATTAAACAAAAAAATATCTATTCAGACATACAAGAAATTAGAGCATGAGTTCCACAAGGTAGTGTATTGGGTAAATTCCTTTATTTGCTATACACTTGCGACATACTTGTATTAACACATATTACTATTGCCACCTTTGCTGACGATGCTGCCATTTCAGCGGTAGATGACACTATAGAATAGGCCATAAACAAACTAAAAACAGCAGTTAACAAAATACATTCTTGGACAAAACAATAGAAAATAATTCTGAACGAAAATAAATCTGTCCACGTTAGCTTCACCAATAAAAAGATTCAAAATATACCAATTAAAAATACCTAGATTTAACATTAGATGCACAACTGCGCTGGAAAGTTTATATTAGGAAAAAATAATGGAAGAACTTGGCATAATATACAAAAAATGTATTGGATGCTTGGAGAAAAGTCTTCTCTTTCTTTGTACAATAAGTTTGTACTTAACAAATACTACAAACTTTTTGGACTTTTAGTAACCAACGCTGGGGGTGTGCCAAGAAAAGTAATATAATGTAGAAATAATCCAGAAATTTCAGAATAAAGTATCAGGAAACATTGTGAATGTTCTTCACGTACCAGAAAACAGTGATCTCCATAAGAACCTAGGTATTGCAACTGTGGCTACAATTATCAAGAAGATGGCTAAAAATCATAAAAAACGACTCCATAACCATGTGAATGTTGGATCAATCCAGCTCTTTGATAACACAGATCTTACTAGAAGACTGAAGAGGACAAAATCATTCGAATTAGTTAACATTAATGCGTTATTTATCAGATTAGATTAAGCAGAAGTAAACACTAGGTATAGACTAGGCGGGATCTGTAAAAATTTAGACCATAATGGACATTTTCCATAGGAAGCTATTTTTTTGCTGGAATCCCTTCAGGATGGCCCAATACCGATAATCACGATATGCGCCAGTCGCAAACCCTGTGCTAAATTTTTTGTTTAACAAAATCTGGAAACAATTGAAAATTTCTCATTTTCTTGCTCCTATTTTCGTTTATAATTCGGAAAATATTGATCCTAGATAAAAAATTATAAGAAGTTAAAAGTTTCGTTATTCAATTTTAAACAATATGTCGTTATCTAGAAATTGAAAATTTAATGTTTATTGTTTGAAAAAATAGCAATAATTGGAAAAAAAAGTACAAAAAAATTAGGTTAATCCGTTAAATGTTTTCGACTTTTTAAACTTGACTTACAAGCTCCATATTCCGCCTAGAAAAACTTTTTAATATGTTTAAAACGTGTGCTAAATTTTTTTAAGATCGGTCGGATAGGTTTTGCGTAATAATTGTGCAATCCATCCTACAGAAAAAAAATCGCAAATTTTTAAATTTATAATAGGCCCTAAATAAGGCCCTCAGGTAGTTGCAAATTTTTTTACGTATAAAGGAAGGCTCAAACTTCCAAACGCTTTTTGTAAAATTCAAATCGGTTTACTAGGAGAGCCTAGAAAATTTTTTTAAATTTTAAACATTTTTTAGGCTTATAAACAAACTGAATAACTTTACGAGCTTTAAACATATCATTTTCGAATCAAAATATATTCTCAAATCAAATAATGTCATTATTATGATAAAACTGCAGAAATTAATTATTTTAAAAAGTTTGATTTTTACAAATAAAAAAATTCGCCTTTGTTTTAACAATTCAAATTATTATTATTATATACTGTTACTTTTAGTAAACAAATATGTATTTATAAATTGTTAATAAATAATTTGAATTGTTAAAACAAAGGCAAACGAATTTTTTTTTTTGCAAAAATCAAACTTTTTAAAATAATTAATTTCTGCAGTTTTATAATAATGACATTATTTGATTTGAGAATATATTTTGATTCGAAAATGATATGTTTAATGCTCGTAAAGTTATTTAATTTGTTTATAAGTCTGGATTGCACAATTATTATGCAAAACCTATGCGACCGATCTTAACAAAATTTAGCACACGTTTTTAAACATATTAAAAAGTTTTTCTAGGCGGAATATGGAGCTTGTAAGTCAAGTTTAGAAAGTCAAAAACATTTAAAGGATTAACTTCATTTTTTGTACTTTTTTTCCAATTATTGCTATTTTTTCAAACAATAAACATTAAATTTTCAATTTCTAGCTTACGAAATATTATGTAAAATTGAATTACGTAACTTTTAACTTCTTATAATTTTTTCTCTAGCATCAATATTTTCCGAATTATAAACGAAAATAGGAGCAAAAAATAAGAAATTTTCAATTGTTTACAGATTTTGTTAAATAAAAAATTTAGCACAGGGTTTGCGACTGGCGCATATCGTGATTATCGATATTGGGCACATCCTGTAGGGATTCCAGCAAAAAAATAACTTCCTATGGAAAATGTCCAATCCAAAACAGATCCCGTCTAGACTAGTAGGGTAAACACTTAATTTCAAGCACCTAGTAATTTAGGATAGATTAAAATTGTTTATTGGTAATTTATATGACCAGATTGTAGTCGTAAATAAACAAAAAAAAAACTTTTGTCAATATTATAAAAAATCATTGAATACAATGTTGATTTTCTTTAGTGTTTATTTATGTGAATAGTATAGCAACGGGTTCCCAAAACTAAAAAAAAAATTTGAAATGAAAATATCTTCTTAAAATGCTGTGTAGTCACCATACCCACCCTGTATACAACAAAGTTTTTCGTTTTAGCCCGACACTGCCTATACATCTATTTTATTACCAAAGATTCATTTTGTTGTGACATTGATTGCTAACTATATCTTTCTTTCGTTGGTGGTCATCTTAGTAGATGACAACGAGCAGGTTTGCATTTCACGGTAAGTTTCTTCACCGTTTTATTTAATGTCCCCATACCACGTGATAGTTTAGCTCTTTACTTTCACACTTTTGCTCTCTCGGTTTTATCGTTGTCGGTTTCGGAATCCTGCTTTAAATTAAAATTGCACGTGCGCGCTCTAACATTTTATCAGCGTATGTTTCAGTGATACAGAATATGAAATAACCGTTCTACATAACAGACAATGTAGAAGCAAAAATATCTTTATTTACTAGTTTTATATACTAAGTGACATAGAAATCCGAACACCCAGATTAAATGATTTTATTTCAATAAAATTTGGTGTAATTTATTTATCTTACTGAAAAAAAAAATAAGTAATAAAGTTTTTAGCCTTATCAGATATAGTTGTTTTTTAATTAACCAACAATCTAAAAAGGAATATTTCAGCCGCAGTAAAGATCCAAATTAGGCGGATTGTAGTTCTTGACATTCTTTACGATTGGTTATGATGCCTAGAGTACGGAGTACTGTACGATTTCGTCAACTTAGTGAGTTTGATAGGGACCGTATAATGGGACTTCGGGAAGCTGGACTTTCTTTTCGGAAAGTTGCTGTTGGAGTGCAAAGAAGTGTAGACACCGTGGTTAGGTGTTGTCAGGCATGGCTTTAAGAAGGCCGTACGCAAAGAGCAAGGGGCACTGGATGCGGCCGTAGAACAACAGACCGTGAAGATTGCCGCCTAAGACTATTGGCCTTACGAGACCGTTTCTCCACTACCAGTTCCATTGCAAATGAATGGTTTGCAGAACACGAAAGACATATTGACATGCGAAGTGTTTGCCGACGAATGAGAAGTTTTGGCCTGTTTTCATACCGAGCACACTGGGTCCTCCCTTTAACATCAGAACACCGCCGTAATCGCCTTCACTAGTGCAGAGAACGGTCACTCTGGAATCAAGAATGAAACAGTATTGTCTTAAGTGACGAGTCTCGATTTTGCTTAGGCATGCACGATGGACGAGCGAGGGTTAGAAGGCAAAATGGTGAAAGGAGGAATCCACAGTTTTTTGTTGAAAGACATGTTCATCACACTGTTGGAGTTATTGTTTAGGTTGCTATAGCTTATGGTTCCAGGTTACCTTTAATCTTCATAAGAGGTAACATGAACGCGCAGCGGTATATCCAAGAAGTTCTAGAACCCCACCTTTTACCCTATCTTGACACACTGGCAAATCCAACTTTCCAACAAGATAATGCCCGACCACATGTTGCAAGAGTCACAATAGACTTCTTTCAACATAATGATGTCACATTGTTAGCATGGCCACCAAGATCTCCCGACTTATCCCCAATTAAGCACGTGTGAGATATGATGGGTAGGAGATTACTCAATTTGCAACGTCCTCCTCAGACTCTACAAGCACTTCGAGAGGAGTTGGTGGTTGCCTGGAATGAAATAACACAAGAGGACATTGACCACCTGATCAGAAGCATGCCTAGGCGCGTTGGAAAATGCGTAACACATCGGGGTGCATCCACACATTATTAACGGTAAAGGGGCTTTAAAGCAATGCAATCGTTTTGACATTTTAATCATTTACTTATTATGCTTCATGCCTCATTAAGTACTGATACAAAATTTTATTAAAATAAAATCATTTAAGCTAGGTGTTCGGATTTCTATGTCACTTAGTATATATCTGTACCCCGGAGGTACAGGACACTATGTCCATTTTCTTATTCTTTCAGGAGAGCAGTTTTAACATTTTTTTAATTTGTCATCAGTAAATACTTAAACGTTTCTTATAATTGACCAAGATTAATATATTATTATTGTTGTGTATCTAATCGTTTTTCCTTCCATGAAATCTTATATAACTCAAGTTTACCGTTCATTTTATAATTTTTTTAAAAAATGTGTAGTTGGACATAGTATTGTTTAACTCTAACAACTTTTTTTAAATTATGTGACATTACATGTTAAGGTCTCTACGAAATTTTATTAGAGACAAATATTATAAGGTTATAATAATAAAGTAAAATTATAGACAAGTCTCAAAATTGTTAAAGAGGCTCCATATCATCTTCATCTTCTTGGGGATAATCATTTGTGGCTACATTGCTATGTGTTAAATTTTGATAAAACCCATGAGAAGTCGACGAAACAAAAGGCAATAATGCAATTAAGTCATTGTACTTTTGCTTTGTCATTGATAATGGGATTACTGACACTTGATTTAATGGGACTGGAAACGTCACTTGCTGTCTTTGATACACCTCCACCACAAGTCCACCTCATACAAATTTTGATTATTGAAATAGGTCTTATAAAAAAGCTTTGCAATATTTTCTTGTAGAAAATCACACGTTGACAATAGAACAGGCTCTTTATTAACATTCTTTTTTCTACTTACAAAAGGAGGATTAGGTGACAGTTTCTTATTGAACAACATTTTAAAGTTTTTAAAATCTGCAAGTTCCATATTGTGCACTGTATATTTACCTGATATTTTCCACCTGCAACTTTGATTATATACTTTTTTTTCTACTTGTCAGTTCTTTCATGTTTTGTTAGATACTTTAAGAAGTCCGGTATTCTATTATTATTTCACTGTATGTAAATTGTTGATATAGAAGTTTAAAAATTGCCTATAATCACAACCTAGCAATAGCTTAATATCTTAATATCTCTAGTTATAAAAAATAAAGTGTTTCTGTTGTCTCCTTTTATATTCTAGGCTGTGTAAGTTTAGAATCAATAAATGTTCAATGCTTTATCTTTAAAAAATTTTTTTGAAGTAACGACCAAGGTATATAATATAATGGTCTGGTAACTAGTATTTACAGGCAGTATAATAAAATCAGAAAACGAATTATCCTGTGAGAAACTACCTGACTTAAGTAAAGAGAAAATACCGGTAAAAAATTAAAAATTATTTCGTGTACACGCATAAAAGCTGCTGAAAGGATCATCTGTATACAGTTATTTCAAGTATAACAACTAATTTATAGAGGTGCGTTCACTCAAAACGTCAATATTTTCTGAAAATATGCAATTTTATTGTACGTATTGGAAAAGACATTACTATGATTTACGTAATTGTTTCGCATTTACATAAAGAGCATCAATACTGAAATATTCTCAACACGTTTTCTGAATACCCAGTAGTTTAAGCTACTGAAAACAATTTTTAATTCTCACGAATTCAACCCACATTTATCCTCATGGTCTTATTTACCTCGTTAAACGTATAACTGGCTACTAAAATCAATTGTTCTCGTGCAGATCCGTTTTAAAGCTTTTCGTGTTTATGATAAATTATTTTGTCAAGAAAACTTGTCTTCTATCACTTTTGGGAAAAGTGTTACTGTCTATCAAAAATATTACGGGTGCCTCTATTAATATTATCTCATGGTTATAAAAAAGAAAGTGTTATTGAAATGATGGATATAGAAATTCTAAACAAACATAATTTTTCTTAACTAGTAACTTTTAGAGCTAGTGCCGTTTTTCGCATCCTAATTTCCAGCGTTTTCTGTTTAAGCAATTTTCAGTTTTTAAATCTCTAGCGGTCATTGCATCTTCGAGACTTTCTCTCCATGACTGTCTTGGTCTTCCTCGTTTTCTTTTTTTGGGCAGAGTCCACGTTTCTATCTTTTTTGGCCATTAATTTTAAGACATTCTCTATAGGTGTCAGTACCAATTTAGTCTTTTGGCTTCGATATTATCTATTATATTGTTCTGAAGCTATTTTCTTGTGGCATTGTAAATTAATTACTATTTAACTGGGAATAAGACACAATTAAAGATAAAAATACGTTTATTGACGTTTCAATTTCCACTTCGGAAATCGTTCTCAAAATACAAACAGTAAATTAAACAAATTTTGTTTTTTGTTACATAGTGAAAAATTCTTCTAATAATTTAATTTTATCTGACTCCTTTATATTAACAATTCAGACATACATTATGCATTTTAAAGTAGACGACTTTAAAATGATATTGCCAATATTGTTGAGTTGCGCTCCTGGGACGACTTTACTTATAAGATAGTTCATTCGATTACATGAAATCAACTTTAACTTGAGAATATCCGTCAGAAAAAATCGTCGCATGTAATTCGTCTTTAAAAAGACAAACACATGACATGATGACAGTAAAATTCTCCTGTTAGTGATTCCATAGTAAATTATGAGGGAAAAACCAGGAAAAAAACCTCATAATACTATCCCGATATTGTAAGTATTTGTTCGTGAATTTAGTTTACCTTCAACAAACATCAAAATTCTGATTTTATATGTTATGTTATTTAAAAAACATAAATGATGTATCCTCTATATGTTACTGACTTACTAATACTGGTATTTTCTTATTAATAACTTCCTCTTTCAATATTGGTAACCAGATCCTACTACATTCTGCCGAAGAATTTGCGACACAGTTGGGCTCATTTAGCATAATTAGAGCCGCTTCTTTGATTTTTCCTTTTTTTACCATCCGTTTCTTTTCATCAAGACTACATTTGAATTATTCCATTGAACCCTATGTTCATTATCCCATGCGTGTTTACATATTTGAGATCTATCAAATTCTCTATTTTTAATATAAGATTGATCAATCTTATTTAGATATTCATAATGAATAGAGAATTCAGTTAAATAGTAATTAATAGTATCTATTATGTCTAGGTCAATTTCTATTTCTCTTGTCGATGTTCCCAGTGCCGGCAACATGGTCTCTAATAGTCCGTTTCCATAGCCTTAATTTTTTATTTGATTTTTTGATTGATTTCCCAAAGTTCAGCACCGTACAACTCAATATTTTCTATTGTTGTTTTATAAAGTCTTCTTTTATTGTCTTTTGTTATTTTATTACGCCGCAATAGTCCATGTAGCTGTTCAGAGGCTGATCTTGCTTGGCCAATCCTAGAATGCATTTCTTCGTTACTCCCTGCTTTTGATGTTATTTAGACTCACAAGTATTTGAAGGTTTCAGTTGATTTTATAGTTCCTATTTTAATTTGTAGGCTTTCTTGTTTTTATTTTGTAACTAAATACTCGCTTTCTTGTATATTAGTTGTAAGGCCCCATTTGTTGTACTTCTCCAGTTTTCTAAGAATATAGTCTATATCACTCTCTCTACGGAATAAGAATAAATGGAGAGCTCTTGAACCACTTGAGATATGCAGACGATATAGTCCTGATAACAGATAAGAAGGAAGAGTTACAGAAGATGGTTGAAGAACTAGATAGAAAAGCGACAGAGGTAGGTCTAGAGATGAACTATAGTAAAACCAAGACTATGACAGACCAAGAAGACCAATTAGAAATAGTAGTCAAACAGAATAAATTAGAGCAGGTGGCAGAATACATATACCTAGGACAGATAATAAAGCTGAACAGGGACAATCAAACAGAAGAAATAAAAAGAAGAACTAGACTAGCATGGGCCTCATTTGGTAAACTATCATATATTCCAAAAAATAAAAAGTTCCCTCAATATATGCGAACGAAAGTATTCAACCAGTGCCTTTTACCAGTTATCACATATGGCTCTCAAACATGGACTTTCACAAAGGAGAACATCGACAGGATATTCAAAATACAAAGAGCAATGGAAAACAGATGCTGGGTATCGGTCTTAAAGACAGGAAAAGAAACTCATGGATCAGAGAAAAAACAAAGGTGAACGATGTATCAAGACAGGTTGCAAAACTTAAATGGAACTTCGCCGGTCACACTCTCCGGCAAAAAGATAAAAGATGGAATAAGCGAATTCTACACTGGAGACCATGGGAAAAGAAAAGAAAAAGAGAAAGACCACAGATAAGATCGACTGACGATCTTAAGAGAACGGCAGGAAAGGACTGGATGCAGATCGACAAAAATAGAGACCAATGGAGATTAACAGGGGAGGCCCTGTTAGTGTGGGCGTTTAAGGCTGATTAGATAGATAGATAGATAGAGATCACTCTCTCTTCAGCTAGAATGGCTTGGTCGTCAGCAAAGTGTATCGTGTACAATCTCTCGTCTTCCATTGAATTGCCCATATTGCAGCATTTTTTCATCCGCATTGAGAGCGGTTCATTCAGATATATTTTGAAGAGGGTATGTGCTACAGATCATTCGAAATAATTTCAATAATTCAAACACTCTTACAAAACGGCTACCATAAAACCCAAATCAATAGTAGCATTCAAAAACATATTAGCCCCATTCCATCCAAAAAAGAAACCTTACTGCCAGTCAACCCAAAATATTTCTACCTTTTATTTATTTTTAAGTGTCACTGACAAGATCAGTAAAACTCTTATCCCTCTAAACACCAAATTTGACAGCGGAAAAATATTTAAGCATGCAAAGAGACGATCTTGTCCCTCAGTTGGCTTACTTATATCCCAATCCAATAGATCCGACCCTACCGCATGAAACTGTACTACAAGTAAACATTTTACTTGTAGTGACTTAGTGGGTATGTCCTATGTTTTAATTTTATTTTAATTGTGACGTCTAAATACCGAATCTTTACATGCTTGGTATGTCAAAAGTTTAACTTTTAAACTGTATTATGTCTGTCATAAAATGTTTTTTTAGTCAATATATATTCTTGAAAAAGGCATGGATTTACTGCCGAAACGTCGGAAAAAATATATAAAAATGTCTTAGTATCAAACTAAATTTTTTTTATGAACCTAAGCCCAAGAGAATCCACTAAAAAACTATATATATATATATATATATATATATATATATATATATATATATATATATATATAATGTAATATAACCCGCATTTTGTCTATAAACGAGCCTTGAATGTCTTAACAACGCGTAAATATTGCTTTGCTCAATTGCTTAACTCTGAATAAAATTATTAATTAGCGTAATTCTCATGGCAATTAAACAAGAATATACTTTAGAAATTAATAATAGTAGCATTTGTGAGAGATTTGTTCTTTTTAGAAGAATCGTGATGTCTCGAAGGTAAATGAAATCTGTTTTGACTATAACTAAAGTTCTACATGAATTTTAAAATACACATTTTGCTGAAGGCAATAACGTATAAACATAAACGTACGTGATCACCTATCAGAAAAACGACAAGACCTGACTTGTTTCATGTTGAATTAATAAAAAAGAGTATTGTTACATAGGTGTGTGAATGTGAAGAACTTAATTTAAAAATAGTATAGGTATAACAGTAGATAGATTATATTAATGCAATAGTATGGAGGCAAAGCTTTCATTTTGATGAAACGTCTCTAGTTAATGAGCAACATTAAAGTTATTTTAAATGGTTTGTAACAATTTCAGTAATAATAGTTGAATTAGGTGACTGATACACCTTTATGTTATCAGGTTCATCATTATTATTATCAATAGCTCGGCAACACAGAATTCTTCTCGATTCTGATCTATTTTGTGCCTTTTCCTCCAATTTTGTACTTTTAAGGCTGTTATTACCATATTCTATTTGTTGGGTGTATCTAAGCTTTAGTGTTTTTTTATTATTTTTCCTACTGGTACTTGTTTGCTTATATTGTTATGTGTTTTGCCCTCTTCCATTCTTTTCACCTCTCCCATTTAACGCAGCCGTCTTATTTTAGGAGAATGTTACGATATCTGGACCTACGTATATTTTGTATGGTTTAATGTTTTATATTCTTCGAGAATACCATTTTTTTGCCTTTGTGTATGTGTTGTAAGATTTTTATTTCAAAGGTAGCTAATATTCTTTGTTCCTCAAAATAAACCGAAGTAATTGGCACATTAAAGGTTAAGGACTTCTTCGTACAATAAAAAAAGGTCTCTAATAACTTTAATTTATGATGATGTGACTCTTGAGTTTTAACCTTGTTTAGGCTTGCGCCTCTTCAAGGAATGGGGAACTCCTTTTTTTTTGACGGAGTTGTGGGGGTGTGATAAACGTCAATTAAGCGAAACGCGAACTAAGAAGTAGCAAACTACTAAGAAAAAGAGGGAAAAAAAGGTGGTTATTTGTGTGATCGATAAGAATCGATAGAACGCACAAGAAGAAGTTGGAATTGCCTAGCATGCAGTGTAAGGTACTTCAGGGGTTACCAGCCATACGGTAGGAACGGCTCTTTATTATCGTTTGTGGCGCGCAGTCTTTATCTGCGATAATAGATGAAGAAAGTTTCAAGAATTTCAAAATACTCATCAGGAAGTTCAGGTCCAGCGTTTCGTAGAAGTTTAGCTGGGGGGAATGGAACATTCTTGGCAGGGTACCTGGCGAGTATTTGCACTCTATGCGAACAAGGCGCCTTTAGTATTTGTTTTGCTCGAGCAAAAGTATTTGGTTGTTCGAGCCAGCTATGGTTCTTAGGACATACTTCCTGCTGAGGGTTAGGATTCTGTCTTTAATTGGCGTGATGTTAGCCAGTGCGTATATGTGGGCTGATGGATACAACCAATCTTTTCTCATACAGTAGCGCAGAATTCTGCGCTCGGTGGCGGTGATGGCGTTAAGTTCGTGGCTCCTCAGAGAAAGGTAAACGCATGCCTTGCATTCGAGTATCGGCCTGATAAAGGTCTTGTAGGTATGCAACAATGTATTAGAGGACGTTCCTCCTAGTTTTCCGGTTAGCACTTTCAGGAGATTGAACCTTCTTCTCATCCTATCAAGGGATTCATGGACGTCAGCCTTCCAATTGAGAGTTCTCGAAAAACGAACTCTTAAGTAGAGAACTGAGTTCTTGAGAATAAGGTCCTCTCCCAAAAGTGTCACTCGGCCCTGGATGTCGCGTCCGTAAGGAGATTTGAAGACGATAGCTTGAGTTTTGGATGGGTGTAAGGTAACCCTCCATTTGTTGCACCACTTCACGACTTTATCGAGGTAGGCTTGCGATCTATCGAATACAGACCGTCGCTCTCCCTCTCTGCTAGAGCCTGAGGTGAGAATGGCTGTATCATCAGCGAATAGGAGAAGAGACTCTGATCCTTGCTGTGGGCGGGGGATGTCGCTGTTTTAAACTGTGTATAATATTGGAGCAAGTATTGAGCTTTGGGGTACCACTGCTTGTGGAATGAAGCGTGTGGAAAAGTGGTCTGCTATTTTGATCCTAATCGTCCGATGGGAGGGGTAGGAATTTATTAGTTTAACGAAAGGTGTTAGCAGTCCAGCAAGGTGGAGTTTCTCGATCAAGCCTGCATGCCAGACCTGATCGAAAGCCTTCTGGACATCAAGGAAAATGCCTATGACGTGCTTCCTTTCGTTAATGGATTGTGAAATGAATGTTGTTGCTTCAACCAATGCATTTTGTGTGGAGTGTTCAACCCTGAATCCAAATTGGTAATTTGGAATTAGGAAGTGAGCATCTAGGAATTCTACGAGTCTCTCCTTGAGTGGTAAAAATAATTGGAATTTATGGTGGTAAAAATAATTTTATGTCCCATACATGGAACTAGCAAGCCGCTATCAGAAAGTAGCATCAGAAAATAATCAGAAGATAAGACGGGTAAGTGGACTTAAACTCCGTCTATACTCTCGATGGAAGTTCTTTGGACGAAGTGTCAAAGTTAAGTTAATCGAGGCGAGGTGACTCTCTATATACTCGTGAAGTCGAGTAATGGAGTGTTAGGGTGGCCGCACACAGAAAGAGCAAAACTGTTTTAGTTAAAAATGTTTTTGTTTGAAACGAAATATGCAAAAAAACACAAAAACACAAAAACACAAAAAAAAAAACAATAGTAATGGAGACATGCAGAGAGATTTAGGATATTCTGGATAACCGACAAAAGATAAATGGCTAGAAGTTGCAAAGAAATTTGAGCAACTGTGGAACTTCCCCAATTGCATATGATCCATAGATGGAAAACACGTTCTAATACAATGCCCAATAAATGCTGGTTCAGCGTACTATAATTACAAACATTTAAATTCCATTTCAATTCAAGCAGTCGTAGATGCTGATGCGAAGTTTATAGCTGTGGATGTTGGTGATTTTGGCCAAAATAGTGATAGTGGAGTATTCTCTGTATCAAATTTTGGAAAATTATTTCACAAGAATCAGTTAAACATTCCACATCTCCGAAAAATATCCCTAAATAATAATATATTTCCTTTTGTTTTCGTCGGCGATGAAGCATATCCGCTTTCAAAAAATTTATTGAGGCCCTTCAGTAGAAACAACTCCTGATAAACGAATATATAATTACCGCCACTCACGAGCTCGTTGAATACTTGAATGTGCCTTTGGATTACTGGCTAAAAAATTTCGTGTATTTGAAACCACCGTATTACTTTCTCCAGAAAATGCTGAGACAGTTACATTAGGTTGCTGTGTACTTTTTAACTTGCTTCGAGAAAAAAAGGGCTGCGTTCGTGATATTCACGAAGAACTGTTATCACTTAATGGAAGACTGAAAAGTCGTATAGTTGGCGAAGAGAATCAAACATCCCCCTAGCAACACGCACTTTATTTATGCAATACAACTCACTTTAAAAAGAAGGCACTGTACCATGGAAAAACAATTTTGTATTTTAAACAACTGTATTTTAAAATAAATATATTTAATAATAGTCAAGTTTATTAATATTTTTCGTACCTGATGCTTTCATGTCCTCTGAAATTTCTTTCCAAATAGATTCTGTCAAATCTCGATTGTAATGATATTTTAATTGTTTAATTGATAGTTATATAAAGCAGGCCTCAATCAGTACAATTAATTTTTCTGCGTCTGCTTCCATGATACACACAATATAAACAAGCAAAATATCTCTGTTTCCACATAGCTTCTTGTTGACTACTCGAGCGGTTTCAAGAAGGGAATTCCAAAAACACGTTGCGTCTGCGTACATTGAAATGTTTCGACACAAAACGACGATCCGGTCATCAACATCAAACAGACTGACTGAAACTAAATGAGCCTAAACATGCTTTAGACACACGACTAATCAGTGTGCGTCAGCTCATTTCATTTATATGGAAACATCAGCATCAGACTCGTTTAGTCAAAAACGTTTTTGACTATAACAGTTTTGCTCTTTCTGTGTGCGGCCACCCTGACACTTTGTATTCAAACTTCGATCCCTTAGACTCGGACGCGAAAAAGCGACACAGAACGGAAGTAGAACGAGACGAAGCGAAGTCGCATGAAGTACCTGTCTATGCTCTCGTACTCGCTGAACTTCGATCAACTTCGCTAGTAGTATAGTGGCCGCTTTTCATTTAGGAAATTAGCTCTTAAAATTCACAAACCAGAATAAAAGTTGTGTAGGTTTATGCTTCCACTTTTTAAGAAGACCACAAAACAGCTACATAGTACATTAAAGAACCAAAAATAATGATAATGGGAGATTTTAACGGCAAGTTTGGAAAAAAATTAAATACTGAAAACAATATTGGAAATTTCGGATTCAGCAAAAGAAACTATGTATGCTATCACTATATATAATAACGGATTGATAACGGCTGTCGCCGTTTCTCCGCCCCCAATTTCCATCTTTTTCTGTCATATGTAGTTGCCTCTCCTAAGTTTCTTGCCGCCATTGCTTCATCAATATCGTTGTGCCAACTTCTCCGTAGTCGTCCTCTATTTCTTCTTTCAGGAGGGATCCATTCCAGTACTCTTCTAGGCCATCTGTACTCTTGCATTCTTTTAACATTTCCGAACCAGATTGTTTTCTTTCTATGTCATCATTGATATTTCGCTCCATTTTCATTTCGTTTCTTATTTGCTCGTTTAAATTTTTTCTTGCCAGAGAAGACAGTTTAAGGCACGGGTCGCTGCTCTGCCCTTGTTTATTTTTTCCCTGATTTCATCTGCGCTATTTCCCTTCTTGTTGAAAATGAGCCCCAAATATTTGCAGGATTGTACGCCTTTAATTTTGTCGTCTTCCAAGACGACAAGGACTAGGAACAGGAACTAGAACAGATGAAATATGTGACTAGGTCACATATTTCATCTGTTCCCACTGAGAGATATTCACATTTTGTCATATTCATGTTTAGACCTGCCACCTCATAGTCTTTTTGCAGTTTTCTTACCATATAGCTAAGATCGTAGCTGTCTTCGGCAATTACTATCTGGACATCCGCAAAGAAACGTGTATATAGAGTATATGTTTTCTTTAACCGTTATTCCCATGTTTCTACATTTTTTTACCCATGTTACTAAGGATCTGTCACAAATAGATTTTAAATAAGGTGGGTGACAGACAGCAGTCTTGTATTAGTCCCTTTGTTGTTTGAAAAGGAGAGGTGATTTCTGGTCCCATTTTAATTCTTGCAAAGTTTTGTTCGTGGTATTTTTGAGTGGTGGTAATAAGAATTGGGTTTATTTTCAAGTTACCCATTTCTATCCATAGTTGGGAGATTGGTACACTGTCATATGCTTTTTCCAAATCTATTAAAGCTATTTGGGTTTCTCTATTTCTCTGCACTTGTTTTTCTATTGCAATTTTTAATGTAAAAATATTATCCATAGTAGAGCGTCCGGCCTTAAATCCTGCTTGTTCTTCGGGTTGTTTGTCTTTAATATCATTTTCTATCAGGTTTCGTAGTACTTTTGAGTATAGTCGGCCTATAGTAGCAGTCACTGCGATCCCTCTATAGTTTTTAGGATCCGTCTTTGTGCCTTTCTTGTGTATTGGAGAGATATACGATTGTCTCCATTCTTGTGGAACTTCTTCTCCGTTTACGCATCTTTCGAATACATTTCCGATCATTTCAAACAGTTTTGATGATCCGTACATCACTGCCTTCTACAAAAAGAAACCTAACAGAAAGTGGGCATGGATCGCATCTAAAGGAACTACCAACAATGAAACAGAGTATTTTCTCTCAATCTGGGATAAGTCGCGCTGTTAGAAAAAATCCAGCATTTTATCCATTCCCATGATAACTTGATGAAAAATTTGGCAATAGAGCTTTCCACTCGTAAGTGCCTCGATACAGGGTGTTGTAATACGTATGTCCAAAAGTACCGGATGGCGTAACTAAATATGAGTAGAATTTACTTTTGCGGTATTAATCTAACAAGCGACCAAGCATGTCATCTTTTCTGTCGCATGTTACGCGACTGAAAATGTAGTTTAAAATTTTTAAGTAAAACTTTCTAATATTGCATGAGAGCTGAAACAAACGATAACGATTGCTCTTATTTTCAATCCAATTTGGAGAATTGGAAAACAAAGTCAAAAAATTAAGAGGGCCATTTTCGCGTCGATCGCTTCGACGTATATTTGCTCGCCATCTGGTCTAAAGTATCAACACCTCTTTTAATCCTATTATAAAAAAGATTGATATTTGATTTATTTTTGTATTCGCCACTCACATCATTCAAATGCTGGGTTATTAGAAAGGAAAGTATCTTAGTAAAAAAGAAGGGTAACTGGTGGAGGTGTCAGACTTTGAATCTAAAATTGTAAATATATTTGAATACAATTGCCTTATTTTCGTTTTCTTACGTACTTCCGGTATATGCCTGCTAATTTGTTGGAGAGTATCAACTAAAGTCAGACCAAACTCTTTGTGGAGATGTTCTGCAAGCTCCACAGAAATGTAATATCTGTACGTCGTTACGTTACGTCCAGAGTTTTGAACCAGAGACAGCAATCTTTTTACCATTCACGGTTTATCCTCCCTATACTCACGTATGGTTCACAGATGTAGACACTCACCAAGTCTAACATGGACAAAATAGTAAAAGCACAAAGAGCGATGGAAAGATCAATGCTCGGGGTAAGACTTATAGACAAAAAAGACAAACAAATGGATTAGAAGCAAAACCAAAGTAAAAGACGCAGGAGAATATGCTACCAAATTAAAGTTGAGCTTCGCAGGATCAATATTAGCCTTCTAAATTGCCGCACCATCTTTTTCTTGGTTTGCCAATACTTCTTTATCCATTTGGTAACTTATCTCGTGCTATTCGTACTACTCTATCCTCTGCCATTCACTGATATGTTCGTTCCACTCCGTGTTTTCGTTTTGTCACCCATCCATTTATGTCATCTATATTGCATGCTCTTCTTATGTTTTCGCTTTTCTCCCTATACAATAGACTTCTTCTTATATTCGTCGGAGTATTTTCATCTCTGTTGTTTCTAGCAGTCGTCTCGTTTTAGATGTGTCAGGTCTTATATCCGCCGTGTATGTTAATATAGGTCTAATTGCTGCTTTATAGATTCTTGTTTTTGTATCTTGTCTTAGGTTTTTGTTCTTCCCGATTGTGTCATTAAGAGAACCCGCCGCTTTACTTGCTTTCAAGCTTTGTTGTCGTACTTCATCTTCAACATCTCCATAACTAGTCATGTCTATTCCCAAACATCCAAACCTTGCTTCCTGCTTTATTATTTTCCCACTAATTTCGATTTTATACCGTAGTGGGTATTTAGATGTTGTCATACATTTGGTTTTGTCTGCTGATATTATCATATTGTATTTCTTAGCTGTTGTATTGAAGATATGTGTTAATCTTTGGAGCTCGTTTTCTATCTCTGCGATTAATGCGGCGTCGTCTGCATAACATAATATTTGGATTTATTTGTTACCCATTCTGTAGCCATGACCTTTAGGTACAGCTTGTATTATTTCGTCCATTATTATATTAAGGAGAAGTGGGCTCATCGAGTCCCCCTATCTAATTTCACTTTGCATCTTTATAGGTTGATAAAAGATGGAACCACGAAATACAACAATGGAGACCACGGTTGAGAAAGAGAAGCAGAGGAAGATCGGAGGAAACAACTGGAAGCAAGTGGTGCAAAATAGAAAACACTGGATTGATTTGGGGGAGACCTATGTCCAAAAAACAAGAAGTGGACCTCTAGATGCTGGTGTGCTGGACAATAGTATTAATATGATTATGCTAAAAAGTGTGTACTTTTAAAAAACTGCAACATGACATGATCTTCTAGTTGAAATTCCCAGGTTCTTCTTGTGTCATTAATGATTACTTTTTTTATTGTTACAAATGTATTACCATTTTAGTTTATATCGATTTTATAGTTTAAATAATATTTTTTTAAATAATTATATTATTGATATTTTTTATATTATATAAAAAAGTTTATTTGAATACCGCCTACGCAAATTCAGGAACCGATTCTGGACGATTATGGGCAAAGTTCTGTGTGCAGCGTGAATCGTTTCCATAAAGCAAACAGGTATTTTACATAAATGCACAGCATCAGAAATTTTTACTTTCAGGAAAAAAGCTTTTATCATGATTTATAAAAAGGCTTCCGCATTGCCAGTTAATTTTACGGTATTAAAGAGAACTCGAAACGCTCAGGGGTTCCCCGAATTGCCTAAAGCTTCCTGAATTCTCCCGAAGTCGTGTTCTAGTTCCCAGCCCACTGTGATCACGACGTGACCTTTTCATTTACAAACTTGATTGTTCTCTCATCACAGTGTAAATGTTTTTGTGTGGCTCTTTCTTTTGAGAAATGTACATGAGAAATTGCCATTTGGAATATATCATCATTGGAGTTTTTGAGACAATAAATAAACGGTAATTAAAGAAAGTTTAGGTGAATTAATTTATTTTTAGGCACGGCCGATAAATTGTCTTCCGCAATAATGTGAATTATGAAAGTATAGTAACATAATTCATATAACTGCGTATACATAATAGTGGATAGCAATAATAGTCGAACTAATTTGTTTTGTAGAAACGATATAGAAGGGATCATCACATCTAAAATTCGCATCTAAGTATTTATTACGAGGGCTTATCGACGTGTTCTTACAAACGAAAACTAGAACAAAAAAGGAAACGGAAATAAAATTTGAGGTAACTAAAGAGAAATAATAGAGTCTAATAAAACTGCGGGACCTGACACATTTCCAACTGAAATAATTAAATTAATATCAGAAGATCAGATCAATGTATTAGTAGACTTATATAATACTATATATAATACGGGTATTATTCCGAGAGCTTGGCTCAAATCAACATTTATTACATTACCAAAAAAACCTAATGCAAGGGAATATAATGATCACCGTATAATTAGTCTAATGAGTCACAGACTAAAAATATTCTTAAAAATTATTCATTTAAAATGTTTCAGAAAGGTGGAACGAGACATCACTGACACCCAATTTGGATTTAGGAATGCCATGGGTACACGAGAGGCATTATTTGGATTAAACGTCCACATTGACAAAAAAGACTTAAGAATAATAACTCATCTCTACTTTAACCAAACAGCAAAAGTCAGAGTCGACAGAGAACTTTCGGAGGAAGTAGAGATAAAAAGAGGCGTAAGGCAAGGTTGCACACTCTCCCCATTATTGTTCAATCTATATTTGGAAGAAATAATTAAAAAATCACTCGAAAATGTAACAATTGGAATAAAAGTCAACGGCAGGCCCATCAACAATATCAGATATGCCGATGATACTATACTAATTGCAGAGAATATACAAGATCTACAGACACTTTTAGATAATGTAGTAAATGCTAGTGAGGAAAGCGGACTAAAGCGTAATGCTAATAAAACAAAATTTATGACAATTTCCAAAACACAAAAAGACAGTTTAAACATAAGAGGAGTTCCAATAGAAAAAGTAAAAAAATACAGATATCTTGGTACAATTATTAATGAAAATAACGAGTATACAGAAGAAATAAAAATGAGAATTGGACAAGCTAGAGCAACATTTAATAAGATGAGAAAAGTATTATGCAGTAGAGACCTTAGTTTACAACTCAAAATAAGAATATTACGTTCTTATGTGTTTTCGGTGCTGCTGTATGAACTGGAGGCCTGGACCTTAAAGAAAGAGGTGAGCGATCGACTTGAAGCATTCGAGATAAGGACCTACCGAAGAATATTAAATTTATTTAGCGCATGGCAATTTGATACACAACATTATCACATATATGTTACAATCTAACATCTTATGTATTAATATATTCAATCGACGCTGGTGTTGCAGAGGCGAAGTCTAGAGGATCTCCATAATACTTCCTCCGAGGGCATTCGGCAATCATATGCTGGATGGTCTCTTTCTCGGCGCCGCAGTCGCACTCAGCAGAGGTTCTCATCCTCCATTTATAAAGGGAATCTGCGCAGACTCCATGACCCGTTCTTATCCTGTTAAGAATTGTCGTGTTAAAAAGTTGGGTAGACCGAATAACAAATGTTGAGGTCCTCAGAAAGATGACAAAGGAAATGGAAATCGTGAATACGATTAAGATAAGAAAGTTACAGTATCTCGGCTACTATTATGAGAGGGGATAAATATGTGTTGCTACAAACCATAATGCAGGGAAAAATACAGGGAAAATACAGGGAAAAATACAGGGAAAACGAAGTATTGGAAGAAGACGCATCTCCTGGCTCAACAATCTGAGAAAGTGGTATAATTGCAGTTCCGTCGACTTGTTCAGAGCTGCAATCTCAAAAGTGAAAATAGCTGTGATGATTACCAACCTCCTTAGAGGAGATGGTACCTAAAGAAGAAGAAGAAAAAGAGAAAAAAAGGAAATGTTCAGCACCAACTATGATTAAAAGTAAAATTATAAAACATGAAGAGATATCTAGAGAAACGGAACAAAAATAAATAAATTATGAAGAAAATATTAAATTCTGAAACGAGTTACACACTTTCAGACATAAGGTTGAAAAATTTCGACTAAGTTGGGAAATTTTACTCAAAGTAAAGTACTAAAATTTAACAACGACGTAAGATGCCTCAACTCAGCAGATGTAGGTAGCGACCATAGCTTAGTATTATGTAAAATAAGAATCATCCTAAAATACTTCACATCCAAGAGAGCGGCGCCAACACAAACAAAAATCAGAATCACAGAATACTTATACAGAAAAAGAATATCAGAGAAGATCTCTGGAAATGAAATATTAGATCACGATAACATCGAGGAAAGCTGAGAAAACTGAAAAATAACATACACTAGTAACAAACACTAACATATCAAAAAAGTAAATATCATGGTTTAGAGAGGAAGTAAAGACAAAATGTGAAGAAAAGAAAAAAGCATTTTTACAATACAGAATACAACAAACACAAGAGACGTATAACCATTATAAACGAAGCAGAAATCAAACGAATACTTTAGTCAGACAAATGAAAAGGGAACACTGGCAGAGCTTCTGAAAATAGATGGAACACGACTTTTACAGAACACAAAAAGAAATATGGAGAATAATCAGAGGACAAACACATTCAAAAGGAAATAAGGGTAGACTACTTCCGATCTCTATTTGCTAAAGATGACGATAATGGATAATTAAAAAATGGATAATCACCAGGACAGAATACCGAATGAACTACTAAAGTACGGAGGATTAGATCAGACCAAACAACTATTAAAACTAATCCAAAAAATAATAAAACAAAACAGAATTTCCCAAGAATGAAAATCAAGCCTCCTAATACATTTCTTCAAAAATAGAAACAAATAGAGGCACGTTCAAGTGAAATCATTAGAATACAAAAAACCGGAATATTTATGTGTCGTGGACCTTAAGAAGGTATTCGACCGGGTCAAATAAATGGGCGTTATCCACTTATTGTATGCAAGGGAGATACCTCTAGGAATGATCAAAACGATCGAAAATATCTACCACAACAACAAAATTAAGGTAAAAGTGGAAGAACTAACCGGCCCTATTCAAGCTGGTAATGGAGGAAGACTGAGAGATTCCCTGAGTCCTCTATTGTTCAACCTAATTATGGATAAAATAATAAAAAAGTAAGAACCAAAAAAGGATTTTAAATGGAAAAAAAAGCAACTTAAAATAATCTGCTATGCAGACGATGCAATACTACTATCTCGAAGATAAGACGATTTAAAATTTGCCAAGATGTAAATTAGAGCTGGAAGGTCAGATAATAGAAGAAGTGATGGAGTTTAAATATCTAGACCTCACATTATCTAGCTACGGAAAGCTCGAAACTGAAGTGAAAAGAGCAAAAAATAGAAGTGAATAGATCAAGTGAATGGAGCAAACAGAGCCGCTGGCTGCCTGAATAAAACAATATGGAGAAAAAAATATCGGAAAAGAAATGAAAGGCGTAATTTACAAAACAGTCATCAGACAGGACAAAAAGGATGTTAGAAATAGCAGAGATAAAAACACTTATAAAAAATTGATGGCAAGATACTATGGAGCAGAGCTAGAAGTACAGATATACGACGTAGATGCAAGGTGGAGAACATCAAGAACTGGGTAAGAAATAGAAGAGTAGAATGGAACGATCATATAAGCCGAATGACAACAAATGTAGTAATACAGATGGCAGGAGACGGTTCCCCAATAGGAAGACGATCAGTAGGAAGACCACGAAAACCGTGGAACGACAGCTTACTGGAGGCACATTGAAAAACAAACAGAGTCATGTCTACATAAAAAAAGAAGATGAAGAAGAACATTTAAGAAGTTAGCAATAATAGAAAGAAGATAAGGTTGTAAATGTGTTTGGAAAAGTATTTAGTGTATTATGTGCCATCTAATCAAAATCCAACAGATTGTGCTAGTAGTGGTTTAACACCGGGGACAGCTGTTACAATTTTCACCCTGGCAGTGTGGTCCAGACTTTCGTTCTATTAAGTGAGTATTGGCCCTGTTAAGTTAATTACCACTCTTTACTTCTCATGGAAGTCTTAAAGGAAAAATTATCAACGATATAATCATTGACACCTATCATTTCGAACATTATCGTATCTACTCTATTTTCAAAATTTTCATCCTGAATAAAAATTTAAAGATTCATGGTTTACATATTTCCTGTCTAAACTTTAAAGGAAAAACAATGTTCCCTTTTTAGATTCCCTTCTCAGTCCTTCAAAAACGGAATCTGGGCTACGATACATTTTTACGAAGGTACAAACTGACGTTTTTTTCCGATATTTTTTTCAAAATTAGACAGAATTCGCTCTTACTAGTATTGTCTTTTAAGTGTAGGAGGTCGATTACAAAAGTCTCAGTTGTCTTCTTATGTTAAACATCAGTTGTTATTATGTCGTTAATAATTTCCAAACTTAGAGGTGAAAAAGCACACTAAGGGTCATCATTATAATCCAGCCTCAAAAGTCCACCGCTAAACATTCTCTTTCTCGTGTTTACAACCCCGTCTATCTTGCGCCATTCTCATCCAGTTTTTATTTTTTCTTCTTAAATCGTCATCCTATCGTGTAAGTGGTCGACCGAAGCTTCTCTTGTCTTCCTTTAGTCTTTATATTCTTTCGATTACGTCAATCACCTTGGTTCTTCTCCCGACCTCTTCGTTTTTTATTTAGTCGCTCAGAGTTATTCCTAATATGTATCGCTCCGTTCTTCTCTGTGTGACTCTTAGAACTCTCTGTGTGTTTTAGAACCTTGCTGGAGAACCACTTATCTAAGTCATCACACGTTTTGGTAACCACTAATTATACCCCACATCACTTGCAATAAAAACTTTTAAAATATCAAATTTAAAATTTCTCCAGCAGAAAGCATTTGCCGTCTTAAATATTCCCAGAGGACTACCCTACAGGGTCGCTACGTAAATAGGAATTTGTAATTACGCACCAGTCATAACTAAGAAAGTACTCATGACTCGAACGTCTACCATCCAGTCGTCGAAGACTTTTTTTCTCCTTGGCTGCCTGTCGATCACCCTTTGCTACATCGCAACTTTGACGCTTAGCTGATAATCACCACATCTCATAGGATAAATGCACGTCCTCTGAATTGATAATAATTTATGAGGCATGATAATTTATTTTTTAATTATTTACAAGCATAGATGTCATTTTATTGTTAACTACTTTTATTAATTAACCAGATATTCCTGATATTTCCTACATAAACAATATGCAAATCATTGTTTTGGGTTCATCAAAAAATGTATTGAAATTTAGGTTAAAGAAAAAATAGCTTGTTTAACAATTAAATATATTGGCTTTATTCCTAAGCAGGATAGGCTTCTCAAATTACATTTCTCTATAAATGTCTATCTTTGATCATACATGAGAACATGAGTGATATTTTGTGTCCTGGGTAGACTTATTGCGAATGTTGGCTAAGTAGTTGCGAATAAATTGTTATGCTTGATTATGGATCCCATACTTTTTAACTCTTTATAGGTCTGTGGTCGATATTTCAACCACTGCACGTAATAATATTTAAAAGCTAGTCGTAGACATGAAAATTTAAGGAAGTGTAAACTCAGTGTTTGTAAATGAACTGTACCCAAAATAAACACACAGAACAAAACCCGGCAGCAGCTATGTGGTCGATTATCCAACCATAATCTTTCATGTACTTTAACTCTCACTGTTAAACATGATCACAGATATATGCCGTTTGTAATCTAAACCAATGAACGACCTGTATTTTTAAAGTGCATTGGCAAACGAGCTCGATTTCCAGAAAATAAAGTGGCCAAGACCTAAGGTAATAACAGGCAGAAATAACTTAAGAAAATGGGAGCACATATAATGCTACAAGCGTTAAAAACGTGGTGAAACTAAGCGATGTTGGTAATTACATGCCAGAGAAAGGAACATTAAGACGTTGTGCACTCTGTCCAATGACAGCGAAGCCAAAATGTTCAAGTAATAAATGATAAGATTACCACGTTGCATTATTATTTAAATGTTTTTCAATATTAAATTTCATAATAAAAATATTTAACTAATGTGTTTTTTTTTGGTGGTCGATTATGGAATCACAACTACATGTTCCAAAGTCAACATACCTATTCAGGCTGTGGTCCAAATTTCAACCACCCAAAAAATCAAGGACTAAAAATAAAATAAAAAGATGAATGAAAGTACAATGATGCATTTGTTAATTATATTCTGCAAAGAATTAGTTTATATTACCAACAAATAAATCTGCCCTATAAAGAGTTTTAAGGAGTATAGATATATTTGTGACGAATGCAGTGACACTACTGGGTGCTACTGATAGATCAGAAGGTTGAAAGGGGGAAAATAATTAATATAAAATAATAATTAATTAAATAATAAAATAATAATAAGAGGAGACTAAAAATGTGAGAGTGAGACAGTGACTGACAAATGTCAACGGAAACAGAGGACGATAAGGCAAAAGCGAAAAGCTGAGTGGATGCAGGGTCGTACCACTAACCTTAGTCATGAATAGGCCTTATATATACTAAGAGGTAAACTTAATATATACTAAGAGGTAACTGTCTTTAGTAGGTATGGCGCATGGTTGTTTCGACTTCTAATTGAAACGTATTGACAAGGAAGAGACTGACGTTATGTACGTCATTAAAGATGGTATGAAGATTTAGTGCAGCATCCTCTATTTTTAGATGAGAGTTAGTTAAAAGAAAGACGGAAGTATGACACAGGGTTAAGAGAGAAGATCACAGTTAAGTTGCTAATTGAATTTATTTTATGAAGCGAGAAAGATTGGTATCTTTTGAATTGTATAATTTTTGCGATAATAAAAAATAGAAATTGGGAAGGGGGCTAAAGAACTCAGCAAGAATATTTTTCGAATAGAGTAAAGTAGAGTACTTGAGTAGATGCAAAGAAGAGAAAATTAGACAGTTGATGTCTCTAGTGTAAAGTAGTATCGCATAAGGTTTCCAACAGTCAAAAAAACTAAAACAATCTGTCTACTAAAACCTCTCATAGGTGGAGGGTTTTTGTGAGTAAAAATTTCATAGTACCATTTGTACGTAACGGAGTCGCAATTATCGTCAAAGAAGAAATTCGTAACTGTATTAGAAATTTCGTTCCTTTCAATGATCGTATTATGATGATACAGCTGCAAAATAAATTAGTGAATATTAATATAATACAAGTCTATATACCAACAGCTGATAAACCAGATGAAGAAATTGAACAAATTCTCCGGAGCACAAAAAAACCTGAAGCTACGATTATTATGGGATACTACAACGCAAAAGTTGTTGCCGAAATAACACAAGATATAAACGGAAAGTATGGACTTGGAGGAAGGAACGAAAGAGGGCAGAGACTAATACAGTTATGCCAAGAAGAGAATTGCATTATAGCAAATACTTTGTTTCAACAACCTAAAAGACGACTATATACCTGGAATTCTCCAGTAGATCGAGAAGGAAAGGTAGTCAGGAATCAAATCGTATTTAGGCGGAACACGCCCTTCCGGTATGGATCTATGGATGAGTATCACCGAGCCGCAAGCCTCTATCTCTTGCCGTACTGCTCCACCATAGGCCGATCAGACATTCTCAGCTGAACTACAGCTGAAAATTAAGTTCCTAAAATGTTATGTGTATCCTGTATTACTGTATGGATGTGAAACCTGGATTAACAATATGATGAGCAAATTATAAGCTTTCGAGATGTGGTTTTATCGTAGAATGCTCAGAATATCACGGGTTCAACACATTTCAATACATATTACAATCGTAAATTCAAATAATAATAGTTCAAGAATTCCTGGTGTGATGAAATATAATGACATTACTACCTCCGACCCACAAAATATTGTGAATGTGTTTGCAGAATTTTTCTAGAGTGTTTTTCTGTCATCAGATATTAATTTCAAGGCTAACTCTTCCTTAGTTAACGCAGATTACTTAAATTTTTATCCTATTTTAGAGTCTGAGATAATTTTTGCGACTAAGAAATTGAAAGACAAAATGACGTGTGGACCTGATAATATTCCATCCTTTTGGTTAAGGATTGTATAGGTGCCTTAACTGTGCCACTTTTAAAAATTTTTAATTTATGTCTTCTTAACAAGGAATATCCGAGTCTCTGGAAGGAGTCAAAAGTGTGCCCAATATTCAAAACTGGTGAAAAGGGTCAGGTAGAAAACTACAGACCAATTTCCATTATTTGCAATCTATCGAAAGTCTTTAAAATAGTTTTGTATAATCGTATTTATTCACGCACTCGTAATCAACTGTCTCAATATCAACATGGTTTTGTCTCCAATCGGTCCACTGTGACAAAATTATTAATGATCACACAATATATCTCAGCAACCCTAGATAATAGAAGTCAAGTTGACGTCATATATACTGACTTTACGAAGGCATTCGACAGAATTCACAACGGCGTATTGCTTTCTAAATTGTATCTCTTTGGTCTTTCTGAGGATGCCGTGACTTTTATGAGGTCTTACTTGTCAAATAGAACGCAGTTTGTTACTTATAATGGTTACAAATCGGAAAAGTGCCTGGCTTCTTCAGGGGTTCCACAAGGTTCTAATCTAGGTCCATTATTGTTCTTGTTATTTATTAACGATCTGTGTGAATCAATTTCTGCACCATGTTTATGTTATGCCGATGATTTAAAGATTTATTCATTGATAAGCGACCTTAATGATTGTCATTTTCTGCAGAGTGAACTGAATCGTGTACATGAATGGTGTAATGCAAATCATTTCAATCTTAATGCCAATATGTGCAAAGTAGTTAGTTATTCTAGGAAACAGTCTAATATATACCATCCTTATATTATCGATGGCAATAAACTTGAACGTTTGAATAAAATTAAAGACCTTGGAGTTACATTTGATTATAAACTTACCTTTGTTGAACATGTTAATTTAAAGGTTAAAGAAGCACTTAAATCTTATGGATTCATAATTAGAAATAGTCGAAATCTCACTAATACTAAGACAATTAAATTACTTTATTACACTTTTGTATGCTGTAAACTGGAATATGCTTCTGTCATTTGGTCACCTTTTTATGATGTACACATCCAAATTATAGAGCACGTGCAGCGTAAATTTTTAAAATTTTTGTCTTTCAAAATTAACGGCATATATCCCAGGAGGGGCATCAGCAATAGCGAGTTGTGTAGCGGTTTGGACGTAGTATCATTAGAATCTAGACGAATTAATACCTCACTAATATTCCTGTACAATCTACTACATAATCTCATTGACTGCCCTGATATTCTTCGACAAATAAATTTTAACTTTCCATCTTATCCAGTGAGAAATTCGATTACGTTCAGAAATACACAAGCTAGAACTAATCTTATGTTAAATTCTCCTCTATTTCTCATGTGCAACTATTTTAATTCCTTAAGTGCTTACTGCGATATATTTCACTGCAGTTTAAAGCAGCTTACTAGGATGGCTGAGATCTACCTAGGTGATAAAGTAGTTTCTTTATGTTAAATACTCGAAAATGTGTTATTTAGTTAGTACCTATGAATTATTAATATTTCATTTAACTTTAATATTGTATTTTGTCCTATAAATGGATTCTGTTGGACAATAAACGCTATTATTATTATTATTATTTCAAACAGCGAAGTCTTGAACAGCGTAGGTCAAGGTGAAGGTGACTTAATAAAGATGATAGAAAAGAGAAAAGTCGAATATCTGGGGCATATAATGAGAGGAAGCAGATACAGGATAATGCAGTTAATACTCAACGGAAAGATCGACGGAAGAAGAAGAATTGGTAGAAAGAAATACTCATGGCTCCAAAACCTTCGTCAATGGACTGGCTTATTAGTAGATGAATTATTACATGCCGCGCAAGGTCGAGAACGATATCGGCAAATTGTCATGGAAGCTACCCACGCCTAAAATTTTGGCGTGGTACTCAAAGAAGAAGATTTGTATGTCTATCCTTTCCGTTAAAAATGTCCCGTAATCACGAAAAAACGGATCGAGGGGGAGCAACTCTTAATAAAATATAAACTCTTTATAAACGGTAAGTAGCGATGTTCTGCTGGCCCTGATAAATGCGGTGGCAGAAAACATTTAAGCGTTCCTCGTAGTCAATGCACGCGAATCTTCTTAATAGTGAAGTTGTGTTTAGTGTAATGTTTACAACTTATTGAAACTTTCGTAAGCGTCCCATATCCCATTATATATCTCATTGTGATTATAAGATTATAAAAACAAAGTTAAAATATGGGGTGAATCGTTTAGTTGGTTTCATTTCAACAGGTGGGATATTTCATTTGATGAATTTTATTTAACGGTATTTCTCAATAGAAAAGCAGATTCTCTGATATATTTTAATGTCATAAAATGAAAGTAAATGGTTCTAATCTTAAAATATCGATTTGTATGCACTATTAGCATTTTAAAATAAATGATTCATAAAAGATTGGCATTATAAATGTGCACACTTACCGTATTACGTAATCTACATTCCCATAACATTAATTCATGCAACTACTGGTATTTAAACAACAAATAATACATTCACGAGATCGAGGTTCTATTAACATTTTATTACAAATTTATTTCTTTCGATATAATCATTAATATATGACTGTGGATTTAATACGGATGTTAGAATCACGATTATTAGCAAAAGGCAAATCCACTGGCGTAGGAAAGGTAATTTGAAATAATTGGAATTAGACGGTTAAATATGGAAATATTTAAAAAAATGTAACCATTTACGACAAATAGGTTCTAAACTAAAAATCGTTTCTTATAAATTCACCAGTACCTAACTCTGCCAAGATACAAAAAGTTCAATTTTGGAAGATGATGTTGAAGATGGGACGCAACGTTAAAACAGGGACGCAAAGAAATACCAAGAAATTAAACAAAAAATTAAAAAAGAAATACGAAGAGCCAATGAGACATGGATGGAAGAAAAATGTAAACTAATATTGAGCTCCAAGTGAAACACGATCATATAAATATTCACCGAAAGATTCGAGAATCCACCGGTCAATACAAGAGGAGAAACACACACCTCCTCATTCCTCATAAACAAAGACGGGAACCTGGCGACGACAGTTACGGAAAAGTTGGTGACCTGGAAAATATAAACCGAGGTAACCTTCCAGAAATAAATTGCATGACAGGTTCGTCAATACTAGAAAGCGGGTGAAAGCGGTCTAAGTCTAACTAAGGAAACAGTCGAAGAATGATAAAATAGAAGGGAAAATAGAAGAAAATAGAGGACCAGGACGCCGCCGAATATCCTAGCTTAAGAATTTGAGACAGTGGACAGGTATGACCACCACAGACCTCTTTCGAACAGCTACTAATAAAATACGATGGGTCATTGTGGTAGCCAACATTCATAGAGATAGGCACTATAGTGTATTTTTGTGTATGAGAGTAAGAAGTAAATTATGTATGCAAATCCCTAAACTGTTGATACGGGTGACTCAATGAAAAACAGATATTTGTCAACAAGTTTACAGAAGTATATAGGAAAACAATTTTAAATTGAGTATGACCACCAGGTATAAAGGTTGGAGCAGAATAGAATACAATAGTTGTGAGGGTTACTAATCCCTAAATAAGGTTGCCAGTGTCGGAGTGATGGAGGTTAACAGGTACTAATGAATTTGCAAGAAATGTAAGATGTTTATTTTATTAGTTATATATAACCAATAAAAGTTTAATAAGTACCTACCTATTTGCAAAATAAAGTTTAATTCTTTAGATAAAATAATACGTTTTATTTTATCTGAAATGAGTGCATTCCACGAAGTAAGGGTTTCAACAATCAAACATTTAATTCTTTAATTCCAGGAATCTACGACAGTAATTGACTAGATAATTACCTTCTAAACTTATTCCACAGAAAATGTGATAGTGGGTTTTTCCATTTTGTAGGATGGTCCAAGTGGCATGGCGTATTCAAAATTCTTAACAGTTCACTGCAGTTTATTGTGTATACTAGTGTTATGGAAAATTTGGAAGTGCCGTGTAAACGCCGAAAAATTGGTCCTTTAATAGTTAATGAAAAAACATTAATATTTAATTGTTTTAAATCATTTACAGACAAACGTTTATGTGAAAGTGTTGATGAGACCGTTGAGTTAGTTAGCAGTACACTTGGTGTTGGGAAATCTACGACTTACAGAGTTATTAAAGAAGAGAAATGTGGTAGTTTTCAAATGCCACGTAATGCTCCAGGGAAACCAAAATTTCAAATAGAATATCATTTTAAAGAAGGACTTCGACGGAAAGTGCATGAATTCTTCTTTAGACAAGAATTTCCAACATTGGATAAAGTTCTTGTCTCAGTTCGAGATGATAAGGATTACCCAGAAATGACTCGAAGTACGTTATGGAAACTTTTAAAAGAAATAGGCTTCCGCTGGAAAAAGAATCCCAGAAAGTCTATTTTATTAGAAAGAAGCGATATTGTCATATGAAGAAGACATTTTCTAAGAACCATGAAGGAAATGAGAAACCAAAAAAAAAATATTTTATCTTGATGAAACATGGATCAACGAGGGTCATACACCAAATAAATTTTGGCAGGATGAAACTGTTACAAGTCAAAGGCACGCTTTTGTAAATAACTTATCTACTGGTTTAAACCCACCATCAGGAGAGGGACGCAGGCTGATAATAGTACACATTGGCAGTTCAGACGGTTTTGTTGAAGGTGGTTTATCACCTTTTGAATCAACTTGTACCGGTGACAACCATGAAGACATGAACGCTGATGTCTTTCAAGAATGGTTCGACCAAATGATAGATCTTCTTCCTAAGAACTGTGTAATAGTAATGGATAATGCAAGTTATCACTCCAGACTTATAGAAGGACTGCCCACAACCAAGTGGTTAAAAAAAGACTTGCAGAATTGGCTGAGTTCAAAAAATATTACGTACCATTCCGGATCTATAAGAAAGGAACTTTATTTGTTGTGTGCCCTTCATAAAGAAAAATATAAAAAAACGAAATTGATGAAATTGCCAAAAATCGTGGAATGACAGTACTTAGATCCCCACCATATCATTGTGAATTAAACCCGATTAAACTAGTATGGGCACAGATAAAGAGTGAAGTTTCAAGAAAAAATACCATTTTTAAAATTCATGTTGTTGTTGTTGTTTTTGGAGGCAACAGTTGTTTTTGGAGGCCGTAAATAATGTAAAACCTGAAAACTGGGAAAAGGCAGTAAATCACACTATTAAAGAAGAGGAAAAAATGTGGAAGCTGGACAATATTACTGATAAAATGATCGAGCCAGTTATTATAAATCTTGGTTCTGAAAGTTCATCTTCTGAATCTGATTTGGATTTGTAACAAGTAGCTGTAAGTTTTATATTAATATTTTTATTCATCTATTTAACATACCTTAGACGGTTTTAAAAACTCTTTTTCTCTGTTGTAATTTTTAAAAATTAAAAAAAATGTGAATTGTTTAAAACCCTTTTTAATGAAGGCCAGTCAGTTCTAATATAGTGTGTGATAAAAGAGGTCACTTTTGTTTACATACACATAACACTTTATAACACTGAAATAATTCATTTATTTTTTTCAATTATTCAAAGTAATTTTTCAATTAATCTTGAGCACGCCCATGGAGTGGTCGGAGATACCAGTTAAAATTATGATAATTACTCTCTCGTTCATAAAAATAAACTATAGCAGAAAAAGAAGAATGGTAAGACCACCGGTACGAACGAAATACCCGTTGAACTTATAAAGGTGATGAGTGAATTGAGCACAAAGGAGTTAACTGAACTGTTTAACGCCATATACGATTCAGGTAATATTCCAGAGGAATGGCTATTGTCAACATTTGTAACACTACCAAAAAAAAAAACGATCTGCGAAAACGTGTGAAGATTTCCGAACTATCAGCCTTATGAGTCAGGCACTTAAGATTTTTCTTAAAATCATACATGCCAGAATTTACAAGAAATGCGAAAAAAATATCGGTGAAATGCAATTTGGATTCCGAAATTCCATGGATACACGTGAAGCAGTTTTCACCTTACAAGTCCTACTTCAGAGATGCCGCGATGTCAGTTGTGATGTTTATATTTGTTTTATTGACTACGCCAAAGTATTTGACCGTTGTCAGCACTAGGAAATATTTGCTGCCCTACAAAAAGTAGGATTGGATGAGAAGGACATTCGGCTCATCACGAATTTATACTGAAACCAGCTTGCTCAAGTCGAGGTCGAAGACTGTGTGCTCTCGCCGACTCTTTTCAATATTTACTCTGAGGAAATTTTTACTAAAGACCTCACAAACCTAGAGATGGGAATCCGAGTGATCGGTGACTAGAAACGGTGTTACTAGCAACCAGCCTAAATGATCTACAAGTCTTACTAGACCAAGTGAGAACTGTGAGCGTAACATACGGACTAGACCTTAATATTAAGAAAACTAAATTCATTGTTGTCAGCCGTGTACATCTAGATCCCGGGGAACTAATGGCAGGTAGCGAAGAGATCCAGAGAATCGACAGATTCACTTACCTCGGAACTACCCTCAACTCACAATGGGACTACGTTCAAGAGATTAGATCCAGAATTGAAATGGCACGGTCTACATTTATCAAGTTGAGATCCTTGCTGTGCTTCAGTGATCTTAGTTTGGGAAACAAGATGCGGATAGTGAGGTGCTACATTTTTCCAGTGTTACTATATGAAGTTGAAGCCTGGACACTGACGCAAGCCACAGAAAAGCTGATTGAAGCCTTCGAGATGTGGGTCTACAGAAGGATACTAAAAATATCGTATGCGTACTAACAAATCATTTTCCTTAAAATTATGCATGCGAGGGTTAAAAGCATTCATAAGAAAAGGATCAATAATTTTAGAACGCATCCATTGCTTGTTTTGCCAAGAAAGAAAAACGCCTGAAAAAATCATATATGAATATTTTAAGCTTCTGAGAGGTCTCTGAGGGGTAGTTGATCACAATTTCGTAAAGCGTGTAGCTAATTTTCCTTTGTTTTTTTTTATTAAACCACCATAAAAAGTGAAAGAAAATATTTTGGCCTATAAAACTTTTCTTATATATTTTGGAAAAAAATGGATTAATTAAAAATTGTAGATCATAAAAAGTTTGAAATTTTCTAAACTCAAATAAATACATTTTCCAAATTCTAAAAATGTCTGGTATTATTCCCTTTTATAAACTAAAAGATATCATGGACCGAGCATGTAACAAACAACGAAGTCGTGAGAAGAATCAACAAAAGAATGGAAGTATTGGAAATCATCAAGGCACGAAAGCTGCAATACCTGGGGCATGTTATGCGTAATGCGTAATACAACCTACTTCAATTGATTATATAAAGAAAAATCCAGGGCAAGAGAAGTATAGGAAAAAGAAAAATCTCATGGTTGAGTAACTTGAGGGAATGGTATGGATGCACATCAATTGAACTATTTAGAGCAGCAGCATAAAAGATCAGAATAGAGAAGTCAGCCGTTTTTTGTGTTTTGTTTTTTGTGTCAATGTTCTCCTGTTAATTAACTGTCAAAGTACTTTTTCCATCGCTTTTGTTATCCTTTTCGTGAACCATCTTGGATCCATCTAATCTGATTTTTTTTATCTATTTGGCTATTTTTTAAAAACTTTTGTTTCTCCTTCCCTGGTATCAAGTTGATCCTATAGATTTGAGTACGCTTCTGTTTTAACTTTTACCACTGCCACCTTGGCTTCCTTCTTAGCGATTGTATAGTTTGAAAATATGTATCCGACCTATGTTCTTTTCTTTTCTATTATCTCTTCTTCTTTATTTTTTCTTGAACTTCGATTGACCACGATCCGGTGTCTTTATTATCAAACTTTATTGCTGGGATTTTTCCAAATATTTCAGAAGCAGAATCTTTATTAATACTGACCATTTTACTCCAAATTGTAATGAGATTATCTCAAGATAAAAGAGAATGATTTCCAAAGTGGAAATTAAAACTTATTTCAATATTCAATTGTGGCTTATTCCCATTAAAATAGTAATTATAATTCACAACACTTTACGCATTAGCCTCGGGGCCTTTAAATGAAGTCTTTTTGAAAGTCTTTATATCGAGCCTTCAGAACCCGCACTTTTTATATAACGGCGACGTTTACTACTGTCCTATTTCTATAGAATTTTTACAATTCAAAAACCAGTAATTAAACTAAATTAATGCTCCCCACCTTGTCCCAGATAATAGTCATCCTTAAGCACATTCCTAAAAATTTTAAAAACTTTATTAAAAAATACAGACCTAACACCCACAACTCCTGTTATCACGCACTTATACACAATACAATTATGCTCTTAAAAAAGAGCAAACCCCGCACCGATCTACACTATTATAGGCCTATCTCACTTCTAAACGTTCTAGCTAAAGTCTTCGAGAGGATGCTCAAGGAGAGACTCATTGCCTTTACCACCGAACATAATATCGTTCCATCATTTCAATTCGGCTTTGGTGGAGTGAGCAGCTCACTCCACCAAAACGGCATTGGCAGAGATCGTCACACACGTTATCTTCTTCTTCAGGTTCCTTCTCCTATCGGAGGTTGGAAATCATCATCGCTATTTTAATTTTATTGGCCGTGCTTCTGAATAATTTTAATGAGATGCAACCGAACGACTCTCTCAAATTTCTTTGCCAGGATATTTTGCGTCGTCCTGAGTTTCTCTTCCCTTGTATATTCCCTAGCATAATTTCCTAAGTAATACATACTTCTCGCCCCTCATTATATGACCCAGATATTAAATCTTTCTAATTTTAACAGTTTTTATGACTTCATATTCTTTATTCATTCTTTGTAACACGTCTATATTAGTTACTTTTTCAGTGTACTATATTATGTGGATTCTCCTGTAGCACCACATCTTAAAGGTGTTTATTTTTTTATTTAAGACTGTTTTATTGTCCAAGCTTCCATACCGTATAAAAAAGTAAAACAAACGTAACTACGTAGCATTCTTGTGCGGATCTCTAGATTAAGGTTACGGTTGCAAAGTAAGTTCTTCAATTTTATGAACGTGTTTCTTGCCATTTCTATTCTAGATCTGATTTCTTTTGTTTGATTTCCATCTTCAATTAACCACGTTCCTAAATATTTATATGTTGTTACTCTTTTGATCATTGTTTTATTGATGATCAGCTTACCTACATTTTTTGGTTTTTTTGAGAACATCATTGATTTCGTATTCTTGAGATTCATTTACGTACCTTTCACATGCATTGCATACATGTTGTATTATGTACTGTAGATCTTCCATGTCACTTGCAAATATGACCGTATCGTCCGCTAATCTAATATTATTAATGCTATTTCCGTTGACCAAAATACTTTCCAAAATATCCAATAAAGCTTCTTGAAATATCACTTAACTGTAGACGTTGAATTAGAGTGGTGAAAGTATGCAACCTTGTCGAACTCCTCTAAGTATACTTACTTCCTCTGTCAGTTCTCCTTCGACTATTATTCTTGCTTTCTGATTTTGATACAGATTCGATATAATTTTTAGATCTCTACTATCTATGTTTTTGGTCTTAAGAATACTTGAAAGCTCATGTTGAACTCTGTTAAAAGCTTTTTTCAAATCTATGAAGCAAATATATATGTCCTGATATATATCCAGACATAATTTTATCAGAACATTTACTCCGAATAATGCTTCTATAGTTCCTAGACCCTTTCTAAAACTTATCTGTGAATCACTTATTTCTTGTTCTCATTTCATGTGCATTCTGTTATGTATGATTTTAAGGAAGGTTTTCAATATGTGGTTCATTAATGCAATTGTCTGATAGTCATTGCAATCTTTAGCATTTGGGATTTTTGAAATCGTTACAAAAGTTGAGAGAAGCCACATACCTTATACAAAGTCTA
Organism: Diabrotica balteata; assembly: GCA_918026665.1. Lineage (NCBI taxonomy): Eukaryota > Metazoa > Arthropoda > Insecta > Coleoptera > Chrysomelidae > Diabrotica > Diabrotica balteata. The sequence continues at coordinate 23,555,445 of OU898279.1, read as the reverse complement.
AACGACGACAAAGTCTCCTTAGGCATCTTCCTCGATGTTCAAAGAGCCTTCGACCAAGTCTGGCATGATGGACTAGCCAGGACACTATTGAACATCGGCCTGCCCCTCTCATTCGTTAGACTTATCCATTCATATGTCTCCCAACGTCTAATCACGGTTAAATTGCATGGTCATTTCTCTGACTCTTTTACTTCTTTAGCAGGAGTACCACAAGGTTCAGTGTTTTCTCCCATATTATACACAATTTACAATAGTGACTTCTTAACTCACAATACACCAGTACAACCACTTTATTCTACGCAGGTGATACTGCTCGCGTAACAACATCACGAGACATAGACGCAGTACTTAGGTGTGCTCAAAATTACCTTAATCTGGTCGATAGGTACTATAGAAGAAGGAGAGTAACACCTAACCCAAATAAAATACAAATAATTTTCTTTAGATAGCATCAGATTCACCACACCCATTATGTCTGAAAGACACGACCTTAGACTTTGAGGGAAGAGACTGCAGCTTCACGACCAGATGGAGTACCAAAAGTATGTGTTTACACAAACACTAAACTGGAGAACTGATCTGAACATAGCCTGTAACAAGGTTAGGAGGTTGAGTCGGTCTGCTCAATGTTCTTTGTAGAAAGTTTGGAAGAACACACCTACGTACATTCATACATACATACAAAACATTTATTAGGCTGGTCATCTAGTATAGATCCAACATCCAACATGACGATGCGCGGCCACCTCACACAAAAACTGCTGTGACTAGATAGGGGAATACTGCGTAGAGTGTACAACAAACGACGCGATTACTCCACCCCCCTTATTTATCACCTATGGAATATTTAGCACATTAATGGAAGGCGAGCAGAAGTTACACGATTAAAACCATCCGAGGCCAAAACTTCAGAGCCCAAAACATAAGTTCATCCATCGCCAATGTATTCAAAAGAACACCTAAACCAAAAATCCCTTTACTATCCACAATATTACCTTGCCAAAAACGAGCTCCCTGATGAATACATTGACATCCTGGAGGCAACCCTCTACTCTCGTCGCATTAATCGGTAAATGCTCACTTCGAGCTTGCCTAGACAGAGAGGGATCGGTTTTCTGTGGTTTTTCGATCCCATTGCACAATGATACCTGTCTATTGCAGAGGATACAGTCACAGCTGCCCTTACATATTCATATAAATTCACATATTCATAAATATTTTTGAGCAAACAAATTCTGAAAAGCACCGTTTACTCAACAACATTTTCACCTCTGATTGTCCAGGAAGCTCCTCCGCCGAAAAGTCACGAAAACTACCACCAGCGGAACCACACAGCCAGAAAGCCATCCAAGCAAAAACAAACCACGTCCTGAGGAGGTTAAAAACCTATAACAGGACACCAAAATATAAAACAAAGAAAGCCAACCAACAAGAAAGAACACCGAGACAATGTAGTGTTATCACGTCCAGAATCCCCCAGGACCAAAAATCTACGTAAGCTAATTTAAATGAAAGAAAAGTTACGTTAAATAAAAATTAAGCTGGAATTATTTTGGTGTATTTATGCAGATTACATAAATATGTTATAGAAACGTTTGGAACATTATTAGTTTCGTAATTAAAAAGCAAAAAAATAAAAACCAATTAAGTTATCACCAAACTAATATTGAAATATGATTGATTTTTCAACAAATTGCCAAAGCTAATAGTGCTCCTTACCAAATTGGCCGCCTACGCCAGTGTTGAAGATTGATTCATCACAAGTTTCTCACGCGCTAAACGAAGGAGATCCTCCTTTATTTTTATACTAACTGTGGTGGTATTATTTATTTTTATATTATGAACACTATTAGTTTAATCCTATATTGTGGTTTTCTTCCAAGTAATCACACACTTTTATTGTTCAACGGGCTTGCAACAAATCTTCAGTTTGACGTAATAATGTTTTATAGTTTGTTGAAGGCGGCCGTTTGCCTTCAAACTGCAACAAAGTTCATGGTGTATGCATTATAATATTAAACCATTTATGTGTATAATAAGTAATAAGTTTTATTCTCTGTTTAAACACAAAATCCATTCGGACCAAGATGATATACATTGCATGTTAAAGAGACTGCTAAGAATGTAAATAGTGATTACCTACAAGAAATTCAAACGTATTAGAAACTCCTAAAGTTATTTAATTAGAAAAAAACGTCTAATGAAATACTTATAAGCCGATCTAAGAAGTTTCTTGTCTATAATACATATGCTTAGATGTCTTTGTCCAAATCATTTTATTACTTACTTTATTACTTTTCTATTACTTTATTACTTTTCTCTATAGTAAAATACTGAGGCGAGCGTCACGAAAGTAGCGCCACGATATAGAGTATTTCGTAGCGCTAGTTCTACGACAGAAGCGCCTTTATAAGGCGTTGTAAACAGTTGGAAGGGTCCATTGACGCGACGAAGGGAGTCCGTTATACAACATGCACACTTTTTCAATTTTATTAAAATCTATATCTAGGTTGCTAGCTACCAGTAGTTTTATGTAATTCTTAAATAATTTTTTATTTTGTTAATTTAAATCTTCAGATCAACTTGATCTGTTGAATCATCAACAAGTAATCATTTATTTATTTGAACCATTTATCACTGCGTGTTTATTAAAATTACACATATAATATTATTTTAAATTTAAAAATACAGAAGACAGTATGAAGCATGCCACTAATCTACAGTACCGCGTACTGTATCGTTTATTTTTTATTTTATAATCTATTCATGTCGCGGAGGACCAATCTATTGGTTTTTTCATTTGGTATATCTGCTTTCAGGTTTTGACAGTTTCTGACCTTGTTAACCACTTGCTTTCAAGCTGCTCTATCCTAAAGTGTCTGTGTTCGGTTCTTGTTTCAGTGTTCTCAAATCTCTTTCAACTTGGGCTCATATAGTATCTAAGGTATTTCTTTTGGTCTTTCTACTCTAATTATAGGGGAATAACTGTTACCAGCTCAGTGGGGAGGTTGTACGGTCGAATAGTAAAAGATAGAATAGAATCAGAAACAAAATGGATTTCGTGCAGGAAGATCGTGCACTGATGGTATATTCGTTCTGCAGCAGGTAATCGAAAAACGGAAGGCAAGGAATCTGTCTACTTACCTATTGTTTGTAGATTTAGAGAAGGCATACGATACGGTATCTTTGAAAAAACTGTTTCAAACATTGACGAAAGTAGGTCTCAGTAGAGAGTATATGAATACTATTGCAAATATATACAAAAATGCAAAAAGTGTCGTTAAAGAAGGAAACTTTATATCTGAATCATTTCCAATAACAAAGAGGCTTAAGCAAGGATGTTGTCTATGTCCGACCCTATTTAAAATATATATATTCAATCATCGCTAGAGCAGTGGAGGAATGGGAATAGACATAGGCGGTGGTAAATGTTTAACAACTTTATTTTTCGCAGATGATCAGGTAGTCGTAGAAAATGATGAGGAAGACATGGACTACATGTTTAGAAAACTAAAGAAAGAATATGAATACGTCAAAGACAGAGTATCTTAAAATGGGAGATGACGAAGAAGATCCAGAGTTAGAAAATAGAAACACAAAAACATGCAATAAATATAAATATCTCGGATCTATAATATCTAAAGAAGGCACTACCAAAAGAGAAATCAAAAACAGGATGCAGTAGCGAAGAAAAGCGGTTAACATTTTAAAAACTCTCTACTATGGTCTAAAGATATTAGACAAGAAACAAAATTGACAATCTATCGAACCTTGGTAGAGCCTATTATGACTTATGGGGCAGAAGTTTGGCAGATCACGAAAAAAGATAGAATAAGAATAGAAGTAGTAGAAATGGATTTTCTAAGGAGAGCGTGTGGTGTATCCAAAAAAGATCATATTAGGAATAAAGATATTAGAAGGAGAACAAATACTGTATTTTCCAGTGTAGACAGAATTGAAACGAGATAACTAGTGTGCTATGGCCACGTGAAGCGAATGATTGAAGATAGATGGCCAAAGAAAGCTTTAAATTACATACCACAACAAAGAAGAAGAAGGGTAAGACCTTCAGTTGCCTGGAAAGAAAATGTACGACACCTAATGAGAGATAGAGCCATCAAAGAAGACGAATGGATGGACAGAGAACGATAACGGTCGAAATGCGAGAAGCGGCAGAGGCTGTAGGAACCTCGCTTATATATATATATATATATATATATATATATATATATATATATATATATTATATATATATATATATATATATATATATATATATATATATATATATACTTCTGGTGTTAATCTTTAAGGTGTGTTGTCAAAACTTAGAATGTTTTTTGTTTGTTAATACTTGGAATAATTTTTAATTGTTTACTTACAAATAATTGATGTAGAATGTAGTACCATTACCATTATATTGGCAATACTGCAACTTATTAAGCGAAAATCATTGATTTCCTATAGTAGTGTCAATTGGACCTTTGGTCAATGCTTAGTTACATAGAATTTTGAAATGGACAGATCACATCTCCATGATTGTGACTGTCCATCCAAGCTATCATATGTCACATGTCACTTTAACATTTCCGTTAAAACCGGGAGCCATTCTCTCTCCTATTGTCGACCACAATGTAGCTTCACCCGTTTTAAATAATTTTAAACTGTTTGTCCTTGTGTAGTGTAGTGTTATGCACAATTTTATGTTTATGACATTCTGTGATTGTTGGATAGGTCAACATTGACGAAGTAAGTCTAAAACGTTAATCACATAAAAATTTTTATCGACCAATAACTTCGAGTTTTTTATCGAAGTTAATTAATTTCTTCAGTTGAAAAAAAAAACGTTTCTCAGCTTATTTTAGATGGTCTAGGAAGCAAAAGTACTTGGGCAAGATTTAATTAATAAAACTGTGCTTGATATTTGCCATTTATTTGATCAAAGTTCATTTATTCGAGCAGTCAACCTTATATGACTTTATTATTTTGTAAAGAACAAAAAGTTACTAAAATAGTCTACTTTAAAAAGTTAATTTAATTTAGTTAACGACTCATCGACAAGACCAACTCGACCTGTGAGCAATTTGGTATGAAAATAAACATTAAAAAAACCAAAGTGATGTCAATCCGAAAAAACCAAAACGTACCTCAACATTGCACAATAAATGAGCACATCTTAGAACAGGTCAATAGATTTAAGTACCTGGGATGTTGGATCGATAGCAGCCTAAATCCTGATCAAGAAATAAGATCGAGAATAGAACAGGCCAAAAAATCTTTCGGAAAAATAAAAAACTGCTTTGTGATTCTTGAATAAAACTCGAAATTTGACTACGTTTATTAAAATGCTACGTCTGGTCGACTTTTCTATATGCAGTTGAAACGTGGACCCTTAAAACATCAACCGTAAATAAATTGGAGGCCTTTGAAATGTGGATCTACCGGAGAATACTCAAAATTTCATGGACATCGCATACCTCAAACGAAGAAGTGCTGCATAGAATAGGCAAGGAAAGAGAACTTTTTAACACAGTAAAAGTTAGAAAAACATCATACCCAGGACACATACTGAGAAATAATAAGTACCAATATGCCCAACTTATAGTGAAAGAAAAAATCGAGGGAAAGATAGGCCTAGGAAGGAAAAGACTATCGTGACTCAGAAACATCCGACAATGGACAGGGCTAAATTTTGAACAGCTAATAAGAACAGCTGAAGATAGAGAAGAGTTTAAAATTGTAGTAGTCAACCTCCATTGAGGAGAGGGCACTTAGAAGGGAAGTTAATTTATACCAGAAAAGAAATAAACAGTATGTGTTTATGGTATTAAATTACAAATAAGAAGTGCTTATACGAAACTAATAATAAAATAATATCGTAAGAAAACAAACATTTTATATCTTGGCATTAGATTATGAATGAGAAATACTTGAAATGAAATGAAATGAAATTTTAAAATAAAATTACACTTTATTACAAATTTCGAAATTTGTTACGATAAAAAAATATATTTGTATATTATGTAGAATTAAGATATTAATTGTAATTAAAAAACCAATAATAAATCACTTCACTATTATTTAGTTCCAATACAATCTTCCTATTCAAATATATATATATATACATATAAAATGGCTACAACCCGAATTATCCAAAAGCTTTTGTGACTTGCAGAAAGGATATAATTTTTATCAACTAGGTACTCAGGCTGAGATTTTAGAACGTTGCATCTATCGGCAGCAGAAACATAATATCCAGCATAAAAATACATAGGATTGGGCGGCTAAGTAAACGGGATATTCTTTAAATTGTTGGTTTCAGAACACACACCATAAATACATAGCTATTTAGATAACCTATTTATATTTCGTATTCTTTTTATCCCCACATTACTGAGTATAAAAACCAGAACATCAAGTAATCACGTTTGCTTTTCTTACAAACTAATTGATGTTGGTAATAATAATTAATTTGTATATCTTCTTATTGTTTATGACTCTTATTGCAAACCAGTGATTTTCCCCGTCGCCATGCGACCATTAATCCACTCAATTGTCATCTACAATCACTCCCTCTACTCGCGGCTTCCTCAAGAGTTTGCATACTTGACGAGCTTGGCTACGTCCAGCTTCTTGTGACAATCTCAATTGTCGTTGTTCCACATTCTCTAGATCTCAATGTCGACAAAGCCACACCAAGTCATCCTCCCTTCTACTGGCTTCCATTGGAGTTTCTTGATATTGGCGTGCCTGCCGAAGTACTGAATCTCTCTCTACGGCACTTCTTATATACTTTGTGACGTAAATTCTCGCTACAGCCTACTTAATTTAGCATCAGAACTCTCCTCATCGCAATCTCAAAGCTTAGATTCCGCTTCCCCAGTTCATTGTTTTTCTAACTTTCCTTATTTAAGCATTTCTAGCTTACTCTCGTTCTTCATCGGTATTATATTTTTATACCTTCCATATTTATTCCTACCATCTTTGCAGCCAAAATTTTAGTATCAACAAACTTTCAAAATAATAATAAAACACTAATAACTTTGTTTTCAAAATGTTCACAAAATTTATTATAATATTTTATCACTACAGCTGTTTCGACAGAGTGCATTTTTCGAGTGATCTATATTTGGATGTGTTTACAATTTATAGTTTTTACACCGAAATAGGTTGAGGAGAGGAGAACTGTCTCAAGCAGGTCATTTAGAATTATGTCTGTGTTTTTTAATTTTTTAATTTTCATAGATTCTAATAAAGATAGCTTAAGGCTTTTATTTTGGATGTGAAGAATTTGAGATTCGTTATTAAAAGAATGATTATGATCTAGAAGGTGAATTGCGTATATAGAATCTGTTTTCCTATCGAATCTTTCCTATTATTAAAAGCCCTTTTATGTTCTGCTATTCGTTTGTTAAAGGTTCTACTAGTTTGACCGATGTAAGTTTTTGGGCAATCGCCACATTTAAGTTTGTAAACATCACTACGTAACTTCTTTTTAATTTCAAAAGAATTAAAAATTAAATTTTTATAATAATAAATTTCTTGCCAATGTAAACCAAGTAAATATAAAGTAACATAAAGCTTTAAATTATTTCGCTTAATAAATTTTACATTAAAATTACAGTAGTCAATTTTGAGAGAAAATTATTTACTGATGGTGTCCAATATCAAATATTCAGAATTCATATCCGAAATTGGACAGTATAATTTTATCACCCAGTAGAACGAATGAATTTATTTGTTATTATTAAATACACCCACGTAGTGAATTAGGTTACATACGGATTTGGTCAATTATCAACAATATAATTTGGACATCAGTCTAAAGTGCTGACAAAGTTAAACAATTTACATAAATTTGACACACATATCACGCGAGACCCGCGAATATATTGACCCAATTAAAACTTATATAAAACTAATATCTCTTGCCTAGAGAAGCATTCAATCAATATTCACTCAACAAACTTGATAGTCTTCAGCGATCAACTGCAACAGTCTCTACTCAAAGTGATTCCGGGTCAACACCCATAGTGTACGTCTCATCAATAAACTCTGCTACTATTATTTGGTGTTTCCATTACAACTGAACGAACATCTCCACTGAGCCAACGAAGGGGATTTGTTCACATGGATTAGTAAAATTCCTGAGTAAGGATATTGTAGATTGTATTGTAGATTGAATTAGCAATAAATCAATCAAATAAATATAATTTATTAAGACTCAATGGGTTTATATGTCAGTTAGTAGTTTAGATTTCTCTCCTAGGTGGCGCTAGGAGTTATCGTCCCGATCAAACTGCGTTTCCCTTTGACGTATCGTCCTAGCCTTTTAATTAGATTGGATGGTGCTTTTTTTTAATATTTCATATTAAAAAAGTATCCGTACATTTTGAAGCACATATTTGTTACTTTTAAGAGTTTTAAAGTATCTATTGGTCTAATGAGTAACCTTCTTTGCCGATTGTGGAGCTGTGTTTATAAAAAAATATTGGTTTCAGAAAGCATAACCTTTTTTAGGCACATATGTCAAATTATATCGACATGGAACCATTAGCATATGTTCGACAACTGCATAAAGTTAGAGTGTTTGGAAAAATTACGTATATTATCTCATTCGATCTCTCATTAAGCACTATTATTTAACGAATAAGATGGCCAAGGAAATGACGAAGGAATAATGCCCTTTCAAACTACAGTGCCAAATTCGGTATATCTATATTGAAAGAACTATATACTGGACGGCCCTCTCATGTAGTTATACCGGAAAATGTAAAGAAAGTCAATGACATGATTTTAGCTGATCGGAAACTGAAGGTGATTGAATTGGCAGGCGCCACAAAAATATAATTAAAGAGGGCACTAGTCATATTTTGAACAGAGTTTTAAATATGAAAAAATCCAGTCAATTGTCGCCGCATTTGCAGACCAATTAAACAAAAACATTTGACTGTGTAACCATATCTTAGCATTGTTTGACTTTATGAAACACATTCCGTCAGACTTCTGTCGTATGTGAAAGCTAGATTCACTACTACTCACCAAATAACAGAATAAATGCATGGCAATGAATTGAAGCCAGCAAAAGTACTACGAAACGGTCAAAAATAGCTCAATGGCTCGGAAAGGTTATGGTCACTATATTTTGGCATTGCAAAGGTATAATTTTAATTCACTATCTAGAATAGGGTAAACCTATGGTTCGCTATGATTGCTGTGAAATATTGGACAAATTCAAAAGTGTCTAGTGTTCAAAATAGTTTCTACAAGACAAAGCAAAGACTCGCATGAGTGCCATGACAAGTTGGGCAGGGCAGAGACAAAACAAAAATTCATGAGTTAGGCTTCGCATTGCTTTCTCATCCCACTAATTCTCCTGATTTGGCCCTCTTCGATTATTACGTGTTATCAAATTTAAATAGATGGCTCCCTAAATAAAAAAGCTCTAACGAAGAGATAATTAAGTGATGGATTCGAGCGTTACTTGATGAAAATTCATTTGATATAAAAGTACAACATTGAAAAATTTGTTTTTGAAATTTCCACAAAATTTATTATATTTTCTTACAACAGCTGTGTCGGCAGAGTGCCTTCTCAAGTGATCTATTTTTGGATGTGTTTACAATTTAAATTCTTTAACGAAATAGGTTGAGGAGGGGAGAATTGTTTGTCTCAAGTTGGTCATTTAGAAATATACCTTATGTGTTTTTTAATTTGTTAATTTCCATAGATTCTAATATAGATAGCTTAAGGCCTTTATGTTGGATGTAAAGAATTTAAAATTTGTCGTTAAAAGAATGATTATAATCTAGAAGGTAAAGTGCGTATGTAGAATTTGTTTTCCTATTATTGAAAGCCCTTTTATGTTCTGCTATACGTTTGTTAAACGTTCTACCAGTTTGGCCGATGTAAGTTTTTGAGCAGTTGCCACATTTAAATTTGTATACTGCACTGTGTAAGTGCTTTTTATTTTGGCTCTTGTTGTCTTTAATATATTTTGCAAAAGTTGTTGTTTGTTTTAAAAGCTGGTGCTATTCATTTCTTTTTTATATGTTTGGCTATATTTGTTGTTAGTTTGCCTCTATATGTAATCGAGCAGAAGGTATTGGATTTTCTCTCTGGTGGTAGAAATGCTAATTTCAGGGCTTTCTTGTATAGTTTTTGATTTAAAATTGTATTAATTGTTTGCTTGTTCTACCAATTGTTTACTGCTATTTGCTTAATGATATTTAATTCTGTCTCAAAGTTGTATTTTGACATCGGAATTTCTATTAATCTATGTATGGCTACCAGTTTATGTTGCTTAGGATGATATGATGAATTGTGTATAGTCGTGTCAGTATGGGTAGGTTTATGAAATACGGAGAACTTATGTTTATTTTTAAGTCTAATTTTTAAATCTAAAAAATTAACGGATTAATTTTGTTCCGTTTCTATTATAAATTCAATATGACTATTGAATGAATTAATATGCGATAAAAATTGATCAAGCTGTCTGATAACTCCTGTAAAACATACAAATATATTTTCTACGTAACTCCACCAATATAAAAACTGTTTGAATACGGGAAGTTTTGAAATCTTTGTATTTAGACGATCCATAAAAATATCTGATAGTAACGGGCTTAGAGGATTAGCCATTCTAAGCCCTTCACTGTTATTTTGTATATATTTGATTATTAAATTTAAAGTAGTCCTCTTTTATGCAAATTTCGAGAAGATGTAAAATATCAGATGTAATGATTGGATTTGTACTATTATGTGAATAATTATGTGAATGATATTATGTCATTTGAAGAGATAATTGATAAAATAAACTCCTGTTTTGTAAAGCTTTCCAAATCGTATTATTCGGACGGTAAAAAGAAGTGGAAAATCGCTGTACTTCGCTAAATCGCTAAAAGGAAACTACGTAGAACAAAAGAAATGAACTTTTTGGAAAACATGTTCTTCATTTCAAAGGAGGTTACTTACCAGACCACCAAATATCGTCAACGGATGCAGTTTTTATTTCAATATAATGTTAATGGTACTAACCTTTAAGGAAGAGCTCATTCTTGTAGTTATTTGTATTATAATTTTGTTGGTAAAAATCTGGGTTCCTATTATCACCAATAGTTTGTATAGAGCTGAGAGAACTTATCAACTTTTAGCAACTAGGATTGTCTTTTAAGGCTATGTTGTCAGGTGTTATGCCATATATAGCTGCGAGTACTGATTACTTTTGTAGTTAAAGGAAAGTGGGATAATGAAACACTTAATCATTAGAAACATTTTTATTTTACAATTAGGTACGTAAACATTTTTACATTTGCATTTTTTTATAGAGAAAACTGAAGGACTTTTTGCATTTTCACGAAAAGTACACAGTTCAATAAAGGTTATAGAAAACTCACAAGATATTAGTCTTAAGTTGTTACAAACTATAAAGCAATATATTATTTTTAACTGTACAGAACTTTTTCGAAACTAAAACCTAGTCATTGCACTATACCTAAAATTAAGAGTGAGATTTTACTGAAAAAATATATATGAAGTAAAGTTTTTTACAATTATTAAAACTGATCAAAAATTTAAACGTTTTGTATAAAAGTAATGATTTGTAAGATTTGTTTTTTTGAAAAACGGTTTTTTCGGAAATGGGTATGTTTTTTTTTATAATAGTTAATAATAAAGCTTAATTTAACATTTAGTCTTTTAGACTCAAATGTCTTATTCAAACTGTGATATTATTTTCCAATTATTTGGATTTATTATCAAAAAATATTTTTTTATTTAACAAAGACTTTGGTCCATTTTTCATTTTGATATAGAAGATAGTTAAAAAGAAAAGATGTAAAGACTTTTTTATTCATTGCGGATATTTTACATACATCAAATAATGTGAAATGTTTAATTTAATTCTATAAGTGTAATATTTCCTTTTTTTCATTATTAAAATGCCTATTGCATGTCATCAGCATGTAGAAACAATTATTCTTGCGAAATTTATTCAAAAAGTTGTACATATTTAATAAACTAATAATTTGCATTTAAAAATTGATGAATTCATGACGCTTAATACTTCGTCTAATCTGGCAACGCTGTACGTTACAATATTAAACAGCTAATTGATGACGTGCGACGGAATTTGTAGGAGACTTCCTCTACAACGAAAACTAAATTTTGTTAATGAACGCGCATCGAAATATATGAATTGTCTCACTCTTAACATGATCACAAATTGTATTCCATACAATCATTTGTTAAAGTTGTTTTAATACATAAAATAAAATAGATTTAGACTAGACAGCGGTAGTCTTGGCTTACTAACTAATAAGTTTAATAATACATTGTATAATAAATATTATTAATTCTAAAGATATATTTACAAAACATTAAAAACGCAATAAATACTGTATGTGAAGAAATTTTAAAGGCGTCTAAATACTAGTATCTGCTACTGAAACAACTACAGGTTGTATTGGCTGGGTAGTGTATGCTCCTGTAATAAAAAATAACAATATTATAGACAAATTTTCTTTCTAAAGATTATTTTTATGTATTCGGTTAAGCTGTCACACCTTAAAATAAGAGTTTGATATTTTTAAATCAGTAGAAACCAAGCAATTAAAAGATGTATTGAAATTTTAAAGGACTTCTAATACAAAGAAATTACAGCGTGAAAATACTATTTTCAAATACATTAAAACGTAACAATTGACAGTTTAGAACATTTTCTAACATAGTAGTTACGTTATTAAGTGTTGAAAATGTGCTTAATTTGTGAGTTGACAGCACTCTAATCGATGGTAGAAGGCGTCTACCACGTTTCTCCATGATTGTCTAGAAATTATTCGAGATTCATTGATAATTCGTTGCCTTAGCTCTGCAAGACTTGCTGGTTAAGTTTTGTAAACTAAATTTTTCAAGTATCCCTAATAAAAATAATCTTTAGGATTGAAATCGGGTGAACGTGGAGGCCATTCAATTCTACCTTGTCTACCAATTTATCGTCCAGGAAATATCTCATCTAAATATCGCCGAACATTTACACCAACTATCTGACGTTAAATTTCTTCCGACAAAAAATGACCCAATTGAATAAGTAACTACTATATCTGACCATACATTTAATTTTTGTGGTCTTTGAGTGTGGTTTTCACGCATTCAGTCTTCAGTGTGAATGTACGTCACACCAGTACCTTAAATTGTGTCGATTTACACTTCCAAACAGTGTAAAAGTTGCTTCATCGGAAAAACATATTCTGTTAACGAAATTTTAATAATTTTCAATTTTATCCATCATTACCTCAGTAAACTCTAATCTACGAACAAAGTCATCTTCACTTAATTCTTGCAATAAGTTAATTTTGTATGATTTAAATTTATTTTTAAGTAATAAACGTAAGACTGAAGAATGACCTACATCGTGTACTTGTGCAACCCTGCCTAGGGATGTATGTGGATCTTCAACAAAACTTTGCTTATATCTGAAATTTTGTTGTCATTGATAACTCGTTTCGGTCAACCTGATCGGTATCTATCTTTTACTTCCTCAAATCGCCTTACAGTTTTTTGTACCGTCGTCTTATGAATATGAGAACGGTTTAGAGAACGGCATTTTAGAGAAGCAATTTAAATTGCAGAACTTTTTGAACCACAACTACTCTCAATTTTAGTTCATAATTTAAATGGTGAACAAATGTCAAAATCACAGCATTCTGCATTTAAATATTTAAATTTATTAAAATATACATATTTTGCACTGTTTATGTATTTAAGATCTTTCAGACTACATAAAATCAAGTGAACATATGGTTGAACTCGTATTGAATAGCTGAACTCGTGGGAAATTCACACTTAATACGTAAAAACCATACTCAAAGACCACAAAAATTAAATGTATGATCAGATATAGTAGTTACTTATTCAATTGGGTAATTTTTGTCGAAAGAAATTTAACGACAGATAGTTGGTGTAAATGTTCGGCGTTATTTAGATGAGATATTTCCCGGACGATAAATTGGTAGACAAGGTAGAAATGAATGGCCTCCACGTTCACCCGATCTCAATCCTAAAGATTATTTTTATTAGAGATACTTGAAAAATTCAGTTTACAAAACTTAACCAGCAAGTCTTGCATAGATAAGGCAATGAATTATCGATTAATCTCGAATAATTTCTAGACAATCATGGAGAAATGTGGTAGACGCATTCTACCATCGATTAGAGTGCTGTCAACTCACAAATGGAGCACATTTTGAACACTTAATAACGTAACTATTATGTTAAAAAATATTCTAAACTATCAATTGTTACGTTTTAATGTATTTGAAAATAGTTAGTATTAAAAAATGTATTGAAATAATTTAGGCGTTGCCAGACTTGTTTTATGTATTTAAGACCTTCCAGACTACATAAAATCATAAGTCTTACTTATGGTTGAACTCGTATTTAATAGGAGATTCCAATAATGACTTAATATACAGGGTGATACATTTGAAAAACCAAAGTTACTAATAATATAAGAGAAACTGAAAATCTGGCAACATTGCAAATACCAAATATGGAATCTCCGTATCCCAAAATAAGCGTATCTCAAATTTTGTATAATTATGTCAAGTAATTTACGAGATAATTAGCCGTTTCCAGACTTTTGGGCCACTCTGTATAAAAGTAATAAAATTAAGACCAAATACAATAGAACTACGTAAAGTTTAAAATATGAGAACAGTGGCGTAATTACATCAGCCTCAGCGACAGACTTTTGGGGGACTAGTTGTTTATCCATCGCGACGTAGAAAAGGGCAGTATATCAAAAAACCAAGCATATCAAATGTTGAAAACGGAAAAGCATCAGGTCCAAGTGATATCCCACTAGAACTACTAAAATACTTAACTAAACAGTTCAAACCACAAACGCAGGTAATTAAAGATAACTTGGGAACGATCATCACCAATCCAGAGGGCATAGCAGCGAAATGGAAACAATATTGTGAAATGTTGTTTCATAGTGACCATAAAAACGTGAATCCAGAAGAAATAAACGAGGAACCACATATTCTAAGATCGGAAATAGAAACCACAATAAAAAAATTAAAAACTGGAAAATCTCAAGGAGAAAACGGAATCACGGCGGAAGCACTTAAAGAAATGGGAGACATAGGAATTGAAGTAATGTTCAAACTGTGTAATGAAACCTGGAATACAGGACACTGGCCAGATGATTGGTGTAAGCTCACTTTCAACTCATTGCTTGCAAGTCAGATATTCCTTAATGATCTGCCCTCAGGAATATATTATGGTTAAATAGAGAAAAGACAAGTTGAGGGGCGATTGTATGCACTATACATTTTTTCTTAGAAAGATCCACAGAAAATACATTTAAAGACTTTTAAAATCATGTATTTACGACACAAGAAAATGTTTCAAAAATTTATCTTGTTAAACAACATATATCCCAAAACCGAAAATTGTCGGAAAGTGTCCAAAGAATTCAAATTTTTGGTTTTTCGAGGGTATGTATAAATTTAAAAGTAGAAAGATAGACGTCGTAAGAGATAAGAGAGAGAGAGAGGTAAGTAATGAATATAAGTGGATGATACAAATATAATCGATAATAAAAACATACACTTTAAAACTCAGTGTTAGCAATTCCTTTAGACATTATAAATGGTACCTACCCTATGAGGGATGATTGTAGCTGGACCATAATATACGTCTAGTATCCAGTTCTGGTTTCCCTGTATAATTATTGTGATTGTATAAAAATTTTTAGTGGAGTTTCGATATTCTTATTAGTCAAATAGCTTTTTAGAGTCAAATATTAATTTATTCAAACAGTTTTTATTGAATACATTGCCCTTCTAAACAAATTACTGACTTATTTTTAATTGATAAATAAATATTACATGAATAAGAATGTATGCTTAATAATCTATGTTTTTATTAGTCTTTCTCTTGATTTGTAATGTAACACAAAATAAAAAAAGATGACACTTGCTGTAACCGACGGAAACTGATGTCCGATGACTTTGATAGTGTCAAAGTACAATATTGTCTAATGATTTTAAGTACTAGTGTTTAATATAGCTGAAGCAATTTTAAACCAATACAATGTTTAGATCTGTTGGATTTATTTAAAGTAGTTTTTTTGCAGAGACTATATAAGGAAACCTCAACAGAGAGAAAGAATTTGGGCAATTCCATAAGAAAGTTAACAACAACACAAAATAATTCAAGGAAATCACAAGACAGTGCAGAAGTCAAAATGGCGACCTATTCACAACAAGGAAAGATGTATTGAATAGAAGGAAGGGATACTTTAACAAAAAGTAATGTAAACATGTTAGAATATTTCGAAAGAAAAGTACTAAGATGAATCTATGGAGCAGTGAATGACAATGGAGTGTAGAGAAAACGATACAACTTCGAATTTTATAGAATATACCAGGAACCTGATATCGTTAAACATATTAAGACAGGACGGTAATGCGGATGGAACAAAATGATTCAGCTAGAAAAACGCGCCTTAAGAGACCTATTGGTGAAAGAACAACCCAGAACAATGTTACTTGATAACATCGATGAAGACATCAGAAATATGGGAATACTTGTTTGGCACAGGAAGTCGCTGAATTGGGAGGACTAAAGAATACTTCTTGAGGAGGCTAGTACCAATGATGAAAAATATAGTTGATGTAAAAGAAAATGGCAAAATTTATAAAGATTTAAAATTATGTTAAAATAATGATGAAAGGATGACAGTTAACAGGAAAACTCTTCAACAAGTAGAGAATTACAACTATCTTGGCACCATAATCAATATATATATATTCGGTTTTATAACGTCTTACGACGTTGTTCGACTCCCAAACGCCACTGTATTCTGTCTTGAGTTAGGTCTTCGTCCAGATTTCGAGCGCTAATGGCTTTCCTAACTTCCAGGTTCCATCTCTGTGGTGGTCTTCCTCGTTTCCTCTTCACTGGGGGTTGCCACATCATCGTTTTTTTAGGCAATCTTTCGTCCCCCATTCAGCTCACATGCCCATACCATATGAGCTGTTTTTTCTCAATATACTCAACTATAGTGCCCTCTATACCTATTTGTTGTTGTACCATAATCAATCACAGAAATAAATATTTCAAACAAATTAGAGTATGCATTGAATACACATTTGCACAGTACTCACATTTACACAGTACCCACATGCAAATTGAACAAACTGAGAAAGATGTTTTGTTCAAGGGCTCTGAAGCTGGACTTAAAGGTTACGTTGGCAATGTGTTATATTTTCTTGAAACCACTATATGGAATCAAGACGTGAACCCTGAACGCGACGATTAAAAAACTGGAAGCATTTAAATTGTGGATATACAGGACAATCCTAAAAATACCATGGGTTGATCATGTAACAATAAAGTGATGAGAGGAATGTATGAGAGGACGGAAATAATAGAAACAATAAAAATCAGAAAGCTGTAGTGCCTGCGACATGTTATGCGTGACAAAAAACATTACATACTTTAATTAGTTATGCAAGATAAAATACAGGGTAAAAAAAGTGTAGAAAAGAAAAGAATCTCATGGCTACACAACTTGTATGAACAGTTTAGATGCTGATCTATCGAAGT
Organism: Diabrotica balteata; assembly: GCA_918026665.1. Lineage (NCBI taxonomy): Eukaryota > Metazoa > Arthropoda > Insecta > Coleoptera > Chrysomelidae > Diabrotica > Diabrotica balteata. The sequence goes on along the minus strand of OU898279.1, from coordinate 23,537,829 downwards.
TTTAAGGACAGTCTCATCTAAAATCAGAATAGCCCTAAGAGTTTCCTAAAGAAGAAGACAGTTTTGGTACATGCTTTAGTTTCCTTAAATCAATTTAATAACAGAAATGATCATAGATAACCCTTTCAAGAAAATTATTATGAAAAACATAGGAAGATTTCTAAAAATTAATGCAATGAAGGAAGTTGAAAAATTACAATATACGTCTAGTATAGTCGGGGACACGTGAAAATAATATGTATGAGGTATCATATGACAAAATGAGAACTTCTGTTGTATTAACCGAAAGTTTTCCATTTACTGTTGGATTGCATCAAGGTTCTTCACTGAGTCCCTGCGGATTTTTGCGGATGATATCATATTAGTGGAGACGATCAAATAAATGTTAGAAGAGAAGTACGAGGTTTGGAGAAGGGTTATTAAAGAGAGAGAACTTTAGGTTAGCAGATCAAAAACGGGGTATATTTGTTTTGAGGATAGAAACAGTTAGGGGCTTTAAATTTCTTGGGAAAAAACTAAAAAGACAAGGAGAATTTAAATAAACGAAAACGGTACATAACATGAGTTATGGAACGGTCACATCATGAGGAACAGCGAAAGATATGGACTGCTGCAACTAATCTTGCAGGAAAAAGTAGAAGGAAAACGGGGACCAGTAAGGCGAAGGATTTCCTGAGTGAAAAATCTACGAACGTGGTTCAACACAACAACCACAAATCTTTTTAGAGCAGCAGTGTGTAAAGTGCAGATTGCCATGATGGTCGCCAACATCCGAAATGGATAGGCACTACAAGAAGAAGAAGGTACATAACGGAAAACAGTACACTAGATCAAGAAATTTTCCACAGGATACAGGCTATTTGGTTGAACTGAAAGCGAATAAACGGGGCAATCTGTGATCTAAATGTCGGTGAAGTAGTGAGGCCTGCATTGGTGTACGGTAGGGAAGTATGGCCTCTATAAAGACGGTTGAGGAAAACAAGATGGAGGTAGCTGAAATAAAATGTTGTGTTTGATGTTGGGTAAGACTAGAATTTTCACGATCAAAAAGTGATAAGGGAAGGAGCCCGGGGACTACAAGCTACAATATTCAACAACAAAGACTGCAATCGTTTAGTCGCATTAGAAATGGGAGCTACCTGTAGAAGTTATTAAAAAGAGGGGTAAAGGAAAATCGGGGAAAAGATAAAAGAACTGTGTGGTAGACAATTTAAGAGAAAAAGCTTTAAATGAAGAAGATACGATGGACACACAAAAATAATGAAGAAGAAGAAGAAAAGCGTAGAATTAGCTTTTAGAAAGCGTAGATTAGTATAGAATTAACTGAAATACTAGTTATCAAGTAACGTAGGAGAGCATCGTTGGAAAAATGAAGAAGAAATATATTCTGACTGAACTTCAAACAGAACTATCTATAGATTAGGTTTTTGTATAACATAATATATTGAACATTAAAATGTTTTAATAAAATTTAACAGTTTTATGAACTTTTTTTATTATTTTAGTAATGCATTGTTAATTTCTTAAAAGCAGTATAATAACAATGTATTAATATGTTTGATATTTCTCCTATTCAACAACAAACCTAATAAAAAATTATTTTGAATCTAAAAAACTATTTGACTAACATCCACTGTAAAATACAAATCACTCCTAAAGTTCAATTATACAAAAGAAAGAATTTTCATTCCAGTTAAAATATTTTAGTAAATTTTGATTTAGTAATTGACCAGTACTAAGAGATTATTAACAATTTTCAACAGCTAATAATTTAAATCTAGTGAAGCACGTATCTTTAAAGTTAAAACCAATATTAATCGATTAGTTCTGTTATAAATCTGTTTTTACCAGTCTTTAAAAAGAAGTAATTAGTCGTATTAAAAAAATGGTGTTAAAAAGATTCTTACACTTTTAAAATTAAGAAGGACTGGGTTAGCCCTTTTTCAACCATAGGAGCCCTTTACCTCCAATAGCACTGATTACATCTAAAATAATAGGTAAATATAAGTAAATATGTACAATATCCTGTTATTGAAAACCAAAGAAATACAACCAAGTAAGTATTTACAGAACTAGAATTCAGAATCAAATATCTAAAGTATAGTATACAGAGGCAGCGAACGTTTTTTTAAATTGGTTTTGTTAAATACAAAATATAAAATAACGTTTTAAAAATATAAACTATAATTTGCTTCGTAAATGGCCTGCTTTTTGAAAACGCTTTTGGGTATCCACCATATCTGTAGATAAATTACAAAGTAAATAGTGATATCTTTACCATTTTAATACTGTAAAATATTAAGCCTTAGATAGACAGATAGATTTATAGACTGCGACCTTCCAGATCTATTGTGGTCCTCTACTCCTATATAAAGATGATCAACGCCAAGAGCTTGTTAGCCAAATCTCTGACGAGGTGGAAGAAGAACCTGATATACTCGAAAATGAAGTAAGACAGGCTATCAACAAGCTCAAATATAACAAAGTACCATGTCCAGATATGATAACAGCAGAAATGCCTAAAGCCACAGAAGAAACCGGCGTAAAGTTACTCATCTACTCTGTAACCAAATATGGCATTCCAAACAATGGCCTGAAGACTGGACAAGATCAACAATAACGACCATACATAAAAAAGGCAGCTTCCATAAATGCAACAATTATAGAACTATCTCTCTTATATCCCATGCCAGCAAGATAATGCTACATATAATCAATGAGAGACTGAAAACATTCCTTCAAAGAGAAATTCCACAAGAGCAAACTGGATTTACCAAAGGTAGAGGCACTCGAGAACTTCTTCTTCTTCTTTGGGTGCCGTGTCCGTATTCAGACGTTGGCCGACATCATGCTTACAATTTCCTGAAACCTTTCTCTGTCGGCTGCTGCGCGAAATAATTCTTCTACTGTGAAACCACACCTGCTGAACACACACACTCGAGAACACCTGCTGAATATAAGGCAGATAATCGAGAAATCTAGGGAATTCAACATCCCACTATACATATGTTTTATAGATTACCGTAAAGCGTTCGACAGGGTCAAGTGGAGACACTTATGGCGAATACTAAAAGAAGTATGCGTACCACAACATCTAATTACGCTTATAACCGAACTATATGAACACACTACTGGATCATTTAAAGTACTTGACACACTTTCGAACGAATTTCATCCAGAACGGGGTGTCAGACAAGGATGTATACTATCTCCACAATTGTTCAACATATATGGGGAGTATATTATGCGAAGAGCACTTGAAGGATGGGAAAAGGGCATCTCAATAAATGGTCATAAACTAAACAACCTACGTTTCGCAGATGACACAGCCCTTCTTGCAAATAGTCAAGCAGAGCTGATAGAACTTACACGACTGATCGAAAACGAAAGTCAAATATTTGGTCTGCAATTAAACATATCAAAGACAAAGATCATGATAGTGGATAGACTACACAACAATCATCCACATATGACCACAATTAACCGGTTCGAGTTTGTGAGCTCATACTTATATCTGGGATCATTGATCACAAACACAGGGTCATTACAAGAAGAGGTTAAACGTAGATGTGATCTAGCAAAAGTTGCCACAGCAAAAATGACCAAAATATGGAAGGACTGTCAAATTTCAAGAGCGATAAAGATAAGGTTGATCAACTGCTTAATATTCCCAATACTGACCTACGGATGTGAATCCTGGACTCTGAGACAATCGGAGAGAAGAAAGATAGACGCCACTTAAATGTTCTGTTGGAGACGAATGTTACGAATTCCTTGGACCGACCGTAGAACAAATAATTCAATTTTATGAGAGCTAAAAGTTAGCCAACGACTCTCTAGTAAAGTCCATCTCCAACAATTAAAATATTTTGGGCATGTTATGAGAGCAAACACAGAAAACATGGAAAGACTCATAATACAGGGAAAGGTAGAAGGCCGAAGATCACGAGGAAGATTCCCAACAAGATGGATAGATCAAATTACAGGAATATGCCAAAGACCTATGTATGAATTAAAAGAAATGACCAGAGACAGAGATCTCTGGAGACGGACAATACACGACATCACGTCGACCACTACACTCTCCCTGGGGGGTCAGGATTAAAGAGAGAGACTCCTAGATAGCATTCTCTAGCCTGGCTTTTAAAAAGTCTAACATCTTCGAGACTGTACCTTCCATGTAGCTATTCTCCGGTGGATTTTCTTCTCTTAATGCAAAGAACCGCATTTGCCATACTGTCACACTGACATAGAATGTGCTCTGCTGCTTCTTTTTCGGGGTGACCGAATCAGCTTCATGTGCCTATTCAGCTTAGAGTAACTTGTTGGAAGAGCTACTATGACTTTGACTGTTTTACTGTCTTTGCTTATTAGGAATGCGTAAATTTTGGCGAATGTTCTGTTATGAACTGTTTCGCCTGTCTTTGTCCTGGTGAATTTCTCCACCATTCTAGAAATTTGTGAGTTACCCACTTTCTTGTAGCTGTTTTTGTTACTAGGGCTAGTTGGCTTCTTGGCTTCTTATTGCTAGGCTACTAGAATAAGGCAAAATGTTACAATAAACCCATATAACTTTGAAAGAGTGGAGAGTTTTAAATATCTCCAATAACCATTAGACCAATAATTGATACTATTATATGCTGCAGAAACATTTACATTAACAGCAAGAGAGGAAGAGCAATTGAAAGTTTTTAAGAGCAAAATGATCAGTAAAATACTGGTACCAAAGAAAGAAAATGAAGAGGATGCAAGACAATGGATGAATTACAAAATACAAGAATATATGGATCAAGAGAACCTAGTTAGAGCAATTAAAGCACAAAGAATTAGATATTATGGACATCTAATGAGAAAAGAATTAGATATTATGGTACATCCAATTGTACCGTCTGCTACAATTGATTGTCCAGGGAAAAATAGACAGTAAGCGAGGGCCAGGCAGGAGAAGACATTCGTGGCTCCAAAATCTGCGGAAGTGGTTCGGGCTCACATCGGTCGAACTATTCAGAAGCGCCGGAAACAAGATCAAAATTGCCATGTTAATAGCCAACGTTCGCAACGGACAGGGCACTTGAAGAAGAAGAAGAATGAGAAAAGAATAGAGAAGAGCAATCCGTTAAGAGTTAACAAGGAATGGATACCACCAGTTTAAAGAATCAGAGAACGACCTAAACTGAGGTAGAGACAACAAGTGAAAGAAGACTTAAGGAGTATGGAAATTCGAAATATAGAAAGAACAATCAAAGAGAGAAGACTGGAGAAAAGTACTGGAAACAGCGAAGTAACATTAGAAACCGTAAAACCAAGGCCCAGAATGGGATGATTCTCTACACAAAAAGGATATTCAAGTGAAAACAGTTTCAGCTTCTTCGAGGAGTTTGTGTTCTGCTCAAGAAAACTGTCTTATTCGTATTACTAAATTAAAATTTCTATACTTTTAACACTATAGAGTACTTCCGAAAATTTCATCGAACCTTTATTTTCTGCAAATACCTGTCCTGGGTGAGATTACAGCCACACCTACCCTTTATGCGTTACTAAAAGAAGTCCAATTATTCTAAAAAGGGCCATTTTTCGTATGGTATGTCCTGATTTTATTTTTAAGTTTTAATTAACCACCGGATTGTTTCGAAAAAAATCCTTCAACACAATCTCCCGGACCTAAATTAAGCACTAATTAAAATCTTGAGATGTGCTATATACACGATTGGCTTTAAAGTAATAAATGATGATTGTTATAATCGGTACGTCTTTTATTTCTAAATTAATGCAATGTAAAATCTAGCGTATGCTACAAAAAGCTAATCAAAGCTGAAAAAATTTGAACTTAAACATGAACTTAAATGGGGTCTAAAAGTCTTAGACTCGGCGCCCATGTCAGCTTTCCAAGGAAGACATTTATGAGCGATTTTTTTATTCTTTAACCTTTTGTCATTGACCGATGAGAATTAGTCACAGAAAATTAAAAGTGTTTCTACTATTGCCAAATAATTGGAGACAGTAAATTTTTTGAAAATAAATTCTGGTATAGACAAGCAACAGACCATGCCAAATTAACTTTATTACTAATAATAACCCGTATTTCTGTTCGCATGTCACCTTACGAGCGACCAAAATAAAGAACATTAAAAAGGACCCCTGGTAGAGGACCAATTTGTATTCTTTTATTATGCGCTCTTTTATGATCCAAAATATATAACACACGCGAAATATAATTAGTCGCAGGACTTTAAACAATACTGAAATGACTATACGCAGAAAACTGTTGCATTTGACGGGTAGTCCAACCGATAAAATTGAATGAAACTGTACTAAATCTTGTTGGAATTGGTTTACGTTAGATTAGTTTTGAACAACTTTTTAAGTAGATATCTTTTAAATAGTTACGCGGCGTTTGCAATAGAAACTTGCGAATTTTTCGGTGTTCAATTTGAAAACTGTAAGAACCCAAGGTTATTTTAACACACCAGCATAACTGATTCTTAATTACTAAGTCAAGAGGCTTAATATTTTATCTAACATGTGTATAATACATTTAGTAGGGGTCTCAGAACACTGCCCTGTGCAATTCCTGCTTTGGTTGGTCGTAGTTCTGAATAGTTGCCTTCATGTTTAACTATTAAAGTTCTGTTACACAAATATGACTGTACTAGATGAACCCAATGTTTGGAAAGGTATCTTTTGAGTTTAAGTAACAAGTCTTTGTGACACACCTTATATGCTTTTTTTATATATGGAATCTTCTAGAGATCTGTCTGTAATATTTACTTATGCAACTTAATTGGTTTTTTGTTGTGTGTTTATTACAAAATCCAAGTTAATGGGAATGAATAATCTCTATCTTTGTATATACTTAGCAACGATATTGGTGTGTACGATTTTACTCCATTTACTGGTTTTCATGGTTTGAGAGTCATGACTAGTTCAGCTCTTTACCTCAATATTGGTAAATGTTGTAACCTGAATGTATCCTGAGACTTTTTGGAATTGGCACTGTTTTTATTCCTTTGGTTATTTCTTTATACCAGGTTAACTCATCTTTAATGATGGCCGGGGTGTGTTGAATTCAGGATAGGATTCAGGATAGACGACACTGTCGGAGCACTCCCTTTTCTGATCTATATCTTATCTCTGTCAATGGTCCGGCTGGTGTTTCTCTTCTTCTTCTTTATGTTTATTTACTGTTCGAATGTAATTATGTAAAATATTCCATTGCTCCTTACTTCCCGCCATCTTCACGATCATCTCTCTTACAGTTACAGGGTTCATACCTATTTCTCTATACATTGCTGGTGTTTCTCTTCACTGCCCATCTATTACACCCCATCATTGTGTGAGTAACAGTGTCAGAGTATTCACAGTATAGGCATTTATAGGTATCTGTCTTTCTGAATCTATGAAGATATATCCTAAAACACGCTTTGTTCTGTGAGCACTTGCGTGAGGAAGTAATCCAGTCGCCTGCAACCACAGACCACCTATTCCCTTAGCCTCTGGATTAGCATCTTGGTCCACTGAGTAACATCTTCCGTGTTGTTCCACATTCTTGCCATCTTTTTATTGATATTTTTTTTCTTTTTTAATCTTCTTCTTCTTCACGTGCCATCTCCGCTACGAAGGTTGGCTATCATCATGGCAATTTTGACACTGGAGGCTGCCGCTCGGAACAACTGTATGGAAGTGCAAGCAAACCACTCCCTGAGGTTTCTCAACCATGACGTTCTTTTCCTACCTATGCTGCGCTTACCTTCAATCTTTCCTTGCATAATTAGTTGTAACAGTTGATATTTATTCCCACGTGTAATATGTCCCAGGTATTGTAGTTTCCTCATTTTAACACTCATACGACCTCCTTTTGTTTGTTCATCCTGTCTAATACAACTTGGTTAGTTATCTTATCCTTCCAGGAGATTTTTAACATTCTTCGGTACGCCCACATCTCAAATGCCTTCAGCTTACCCATACATTGCTTATTTAGTGTCCACGCCTCCACCCCATATAACAGGACCGAGAAAACATAACATTTAAGCATTCGTATTTTCAGCTTAAGGCTTAGGTTTCGGCTACACAACATTTGTTTCATATTGTTAAAGGCACTGCGTGCTTCTTATTCTTATTTCTCTGGTGTATTCGTTTGACTCGTTAATATTTGTTCCGAGGTAATTGTAATTTTGTACTCGTTCAATGAGATTGTGTCCTACATGTAAGTGGATATTATTGATATGTTTCTTTGTAATTATCATGAATTTGGTCTTCTTTGTATTCAGTGACAGACCAAATTCTTCACTTGCTTCTACCACTTTGTTTAGTAATCTCTGTAGGTCGTCAATATTTTCTGCTATGAGCGCGGTATCATCAGCATATCGGATATTGCAAATGGGGTGACCGTTGATCTTTACTCCGGTTTTTTCGTTCATAAAAGCTTTTTTAATAACTTCTTCCGCGTATACATTGAACAAGGTTGGAGACAACACACAGCCCTGCCGAACACCTCTTTTGATCTGTATTCTATCTGATATTGAGCTGTTAATTCGTACTGTAGCTTCTTGTTTGTAGTATAGATTCCTTATCACTCGCATGTAACTTGTATCAATATTTTTATTTTCCAGTATTTGCATCAGTGGCCTATGTTTTACTGTATCAAATGCTTTGTTATAGTCTAGGAAACACACAAATATGTCCTGATTTACTTCTAAGCATCCTTGTGTTAGAACATTAAAAGCAAACAGTGCCTCTCTAGTTCCTAGTCCGTCTCTAAAGCCAAATTAAGAGGGTCCGATGTCAACTTCCAATTTTTTATAGATTCTCCGATGAATGATTTTTAAGAAGACCTTTAATATATGACACATGAGACTGATGGTGCGATGTTCCGAGCATTGTCTCGCATTAGACTTTTTGGGTATGGCTATTATTGTTGTTACTAGCCATTCATTAGGTATGATACCAGATTTGTAAATGCTGTTAAATAGTTCCACGATCTTTATTAAGTTGTTGCCTTTGATGTTGTTGTCTTTTTTAATGGCTACTGTCAAATATTCTCTTCTCTCATACAGATGTCTCCCTTCTACTGCTAACACATGCAGAAGAACACAACCTGTGAAAATCCACAAGGCCGCCGGAGATATAGTCCTGTAGGCGCATGCTACTCGCAACAGACTTATTCTGTCCACTCGTATCATGAGCCCTTTGTAGGACGGTATATCTATCGTCTCACTTCAAACTGGTACCGCGTAAAGACTAGTTGATTGCACAACACCGTATAAGGCTCTTATCCTTTCTGATTTGGGTTCTCCAGTGTTGTTCTCTGCTGCAAGTTCTAGTCCGTGATCTGTCACCCAGTCTTTCACGATGTTTCGCGTATATCTTACCCGAAATCACAGCGAGATCATATGCAAGAGCGAAGGGAGGTATATTCGTAGTTCATAGCCCCTTCATATGCTAGGTTCCACAGCGTCGGACACAAGATCGATTCCTCTGGGACTCCAGCCGTTACATCAATGAGCGTACACTTCTCAACCATGATCTTTCTTTTCAGAAAAATATTTCGCCATCACATTCATTAAATAGTTAGAATCCCTCTCTTCCAATGCCCTCATCACTTCTTTCCATTGCAGAGTGTTGAATGCATTTCTAACATCGAATGCAACAGAGCACGCTGTTCATCCCCAATGTTGTGCAATGCCTTGATTACACTCCAAATTTGGGTCAACAGTGGTCTTCCTTTGCAGAATCCGAATTATTTTGGGGATAGGCCTCCTGACCTCCCAATCGTGTCGTCGATCCGTCCTCGCCGCATCCTTTCGTACTTTAGTTAGGTTAGTTATTCAGTACTCTTATTATCAGCATCATTCTCTAATGAAACGGACAGATTTGCTTTTTGTTTTTTGTCGCGACCGATGTTCCATTTTCGTTTCTAATAGCCGGAATTTGTTGCGTTGGCCTTTAGTTTTTATTGTAATTTATTATTTTTGTAAATTTCCACAACGAGTAGTCAGTGGTTTGATTATCTGTCAAATGAGATCTGTCAGTATCTTTTGGTTTACTTCTTAATTGGTGAGAGTTGGGCTGTACTTCTTCTCCTTATTTTATTTGCATTATAGAACTCAAATTTATTCGGACTCTTTACATAATTCTTCCTCGTCTGTTCGATAATCTATATCTTTTTGCTATTTTTTTATTGTTCTACTTTTTTCTATTTGGATTTTCATTTGTGTGTAATCATATTTAGATTTTTCGTTCTTCGTTTTTCTTGAACTAGGCGTTGTATAACATCTGCTCATTTAAGCTTCTTTCTTGATTTTGTTGAACAAGTAATCACTTCACTTAATGTTGTCAGTTGGAAAAACATTTTACCATATCATACATCTCACACTATGATCCAAAAGTGCCTGAACTATTTAAAGATTTATATTCACAAATAGATAGTCTCTTTTCTTAGAGTGCATGTCCGTTTCAAACGTTAGCGATAATTCTGGCTATGATGACTTTGTTGGTTGCTATACGGAATAGCTGTGTTAAGGTCTTTCTACACCATGCTCTCAGATTAGCAAGCCAGGATATTCTTCTTCGTCTTTATGCCCTTTTTCTTCAATTTTACCTTGCAAAATGCATTGGGGTAGCTCATATCTGTCTTGATTTCTCATTATATGTTCCAAGTAATGCAGCTTATGGCCCTTTACGATTTTCACCAAATTCCTCGGTTTTGCTCATCCCCCGTAGTACTTCTTTATTGGTGATTTTGTCTATCCATGGTATCTTAAGAATCCTGTATAACCATCGCTTAAAAGTCTAAAGTTTTGGAGTTTCTGCCTTCAATGTCCACGTATCTACTCTGTACAGAAGCACTGAGTACACGTAACATTAATGAAACTTAATTTTTGTTTCTGGGGTGAGGTCATGGCTTTTAAAAACAGAGCTCCGTCAATAATGCACTTTTTGCCTTTCCAATGCAACATTTAATCTCTTGGGTATTGTCCCACGACTCATTGAATATAGTTCCCAAGTAGTTGTACTATGAGACACGTTCAATTCTCATTTGGTTCACATACAGATTTCTTCCAGTTATGTTTTCCTTGCTGACGATCATTAGCTTGACTTTGCTGATATTTATGTTCAGTCCATATGTTCTACTTGATTCCGTTAAATTTTTCGTTAAGTTTTGCAATCCTTCTATGGCATTGGAAAACACTGTTGTATCTATCATCTGCATACCGCAGGTTATTGAACTTGACTTCATTTATTGAGATGCCTTTATCAATATCTTTTAGAGCTTTTTTACAGATGAAATATCAGTGGTGAAATTATGCACCCCTGTCTCACTTCCCTCAAGATTTTGATCTGATCTGTTCTCAATATTTTCGGAACACCGCTAATTGATTTCAATGCAGGTATATAGATATATATAAAATTCATATGTGCTTAAGCCAAACTGCTGACTGGATTAATTTATATTTTTTGTAGACAATTAAATAAATTATAATAAAAACTATTGTTACTGGTTTTGCTTTCCATATAAAGTAACTGTATTTTCATTCATATATGTCCATTAATCAAACCATGACAATGACATATATAGTGACAATATAGTTATTTTTAATAAAAATTTTTTTTTAATATATTTATAATGGTTTGTTTTGTAAAGTATAATAATAGTAACAACTGTAATCTCACGACTAGTAAGTAAGACAATATTAACAATTTTAACTAGTTAATTTATATTTCTTTTTATAGATGTCTTGAAAAAGAATTAAATAAAATTCGAAAGCTTGACAGTAAGTCAAAGAGTTTTCTTTGTCTTGTGGGCCAAATAAACTGACTGCATCCTCAAAAATCATAATTTATATTTAAATCAACAGTCAAGATTACCACCATCTTATATATATATATATATATATATATATATATATATATATATATATATATATATATATATATATATATATATAATATATATATATATTTATATATATATATATATATATATATATATATATATATATCGGTTTCAAAACGTCTTTCGTTGTCCGATGCCTAATTTCCACGAATTTTTATCATTCCATTGTTCTTCGGTCAAGTCTCGGGAGCTCATTGCCTTTGTTATTCCCTCCTTCCATGTTCTTTTTGGTCTTCCTCGTTTCTTACGATTTGGTGATATCCATTTCATGGCGATTTTTGGTAGTCTTGTTTCTGGTATTCTTTGAACATGGCCATACCATATAAGTTGTTTCATTTCTATGTCTGTTGCCAGTGATCCATCTACCCCATCCGATTCCTTACTTCATCGTTTCTAATTCTATCTGCCCTAGATATTCGAAGTAATCGTCTATATACATCCATTTCTGTTGCTTCGAGTTTTCTTTTGTTGCTTTCTGTTAGTCTCCATGTCTCTGTACCATAGGTTAAGCTGGTTTTTATGAACGATTCATATATATTGTATTTTCGTCTTTTACCAATTTCTGAGCTCCAAAGAACTCCGTTAAGGCATCCAAATGTTCTACGGCCTGGGTTATTCGTTTTCTAATTTCCCTATTGTCTGTGCCTGTGGTGTCGAAATCAATTTCTAGGTAGGTATATTCAGTGCAGAATGCAATTTCGGTTGTGTCCATCTGAATGTTGGATAGTTCTGCGCCTATTGGGAGATATTTTGTTTTTTGTGTATTGAGTTCTAAACCCCACTTTTTGTATTCTTCCTGTAGTTTTCTGGCCATATATGTTAGGTCTTCTTTATCGTTGGCTATAAGGACTTGATCGTCTGCACACTGTAGGGTATATAGGAAAGTTTCTCCTAGGTCAATGCCCATTCCTCTGCACTTTCTCTTCCATAGATACAGTGCTTTCGCCACGTAGATTTTAAACAATGTGGGGGATATGAAACACTCCTGCCGGAGTCCCTTGTTTACAGGAAATATTTTTGAAAGTCTATTTCCAATTTTTATTCCCGACGTTGATCGTTCATAAAGCTGTTTAAGGGCGTTAATTACTGTGTGGTTAATGTTTGTTTCCTGCAAAACTTTCCATAGCTTTTTAGCGGGTACAGTATGATAGGCCTTCTGAAGGTCTATAAACATAAAGTGGGTTTCTTGGTTGGTACTTGATCTTTTTTCTAATATTTGTTTCAAAACAAACACATTATCGGTGCAGCTCCTTCCCGCTCTAAAGCCAGATTGTTCCTCTTCTTCTTGTTCCTTATATTCTTGTTCGATAATGTCTCGAAGTATCCTTCCATATAGGCGACTTAAGGTACTGGTTACTGATATACTTCGATAGTTTGAGCAGTCCAGTTTACTTCCCTTGTTATGTATAGATGATATAAAGGATACTTTCCACTCATGCGGGACTGGTGCACCGTTTAGATATTGGTTTATACATCAGGTTAATCGTTCAAACAGTTTGTTAGTGCCGCATTTGATTAGTTCTGCTGGAATTCCCTCCGGACCTGCAGCTCGACCATTTTTTAGTAGTTGTATCGTTTTATGACAGTCCTCTTATCGATGTTTATCGTTTCTCCCTGTATGTGTATTTCAGTTGGAGACATTTCTCTATATTTCTCTCTGTTTTCTGTTAATATATTTTCGTAATGTCGGATCCAGTTCTCTGTTGTTATTAATTGTATGTTTGTTTCTCTTTTTCATTTGATTTAACTTTTGTCAGGAATTTCCACGTCCCTGAGCAATTTCTACCTCCCTTTCTACCTATACCATATATGTGTCTATCTCTTTGCATTTTTTGTCCCACATTTCTCGTTTAGCTGTGTTTACTAGTTTACTTTTTTCTTTTAAAAATAATAAATGTTAAGAAGGAACGTGAATCTGAAACTAAGTTCAGTAGAACATGTCACATTGTACCTACAGATATAAATGTTTTATTAATGATGATTCGTCTAACACACCTTAGCTTCCAAATAACCGTAAAATCTTACACTTTCCTAAAAAAAAAACTAGGCAATTTTACCATAAACTAATTTACATGTGTTTTATTCATGTGTCGCTACAGTTACACCGACAGAAAACAATTAAATTCCACATGTGAACACCTACAGATCATCGCGTTTTTAATGACTTCCTCATGACATAAAAAGTATTTTAACTGTTTTGTAATACTACCGCATTGATAAAAAGATTTTAGAGGTACAGGAAACTGCCTTTTGTCATCATCGAAGACATGTAGATTTATATATCTTGGCAATAAAACACTCTAACTGTAGGATGTCGAGTGGACTTCATCACTGTGCTTTCTGCAATTTACCGAATAAAACTTTTATGGCAGTCGCGAATCTTGTAATTTTTTTTGCCGTCTGCTAAATAGAGAAAACGGTAAATAAGTCAAAAATAGCCCAAAGTAAAGAGTTGTTTAGTAGGTAGAAATGATAAAAAACATTTTTTGTTTACGTCTTCATGATTTAAACATTTTTAAAATCCCCTGACATAGTTTTTTCTGGTAGTTGTATATTTGTTGTTTGAGAATATATATATATATATATATATATATATATATATATATATATATATATATATATATATATATGGATTTACATTTTTTTTTCATTTATTTATTTCAGTTAATACAAATTCCATATATTATTATGAATGAGCTTTTTTATCTTCCTTCAGTATTTTTTTCTTTGTTATACATTTTTGTGTAGATAAAAACTTATTATTTTATAAAGTGGATGGAAATAACATCCTCCTTCTCCTAAGTGCCTTCTCTATTGAGGTTGGCGATCAATATGGCAAATTTCTCTCTGTTCTGGGCTTGATGGATTAAGTCATTTCCTGTTGTGTGAGTCCAATCTCTGATGTTTCGGAGCCAGGATTTTCTTTCTTCCTATACCCCTTTTACCCTCGATTTTGCCTTCTAATATTACCTGGAGCTGCTCAAATTCCTTATGGCGCATTATGTGTCCTAGATATGACGTCTTTCTAATTTTGATTGTATTAACCAGATGAGGTCGTGTGTTCATTATTTCCAGTACCTCTTCATTTGTAGTTTTGCTGGTCCAGCTTATTCTTAGCATTCGGCGGTACATCCACATTTCGAATGAATTCGGTTTGTTAACGTCATACTGTTTTAATGTCCAGGTCTCACAGCCATATAGTAGTAGAGACCACACATAACACTTTAGTGTTCTTAACCTTATTGTGATTGATAGCTTGGGGTTACAGAGCATTTTACGCATGTTCATGAAGCCAGATCTTGCTACTTCAATACGTCTTCTAATTTCTTTTGAGTGGTCTAGCTGACTGTTTAGCTCTCTGCCCAGGTATATGAAGCTTTGGGAACTCTGAAGGGTGATACCATTGATTTGTATGTTGGGTGTAATTTGTTCATGGGGGTTCTTGTGGAATACCATGATTTTGGTTTTGGAAAGGTTAATATCCAAACCTAGTCTGTGACTTTCTTCTGATAGTATGTTCATCAATATTTTTAGTTGGTCTTCTGTTTCTGCTAATACTACGGTGTCATCGGCATATCTTACGTTGTTAATGATGATTCCATTGACTCTGGCACCTTCAGGGCGATCTTCAAGAGAAGCTCTGATGATATTTTCGGCATAGACATTAAATAGAAGAGGGGACAGAATGCACCCTTGACGCACTCCTCGTTCTATGATTACATAATTGGTATTTCCGTTATCTGTTCGAACACATCCTGTGTGATTCCAGTATGTATTGCTTATTATACCTATGTCGTGTCCGTCCAGCCCTACTTCTTTTAGCACCTTAATCAATTTTTCGTGTCTAATGCGGTCGAAGGCCTTTCTGTAATCGACAAAGGACACACACAGCTGTTTTTGAACCTCGAGATACCTTTCTGCCATTAGTGTCAACCCCATTATTGCTTCTCTGGTGCCTGTACCTTTCCTAAAACCATATTGAGAACGACTCAGGTATTCTTCACACTTATTGTGAATGCGGTTATAAATTACTCGCATAAAAATCTTAGCAGCATGACTCATTAGGGATACAGTTCGATGGTCTTCACATTTCCTTGCTTTTTGTTTTTTAGGAAGAGCTACATATGTGGATGTTAGCCAGTCGTGCGGTAGAGTGCCATGTTCATATATAATGTTAAAGAGGTAGGTTAATTTCCCGACAGCATCACTCAGGTGTTTAAAATGTTCGGCTGTTGTTAGATCTTCAAGGGGTGCCTTGTTGTTCTTTGCGTCTTTTATTGCCCTCATAACTTCTTCGGTTAGAATACTTAGTTTTCCATCGGTATCTATTTGTGGGGGCCCTTCTGCTCTCCGATCACCAAACAAATCTTTAAGATATTGTTCCCATATTTCCTTCTGTTTTTCAGGGTCTAATTCCATTTGGTTTTTCGTGTTTGTTACAATAGATAAAACTTCTTTCACCTTTCTGAGTAATTCTCTATCTTTATGCTTCCTTTGCAGATCTTCTACCTCTTTACATTTTTCTTTCATCCACTCTTCCTTAGCTAGATTTATCTTTCTCTCAATTTCCCTGTTAAGCTCTTTGTATCTTGTTAGGTTTTTGTTTTTTACCATCCGTCTCCTCTCCATAATTTGTAATATTTCGTTTGTCATCCATGGTTTTCTTTGTTTACGGTTTTTTTTTGTATATTTTGGTTTGCTGCCTCCAGGACAGTATTTTTAATTTTTCTCCACATGTCTTCGATGTGGGGAATAACATAGGGAGAAGATATTTCTGACGTTAAAAACCTTTCAAATGATTTAACTAATTATAATATTAAGTTACCGTAGTGGGTTCCTATAGTTCAGTTACAACCGAAATTAAATGTTCTTAATTTCGCTTGATTAAGTGGTACACCTACTTCTTCTAGGATCTGCCATCAGCGTTGCAATTTGACACTGTCGAAACCTTTGTGATAATCTATAAAACAAATGTATAGTGTGATTTTTTCCAGTCGTCAGGTCATTACTTGGAATGCCATATTTTGTTACAGATCAAGTAAAGCAATTTTGTGCCGGTTTCTTCTGTGGCTTTGAGCATTTCTGCTGTTATCATATCTTAGGCTACATCTTAGGCTATATCTTAGGCCGCCCTACAGACCTTCTTCCATCTGGCTTTTCCCAGAAAACATTGTTTATAACATATCTTAGCTTGGTACTTTATTATACTTGAGTTTACAGATCGCCGGTTTCGTTTCATTCTAGAATATATTGGGTTTTTCTTTGATTTCTTCAGGGGTTTCGTAAACAAATTCTTGGCGTTTATTATTTTTATATAGATCCCGGCAATATAATCTCATTTCATGTCTCTGTTATATCTTCTCTGTTGGTTCTCAGAGTTCCTGAATCTAGCTTTTCCCCTCTTATTATGTACACCACTTTGACAAAGATTTCTTCTATTCTCAATTGTTTTAAGGTTTTCATCTGTTATCCAGTGTGTTTGTTTTACAGGATTAATTAGCTTTGGGTGATTAATTGGTGTTGTCACACAATGTTTAATAGTCTCCTATATTTCTTACGATGTATTCTTACCAATAGAGACCATACTTTTTTGCACTTCTTGGACAAGGTCGTCCTGCTTTCTTAGTTCTATCCGCTCTGCCTCTTTCTATTTGTTGGGAGCTGTGAGTTTGAGCTTTACTTTAACTATGAGAAGGGTATATGATCTGCAAATTGGCTACGTAGATAACCTAACTGTTTGGATTGATGATTTTCAGCGATTATTAGTGAGGATGTAATAAAATTTGATTTCTAGATCTATCTCCAGGACTATTTCAAGTATAAAGTCGGCGTTAATCTAGTATCCATAACATAATAGTTATTGGATATAGTAAACTATAGTAAACTCGATTAAGCGGTTTTCTCTTTTGTTTCTCTTACTTATGCCGAACTTTCCCAGTACGTTCTTGAGGTCCTCATTCTGTTTAGTATTACCGACTTTTGCATTAGAGTCACCGCATATTAAGGTTAACTCTATGTTTGGAATGTTGGCAATTATTGTTTCCCATTTTCGTAATTCCTCAACTTTTATGTCTCTGTTGTGCTGGTTGGTGCATAAACTTGTATGAAATTAAGTTTATGTAGTTTGCCTTCCAGTTGAAGAAGAACTATCCTATCGCTCACAGTTTTAAATGCGACGATAGCTTTTTGTAACCTTGGTGAGACTGGCAACACCTGTATAGTTCTGGGTCTTACCGCCATAGAAGTAAACATAATTGCCATTATGTATTCAAAAATGACTCTCTCACATGTTAGGTACCTAAACCTAAGTGATTTAAAGATTTAAGTAACTAAACTTGATTTCTGAACTTGAAATTTTGATTTATTGGACATGTTTGAATGGAAATTCTCTATCAAGTAGGTTAGGTTCGGTTAAGTCAGGTTAGGTTGTGTTAGGTTAGATAGTTTTGTCTAATTTTTAGGTCTCCCAAAATAAAAGCATATTGCACAAAAATGTTACATAAGTAAAAAAGATAGACTGTACCCTTATCGAAGACTCTTCTTCTTTTTATGGTGCCCTATCTAATTAGTGGATGTTGGCGACAATTCTGGCATACTCCTTTCGATCTTGTGTGGCTCTAAAAAGTACATGGCCCTTATGTTTTTAAGCCATGAGTATTTCTTTCTTCCGATGCCTCGTTTTCCTTCTATCTTCCATTTCATAATAAGCTTTAAAAACTAGTACTTGTAATTTCAAAATATGACCCGAATAAGCAATTTTTTTTTATTATTGGCAGTAATTCTCATTCTCTGTCCATTCGATTTAATACTTCAACATTTGTTGTGTAATCCGTCCAGGGAATTTTAAGTAGTCTTCTAAATATCGATATTTCAAAGGCCTCCAATCGGTTCATCACATTGGCCTTTATGGTCCAGGTTTCTACACCATATAGCAGTGTGGAGTAACATATATGTAACATTTTAACAAAGAGATATCGAAGCGTTTAGTTGAGGCTGCTGTTGCTTAGCAAGGATCTCATATTAGTTAATGCTGTTCTGGCTTGCTCAATCCTGCTACGTATCTCTATGTCTGGATCTAGATCTTCAGTTATTCAACTACCGAGGTATCCGAACTTGGGGACGTTTTGAAAGTTCTTGTTGTTTACTCTTATATTTAACTGCATATTTCGTGTTCTACTAACCACGATTAACTTCGCCTTGTTTATATTAATCTTCAAGCCCAGTCGTTATCCTTCAGTGTTTATTTTATACACACACACACCCAAACACTCTAGGTAGATAATGGCCCTTAATAGTTGAGTTCCAATGTATACATTATTTTTTATATGTCTAAGTTCACACGTATAAATGTTTTTTACTTTGTACTTTCACAACACTTTTCTTTTCATTTTCGCAGCACTTTCATTATTATAAGCCACTTTTACAATATTTAAGCAAGTTGTCAAGTTGTAATATTTGTTGTCAAGTTCTTTTCTTTACTTATAACTCTTTGTGCATCAACATGTTATTAAAAGATTTAAAAAAAACCAACACGTGTGCTACTCATACTCAAAACTCTGTAGGTGTTAGGTGTTTGGGTCTATCTTTTTTCTTTTCCTTTATAATAGGTCAAAACATATTAAAAGTTTTAGAAATAATAGTGAAAACTGAAACGACCTCATTTAAAATGAACGAAACCCAATTGATAGAAATAGTCATTTAGAAAATACAAAGAATTCGATCGAATCAATAATTCTGTCATATCGACTGATTGTATAACAGGAATCAATAGCTTCTTTTTTCTAAATAATAATCAATATATATACACAACAAATACACAAATGTCAAATAGAAGTGAATCAGTACCATGTGAATTTATTACAAAAAACCCAGTAGTCATTTGTACCCAAAATTGATGAAAAAATGGCAAGATAAGTTTTAAATAAAATTCAAAATTATCTCCACTATCTACTGGAAATTTTATAGATAACCGTTATTCATCTTTTAGAAATATTTCAGTATATTTGCACAAATAGTGTGACGGTAATTTTGAATGATCACGTAATGATTAAGTAAATATATTCATTTTTTTACAAAATAAAGCTTCAACAAAAAGTAAATTTGAAACGGAATTTTCAATTTTTTTAGTCTTTAGGTGACAAAAATTAATTTGAGTTTTCTGTGGAGACACTTTTGTTTCCTTATTTATTTTTTCTTTGTATTTCTAGACTCTACACCCTAGATTGTATATTTTACAGGGGTCTTTTACCTTGTAGACCTTCACATACTGCTATCTGAAAGATATTTGATTTATACCCTTCATACTGTCCAATGAGAACTGACAACATTTGTGCTTAGATCATTTAAAGTTAATTCTTTTGAAGCTACAAGATTATTTTTAGTGATATAGATCTTTTAGCCTGAAATAGTAGACTACACTAAGTTGTCCCTAAAAGGACCACTTTCGTTTAAAGCAGGATTCAGCAATTTCAGGACCAGCAATTTTTTATGTCTTAGCATTCTACCGTACAACTGATCCATCAGGCGACTCGATTTACTCGAGAGTTCCAATTTAAAGTAGTAGATAAATTTTGAATAAAATATTGCTGTGTTAAAAAGATAATAGGCTGGAGTGTGGTCTGACCAATGAATCGCTAGCCAGCTGACCCGTCTACTCGACGTCTTATATGTGATAGTTAAGCTTTAGGATATAGTTTGAGCTGTAGATATCTTGCATAATTTTTGTAATGATATTAACACAAAAAAACGAGAAGACTTTCTTAATAATAGCGGTACTTTAAACAAAAACTACTTTTTTACGCAAATACTGTATAAAAAAATATTTATTGGTTCATTGAATATCAATTTTAATTCTATTCACTGCCTCCATAACCAAACATAATAATTTCTTACTTGTAAAATAATTTACCACATTATTCAGTTGGTTGATAAACTTTTCAATTAAACACGTAAGCAGCTTTTTGTTTTTTAATAGTTCTTAAAAGTTTTGTAAACTATTTTACTAAAGTAATTATTAAATGCAACATAGATTTTACAGAAGTTTCTAGAGGAAAACTTAAAATATGCTTCATGTATTATTCTTTATCAAATGACCAACACCCGTCCTGATCTGTCAAAATAATATAAAACACAAAATAAACTGAAATTAATTGAGATAATTGCATTGTTGTGGATGTGACATTTCTATATGTGATTTAAAGTTGATGAATTAGTTCTTAGATACCATTTTTTTTTAATTTACAAGACAATCTCTAATGCACTAGTCTATTAGTTGTTTTCTTCGTTTAAACGAAGATATTAGTACATGGTTATATTAGAGATATAATTTAGGTCACACGGCTAAGGTCTGGTAAACAAGGATATTTGAAACAGAGAGACGGTCTTAGATTTAACTTCAATCCAGGGGATCTTCCATACTCTTAGACGTATTTCAACATCATTAGGTATCATCAGAGCGACGTTTGCAGAGGCTCTGAATCGAAATTAAATATCTCTCGTCATAGTACAATAATTATAAAAATAATTAGTTTTGCCAAGTAGAAAATCTTGGGATTTCTAATATTAAGGATGTTTGAATTTGGCCAGATCGGAAGTTAAATTGATCGAAATGATTAGAAATGGTGATTAGACACTTAACGGAGGACAGAGATCATGCAGTGTAAAAGTTACATAACAACAAAGCTTGTAGAAAGTTATTGGAAAGACAGTTTATACAGCTAATGCCTCTTTCATTTCATTTTACTTCATCACAGCCTATTGCATGAATATTACCAATGGGTTTTCGTATGTATTTTCCATATAATTCTCTACTATGATTCGACGTATATGGCGCATGCCTCTTTTTGACAACTATACAATCTATTAAATCTTTAATTCAGCGAATTTTCTGTTCACCTTTAAGATTTTCCTTTCTAATTTAAATATATTTATTCTTATTAGTTCTCCTTGGTTAAAATAGTTTTATGTCATCGTTTATGACAGCGTTATCATCAGATTTATATAATTAATTAAGAGTTACACTTAGTTGTATCAAAACTGCAGCTCTAACTTTAAACGTTTTTAACTTCGTTGTTTGTCTTCTGTGGTTCTACAACTCTTTGCCCATTTCATTTTTGTCCTCCACCACAGCCGGTATTGTACAATCATTTACCATTGTTGTACTGCTCTCCACACATATTACGTAAATCATTTGAGATTGTATCCTTTCGTCATTTCCTTGAGCCTATCTTTGAAAGTCGTAAGACTATTCTTGAAGACAGAAATATTGTTAAAACCAGATATATAACTATTCATACAAAGTCATTCCAGCTATAGAAAACCACAAGAAAAATATACAATTAAAAAAACTAAAAAATAATCTGAAGGAATCCGGGAATAAGTGAAATTTTGATATAATTTAAGATATTCAGAAGATTATTGTGCAAGTTACGCTGCAGGATAAATTCAGCTATCCGCAAAAAGAAACGGAATAACTTACCGAATGCTTGCGTAGATGGATAATTTTACTTCACACCAACTTGCCTTGGTGTTACTTTCAAACTGTCTAGAGGAGACACAAATGTTTTCAACATATACAACACTACATATAATTATATTGTCTCGAATTTCTCTGAGATCGCAAATATATTGGATTCTGGTTTTTTATTTTAACATTGTATGATATAATAATCTGCTGCAACTAATAAACGAATCGTGTGAATGACAGATGAATTTTACGGTCGTAAAATTTAATGATCTTATAAATCTCCCAGTGTCCCAACAACAATAAATAAACAAGTTAAACCAGTTTTAACATTGAAATTAATGTTTTTTATCTCGTTTTCATACGTGGATATACTGTCCCATTAATAAAATTTGTAATTACAAGGCATAATTATGGAATTCGTCTCTTTTGTAATTTCTAACGGACTTCTTTAGCTACTTGCATTTATAGTAAGAAATTCCAAAAAATTGGTAATCTTAAGAAGAAAAGAAATACTAAATATTTTACAGGATTACCGGAAGGTATTTGTAAAAGAAAGCAAATTGAAGGGGTAAAAGAAATAAAAACAGCTGGAAATAAGTCAAGTAAAGAAACAATTAGAAACAATTATAATAATATTAGTGAAGAAAAATACCATAAACCTACAGTTGGTAAAAGCATTATCTATATGAGAAGAGCACGCAAAAAATCATAAAAATTTTTAATCACATTCTGGAAAGAGCCATCTAAGAGGTTCTAGGAAAAACCTTATAGGAGGTTCTAGAAAAATACCTTAATTATTATTTAAGCAAGAAAAAAGATTGGTGTTAATAAAATAACCTGCAATAAATAATGAGATATAATAGTCAAAGAACTGAATTTTATGGCAAAATATGATTAAATGTAACCAGCTCAGGAACAGGTATCTAACCAGAACTTTCAGTGATTTAAGAGACTATGTAAATTCCATATGATCCTATTAACGTACAGTCTTGACAGGGAAAAAGGAGATTATTTAATTGCACAAAACAACATTTTGTGTACTCTTTATACTTAATTTTATAATTCTTCTTATATCCTTTGTCAACCCACTGCTGGAAAAATATTCGTATTCTAGGCTTTTCCATGCTTTCCTCTCTTCTGCTCTTTTTGTTCAGTTTGCCTTAAATATTTTTCGAATATCATTAAACCATCTTAGTAGTGATTTTCTGATAATTGTCTTTTAAATACGATCTCTAGCATTCTGTGTTTTATTCATATTACTAACAAAAACACATTTCGTCCATCCCTGAGTTACTCTCTGCTAACCTCGTCCTAAGAACTGAAAGCCCATATATGCCTACTGGTAATATGTAACCGTATCAAATTAAAGAAGCGCTGCATAATTTGGAATGGGGCGTGAAAGTTAATGGAATTCTGATAAATACAATCAGATATGCAGACGATACAGTTATTTTAAGTGATGACATGAATGGATCACAATCCCTTTTAAATGCCATTGATAAAGTGGGAAGAGAGTTTGGCCTAAACATAAACTGTTCAAAAACAAAACACATGGTGTTTAGCCGTTTAGCACATCAAGATGCACGATTATATGTTGATGGTCATATAATTCAAAGAGTGTCCAGTTTTAAATATCTTGGTTGCCATATTACTGAACAACTAGATCCAGATCAAGAGATAAAATGTAGAATCGAGATAGCCCGCACGACATTTTTAAAAATGAGGTCATTCTTCTGTAATGATAACTTGCAACTTCAACTTCGAAAGCGCATGGTTAAATGCTACATTTGGTCCGTCCTCTTATATGGTGTCGAAGCATGGACATTAAAAATATCCACCATTAATCGTCTGGAGGCCTTTGAAATGTGGCTGCACAGACGTATACTAAAAATTCCATGGACGGCTATGCTGGCAAATGTGGCAGTCCTTGAGAGAGCAAATGCTGCTCGCGAGCTGCTTGATAACATCAAATGTAGAAAGATGGCCTATTTTGGACACGTAGTAAGGGGACACCGATATAATATTCTTCAACTTATTATGATGAATAAAATCGAAGGACGCAGAGGAATTGGTAGAAAGCAGGCCTCTTGGTTGAAGAATATCAGGAAGTAGACAGGAATAAAGAAAGCTGAGCAACTATTTAGTATAGCTCGAGACAGAGACAGTTTCGCCATGTTAATCGCCAACGTCAAGGGGACTTAATAGGGCACGTTAAGAAGAAGAATAAAATGACCAAAGGTAGCACATGTTAGTTGAACTTGACTTTTTCAATTGGAATTTGCAAAAAATCACAGGTTATTAGATCTGCAAGCGGTGTTTTTCTATTCTTCATTTATTTTACACAAACATTCAATCTTGCAACCGTTGTTTTTGGAAGGACATCTACCCTATATTCCACATTTTTATATCTATGTACATTAGACATAACAGATTCATTCAGTTTTTATGGAACTTTTTAATTTCAATTACAGCTTCGTTACGATACAGAACGTACAGCTTCGTTACGAACAGAATGGCGGATTTTCCGCCATTCTGTTCTGTTCCTTACTTTGTTTTTCCAATTTTCCAAGATATAGTATTTCTTTCGTTAACTTAGATCTTCATTATTTTCTTTTTTTTTGAGATCTTCCTATTTTTTTTTAAGATACATCTTGCAAACTTGTCTATACTACGTTCCACGTTTAGAAAATAACATTGCGGAGATAGGGCCATGTATTTCTTATGGACGATAGCAACGCGGCGTTGCCACGACACACACAAGCACAATTTAGGGTTGTATAATTTGTATTTTTGTTTCCACAAACATGAATTAAATTAATGTTTTTTAACGTAATTGACCAAAAGTGCCCATTCGAAACAAGAGATGAAAAGTAGGGAAAATGATTTTAATTAGATAAATAGTATTTACAAAAGATAATTTTATTTTATCTTATTTTAATTATAGTAACAACAGTTTATTTGTTTTTCGGTGAGAATACGATATGCCATGAATCATAGAAATCAGTAGAAAATATTGACCACTTGGAATGCGTATATCTAATTACTAATTGCAACTTAAAATAATACGATGTGCGTATGTCAGCTATTTTATGTCGTTATCTGACTACATAATGATAATAAGGCTTTTATTTAGTAGTTATTCTGACTTTACAGTTAAATGTTAATTGAAAATGAAAATTCAAAAATTAAGCAAAGGGAATATCTTGGACATCCGTGCAAAAGAGAGTGTCTGAGAGTTTTGGCAACACTGATCTCCATAAGCGTAATGTTATTTTCTTAACTTGAAACAAAGAATAGTTCTTGAAAATTGATTGCTTCTCTTTCTGTATTTATATTATCAGTGTTATGCTTCTCTAATAACCTTAGGATTATATCAAATTTTAGATTATAAACACCGAGTAAATGTACGCTTTAATGAATAGCTGTCAAAGGAAGTTAAAATTAGAGGTGGGGTGTGACAGGGATGCGTATTATCGCCAATCCTTATTAATGCCCACTCGGAAGACATTCTGAAACATGCTCTTGAGAGTGAAACAGCTGGTATGAAGGTGATTGGAATTATCATTAACAATATTTTATATGCAGATGACACTGTCACCATAGCAAAAAAGATTGAAGATCTTCATACAGACAGCTAACCAGTACAGCAGAGTATGGAGAAGAATGCGGTCTAACAATGAACGTGAAAAAGACGAGATTTATAAAATATTAAAAACTTAGAATAATGACAAGAATTTTCTAATAAACGCAATGCAAATTATCAACTCAGTAAACGAATATTTCCATGAAATTAAAAGCAGGATTAAAAAGGCTATGACAAACTTTAATAAAATGAGAACAGTGCTCTGCACAAGAGATTTAAATTTGGAGCTAAAAGTTGGGTTGGCTATGAGCTGTGCTTTCTCAACTTTGTTTTATGAACTGGAAGCTTAGACCTTAAATGCGACATCAATGAAAAAACTCGAATCATTCGAGTTGTGGTTTATAGAAGAACACCGAAAATATGGTGGACAAAACATGCCACAAACAAGATGTTCTGAGAAGGATGAAAAAGAAATGAAAATTTTAAATACCGTCGAAACAAGAACCTTTTAATATCTCGAACACATTACACGTGAAGAGAGATACACCTTGTTCCAACTGATTATGCAGGGAAAGATCCAAAGAAAAAAGTGTGGGGTAACGTAGAATATCCTGGTTGTGCAACTTCAGAGAATGGTATTGATGTACATCAAATGACATTTTGAGAGTAGCCGGTTCTTAAGTCTATGATGTCTATGATGATGCCGACCTTCTCTGCAGAGTTGGCACCTAAAAGATGATGCTTTCTGACTGAAGTTAATTTGTTATCTTCTGACTCTTTATCTTACTGTATTTGATTTTCGTTTTAATCCATATGATATTTGTTATTATTACCTTCTATTATGGTGGCTTATTCAATTTTAGATTTACGGATAGATAATATAATTAAAAATGAATAAAATATTATATCAAATGTGAACAAACAGTTAACGTTGATAATAAGTCTCCAAAAATGCACGAAAGATTTGAATTTGCCGCAATTCGAGAAGTAAAGTATTAACAACACCAAAACAGAAACAATTTCACAGCTTACAGTTTAGGGTTAGTAAAAATGGAGCGTTACATGAGAGCAACGAGTTTTCATTATTAAACAATATATTAAAAATAATAAATGTTTGGGTGTCGCAGTTCGGAAAATTTTTTACAAAAAATGATTACAATATTGATTCAAATTCGGTAACTGTGAAGAGAATAATTAAAAAATTCCAGGAGACTGGATCAATTGATCACACTAAATACACTAAATACACTGGTCGTTCAAAAACAAGCCGCTCAAATGTCAATTTCGAAGCAGTGAGTGGAGTGTTGGTGAAAGTCCAAACGCATCAATTCGGCGTCATGGACAAATTTCAAGAAGTTCTCTACAGCGTATACTCACTAAAGATCTGCATTTGCATACTTACAAAATTCAGCGAAGAGATTTCTTTGAATGGACTATTGAACATAAACAAGATGATGATTTTTCGAGCAAAATCATTCTAAGCGATGAAGCACATTTTCATCTTGATGGCTTTCTTATTAGTCAAAATTGTCTGAAAACCCACATGTAACAGTCGAAAAAAAAAAATGCATCTACAACGTATCGCTGTTTGGTGCGGATTTTGGACTGGAAGCACCATAAGACCCTACTTCTTTGAAAATGAGGCTAGACAAGCAGTGACTGTTACTGGTAGTTGATATCGCAACATGATAAGAGAGTTCCTGCTACTGAAATAGATGATATAGGTCCCCCAGCCCACCAAACAATTGAATTACTACATGAGATATTTCCTGTCCGTGTAATCTCTCGTGTATTTTATCAGAATTGGCCACTTAGATCGTTGATTTAACACCATTAGATCTCTTTTTATGCGGTTATTTGAAGTCAAAGATCTATGCCAACAGGCCTACGGCCACCCGTTCATTGAAGGAGGAAATTGAACGCTGCATCAATGAAATTAAGCCATGTTTATGCAGAATAGTTATGAAAAATTTTGACAAAATAGCGCGTATGTGCTAGCAACGCCGTGGCGGCTATTTGCTTGATGTGCTTTTCCATATATAATCATATCCTATGTATTTTATGTATATTTATAAATGATCATTATTGTTCAATAAGAAAAAATACAATATTTAAAAAAAGTGTTTTTAATTAATTTAAATCTTTCATTAATTTTGGGAAACCTGTTATATGTATAAGAAGCTAAAGTAAAAACCTAAAAATAAACACCGAAGATACACTAAAAAAATTTTTTATAACATCCACAACGGTAGAAAGTATAAACAACTGATTTCTTCTTGAATAAAGGCAAAATTTAAAGATGATAGAAGCAGGAAACCAACTAATTTAAAATAAAATTAAAATACTAAAATCAACATTAAAGAATACTGAAAATATGATAAAATAAACTGCCTTTTTGGTTTTATTTTATTAACAACATTATTTATCAACAACAGAAAATAAATTACTAGCACCAAAGATGGACTTTTTTGAAGATTAGATTTTATAAATATATAAAACGAATGCTGGAAAATATTTCGAATATTAATTGTTATTGAGGATATAAACCAGAAATAATTCATATCGAATACGTGAAGACCGAATATCAAAACGAATAATAAAGTGGAAAGAAGAAAAACCTGGCAAGCAAGGCTAGAAATAAAAAAAATCTCGTGTGCGCGGCTGAATGAAAAAAAAAAGATTCAAAGACAAAAGAAAACATAAAAAGAAATAATACAAAAAAATATGTAAATGATTTAATGTTGAAATATCGGTGAACAAAAATAGGAAGCCAAATAGTAAAGATGTTGACGGAAAGAGAAAACTATGAAAACAAAAAAGCTGCAAGCACAGGATTTCAAAACAGATAATAAGCAAAATAGACGAGAATATTAGTCATAAAAGAAGATGGAGAGCAGAGGAAAATTAGTTATAAATATAAATTGTGTGAAACTAATTATGTTGATAGAATAACAAAGAATCAATTCGTAAATTAGTTTGAAATAAATCATAACGGTAAGAAAACGTAAATAAGGTAACAAAAGTTAACCTTTGTTGACAAAAAATATAAAAGCCGCCAACTTGTCTAATGAAACATTTAAGAGAAGAAAAAGTAAAATTGTAAATTTATAAAACAATCAATGACACATTTATAGGTGTAAACTGTGAATATTAAAACATTTTATGCTTGCAGAAAATGCAAATAAAATGTTTTGTTGTCAATAATATATACATCGAGACGATTAATTTGAATATTTAACGCAGACAGATAGTTTTCGTAAATTGTTGCATATTTTAAATTATCCTTTAAAAACCAATAAACATATTAAAAAAAAATTGTCAAAAAAAGAAAGTTCTGACTTACCTGTGTTGTTTGAGGTTGTCCTGCCGTTTAAAACTCTTCCCGCAAATTTCGCAACTGAACGTCACCTCTGGACTCTTGTGCGTCCTTTCGTGAATCATGAGGTTGTACGGTTTCGTAAACCTCCTTTGACAATACTTGCAGACAAACTCGCACTTGGACCTCATTTTTCTCCTGAACTGACCTCCGCTGACGTCGTTGTCAATCTGCATAATGGCAAACATCTTGGCGTTTTATCTTTATAACCTGTTTACTGAACGATAATAATCTGATAATCTCAATCTTTATCCCAGAAACGATGAGTTAACTAGGATGTGAACACGTAAGTGGTTTCTTACTCTCACTATTTGTAATTTTTGTGTTTGTTTTATTATTAGGCGGTTGATCAATCGGAATCACCTCAAATCACGATTATTTTAAGATGTAATAGTATTGCGTAGTAATAAGGCAGCAGAGGAGAATCCGGTGTGGTAGAACCTGCAAAGAATTTAATTGCTATTAGAAAGACAATTACTTGAAACAATGGGATTTTTAAATTTAACTTTGCATGCATTAAAATATGATCATTATTGCTGTGTCATTCTATAAAGGTCATATGTGTTTTTCAATATGGAAAATTGATCTTCTGCTTGTAGGTTATATTCTAAGGACATTCTTGATTATCACGGTAATTTATATTTATCGATTACTGTATAAAATAGGCTAACGTATTGCAGTCCAGTAGCTCAGATTTCGCAAGAATGACATTCTCTTAGATAATACACTTTTATTATATAAAATAGGTAAAGAAATAATAATAAGACTTATAATCAATTTAATTTAACAATCTGACGACCGGTTTCGCTTTCTACAATTTGCAAAGCATCCTCAGGTCCAGATACAAAGTTAAACTGAGGATGCTTTGCAAATTGTAGAAAGCGAATCCGGTCGTCAGATTGTTAAATTAAATTGATTGTGAGTAAGTCTTATTATTATTTCTTTACCTATTTGATATGGACTCACACAAGCAACACATTCATGACTTTTATTATACTTTACATTTTCAGAAATGTTTTATTTTTTGTCTTCACCATTTTAATAAACCTTCAGTTTTTCTTTATACATTGATTGCCTTTTTGATTTCCTGCGATATATGGATAAGGAATATAAAAAAAATTGGTGCATATCTACACAACATTCTACGCCAAATACTTATTTCACTCTTACTTTGACCGTCTTAAAACTGTATCGAAAAATTTTGCAGGAAAA
Organism: Diabrotica balteata; assembly: GCA_918026665.1. Classification (NCBI taxonomy): domain Eukaryota; kingdom Metazoa; phylum Arthropoda; class Insecta; order Coleoptera; family Chrysomelidae; genus Diabrotica; species Diabrotica balteata. The sequence goes on along the minus strand of OU898279.1, from coordinate 23,507,300 downwards.
TATTTCAATTAAATACTTATTTATACAATAAGGTAAAAAAGAAATAATTAGACTTACTCACAATCAATTTAATTTTACTACCTCAGACGACCGGTTTCGCGTTCTAAAATTTGCAAAGCATCATCAGGTCGCTGGTACAAAGTAAATTAAATGCTGAAATTATAAAAGGCCCATATTAGGGTGCTGTCTTATAAGGATATAGATAAAAAATTATAGATCAAAAAAGTTTTAGTAATTATGCCAATATTACATGTCTGTGTTAATTAATATACATAAATTGCGTTTGCAGACAGAGTAACAACCCACAGCTTGTTAAGATAAAAAGTCTGTTAAATTGTGATACATTAGAAATAAACAAAATACTACTTACATTCCGGTACAAGAATTACTATATAGTGGTTGGTGATTCATAGTTCAAACTTTCATGTGAGACATGTGAGAAGAACAGATCATACAAGGTGGATAGCAAATATTTCGGATTGGAACCCAATAAGAAGGAGGAAAAGAGGTGGACCTCGAAGATCATGGAGGGATGAAGTGGACGAGACCATGGAAAGACGAGACCTTAGAAATGGAGAATGGTAGAACAGAAAGGAATGGAGACGTTGGCTGAAAGAAGGAAGGCGGCGACAGCTATAAAAATCCTTATATAGATAGAGATAGCAGTGCATGTATACTCAGCCAGATGCTCAATATATGTAGTACACAAGCTCTATAATAGCTCAAGTACTCCTAATTACAGTGGCGCACCCAGGGGAGTTTTGGAATTTAACCCTTCCCCCCAGGGCACTATTTCTACACTATTACAAATTTTAAGGACTCAAAATGCATAAAAAATATGCATAGCATTGAAAATTTTCGGTACCCTACCAAACCCAGGAAAATTCTAGGTGTGCTACTGCTTAGTTAAATATTAAGAGTACTTGAGCTATTGTGGAGCTTTTGTACACCGGTGATATAATGTGTTCTTCTAATCATCTAATCGATTTGTTTGGACGATCTACTAGATGAACTACTGGAACTGTAGAATCAAAATAAAGATATGACATATACCTAATATAAATTATAAAGCAGAGATAAATAGAGAAGGTGGTAAATTAGGCAACCCCGCATAAAAGTTAATTCAAAGAGGATAAAAATATTGTTTAATGTAACATTATTAGTACCCAGTTCTATATAATTGACACCCAACATGCTAAAATGTTCTGAACGATACATTCCTTTAATTAAGCCTACATTGTAAGCATTTTTCTCTTTTTAATTTTAAAAGATTTTTCAGGATGATAATGGCAAATCATAAATAATAAATTTCATCTAGTCATTAGAGGAGTCACAATTATCCCACGTCTAGGAACCGGCCACCTCATCGGTTTTATCTTGTGCGTTACCGTTTGTCTTTTTTTATATAATTAATCGACCCATCGTCATATTTATTCACGATATTCGCAATTCAATTGTTTGTAGAAAACAAAATTAATGCCCAGTAATGATGCAACAGGCGGTGAGATACAGCACGGCCGTGTAGGTGTGGGTGTGCTCTCTAGAGAAAGTTTTTAATTATATGTGAGACTTCAGACGTTCATGGACTGTCGAAAGGGTAATAGTGCGGTAATTTCGGGATATGACCCTGCATTTTTAAATTATCTGTAATATGTTTTGATTATTTACTTAATAATCAAAACATTTTGCGGTATTTATGTAAGAGATTGGGCATATTGCTGGGCCCTTATACTCGGGTTGTATTATCTTTTTTTCTATAGTAAAATGCTGAGCAAGCGTCACGAAACTAGCGCCACAAGATGGAGTCGTCACGGGTATCGTCACGAAATAACTGTTCTTTACATCGATTTACTATTGTTAATAAAAAAATTGATCCGCAACGAATGTCAAAATTTAAAATTCATGAATTTCATCCATTTAATAAGAATATTGAATCGTTTCAATCGTAGACACTTCTGGTTTTAAAATAATTTCATATGAATATAATTATTATTTTTAAACATCTTATTTCAGTTATATAATAAATAAATTTACTATCAAATAATATTTATTTATATTTTATTATTAATTTAATATTTCGTCTGAATTTGACAGGTCTGTCAGAAGTGAACGACGTTTGCTTTGTTAATACATCGACAGGTGGCGTTAGGAGCAAACATAATTGATTGAAATGTTTTAATATAATTTGTTTAAAATATATAAATAATAAAATTACTTAATTCAATTTTAAAAATAATATTTGAATTTTATAAATACAAAAAACATAGTATGAAGCTTCGAGCTAGTCTACTTATCATCTGTTAGCATACTGTATCATCTTTTTATATTGGCTCCTTTGAGCGGTGGCAATCTGATATTTATTTGAATATCCCTTTATCTATTCTATACGCTTATATTTTAGAGCTTTAGATTATTGTCAAACAATAGCCTTTCCAAATCTTTGAACAATACAGAGTCTTCGGCTCTGCTTTTCATGTTAAAATGTGTAATAATTATAAATGTGAAGGTACCTGTTGCTTTTTTGAAGCTAGTTCTGCTTCTTTATTTGTTCAAAGTTACTTGTAATGGACTAGCAAAATTTGTATTTAGTCAATTTCTAATCGTTTCATTAGAATAATAGTCTTACTGTTCTATTGTACTTCATTTTCTAAACAAATAAACATGTTAATTCTTAATAAACCTAGAACTTTCGAAATTTCGAGGAATATGATATTGTTCTCCTATAGCCATTTTTCTCTGATATACACTATATACTTTTTATATTTGTATTTTGATACAACTTCTAATTTAAATTAACCTCTACATACATAGATACATCCTCTGCATTCTTAAAAACAAAAAAAATCCACAGCATCTTAAGACCAAAGTATACAATCAATGCGTACTTCCTGTTCTTACTTATAGTTCCCAAACGTGGACATTTACAAAAGCAAACATGGACAAAATCATAAAAACCCAAAGAGCAATGGAAAGACAAATGTTGCACATAAGACTAATGGATAAAAAGAGAAACGAGTGGATAAGACTGAAAACAAAAGGGAGGGATGTTAGACAAGAAGTTGCAAAATTGAAATGGAGATTTGCCGGACACAATATAAGACAAAAGAAGACCGATGGAACAAAATTCTTATAAGTTGGAGAACGTGGGAATATAAACGAAGCAGAGAGAGGCCCCAAATGAGATGGACAGATGATATCAAGAAACATGTGGGCTCTAGGTGGATGACTGTAGCGACAGACAGAGAAGAATGGAAAAGGATTGGGGAGGCCTATGTCCAAAGATGGACCGAAAAAGGCTAATTAGATAGATAGATAGACAACCTCTAATTTAAAGGACACGCTTAATAAAGTTCATGTTCGAAAATGGAATAAGGAGTAAACGTAAAAAGAACTCAGAAAGAAGGAAAATCGCGTGCATCGAAAAAAAAATGGGATCTTTAAGAAAAAACCAGATTATGCAAGAGCTTTAATTACCAAAAGGAAAAAATAAAACTCGAATGTTTACATGAACGAAACAAAAAAAGAGTTCAAACTACGATTAACGATGTATAGGAACACAAATGAACATGTGGTTAGTACCAGTGACGCAGTATACTTCAAAAAATTACTTGGTACCGAAGTGGAAAATGATGCGTCAAGCTAAAGCCAAAACAATAACACCCACGTAGCACCTCCTTTAATATTGGAAGTGAGAGATGCAATCATACGCCTTAAAAGTCTCAATGTCTGGGAAAAAGAACAAATGTCAGAGGAATGGTGCACTGGAATCATATGTCCACTGCACAAAAAAGGAGATTTGTGGAATGTAAAATCATAGAGCTATAACTCTTCTAAACACAATATACAAAATATTCTCCAACACCTTGTACAGCCATTTGAAACGTACGTGGAGGAAGTCCTTGTTGAACCAATATTATTTACAATATCCAAATACACAACAACTATGATTAAGAACCATATCATCAACAAAACATCAATGTCTAACGAGGACTTTTATAAGAAGATCCTATTTCAGTCAAAATTATGACTGTTTTTAATTCCCCTTTTAAAACTCTAATCTGCTCAGATAATACCAATAGACAACGAAGAAATTAACATCCATCCATCCAATGGCACTATAGCCCAAGTCGGGCTTTGGCATCCTTCATTAAGCTTCTCCAAAGATCTCAATCTGCTGCTGTTCTTTTTCATGAACGTGTTTTAGGGGGTTTTTTGTATCCTCATCTACTTATTCCTTCCATCTCTTTTTTGATCTTTTAACAGGTCCTTTTCTTGCATGCAAACATTCATTTTACATCCACATTTTACATAAAAACGGAAATTAAACTAAGGTATAGAAAAACTAACAAAAAGAAGCTCTTGGATAGACAAGTAGTTATAGAATTAGATGGAATTCACTTACTGACGAAAGTTACTGATAAACGAAAACAGATAAACATACAGACAAACTTGAAAATGTTTAGAGAAGGTCAACGTCGGTCAGTGGACAAAAATAGCCCGATAAAGATTACGATTAATCCATAAAAGTTAAATAAAGCCGTAATTAAGAAAAATCTGGTTAAAGTTATTTGCACTATACAACATTGATGAATATAAATCAATAAAACCGTATACATCTCATTATCTTGGGATCTATTTTTAAAAAACTAAGTCAGGTACCAACATTTACTGCACTATTATATTAACCGTCAACAGGGTAAGCAAAAGCCTATCGTAATTTTTAAATTGATTTAAATCAAACCGTTGTAATTAAGCGCTATAAACGTGAGTTATTTATGCTAAAGGTGAGATGATTTTAGGGCTGGACTATCTCAAACTAAAATCAACTTTTCTAACACTATTGAGTGTTTTATATTTTGAAGCTTGCTAGCCTTGATTACAGATTTCAGGGGAGATTTAGATTTTAAGGACATGAATAAACAGTAAGTACATTGAGAAAAAGAACAAAGAAAAAGTATCAATTGGAACAGACATAGATGTTAGGGACACTACAGATGATAAGGGTTTTTTTGAGATTTAAAATTACAGTTATCGCATAATTTGTATATATTTTGTAGTTACTGACCAGACTGTTCAGCTAAGGCAATCTTAGTATGGAACGATAAAAATAGTTACTGTAATTCTCACCAAACAAACATCAAAGGAATTGGTGAGATGCTACAAAACTCTGGTATTGAATTCCCACAAGGAAAAGAAAAGAAAAATAACGAATTTTAATTACTATTTATAACTGGGAATAAGCCACATTAAAGATAAAAATACATTTATTGACGTTTCAATTTCCAATTCGGAAATCGTTCTCAAAATACAAATAGTAAATTAAACAAATTTTGTTTTTTGTTACATAGTGAAAAAATTCTTCTGATAATTTAATTTTATCTGACTCATTTATATTGACAATTCAGACATACATTATGCATTTTAAAGTAGACGACTTTAAAATGATATTGCCAATATTGTTGAGTTGCGCTCCTGGGACGACTTTACTTATAAGATAGTTCATTCGATTACATGAAATCAACTTTAACTTGAGAATATCCGTCAGAAAAAATCATAGCATGTAATTCGTCTTTAAAAAGACAAACACATGACATGATGACAGTAAAATTCTCCTGTTAGTGATTCCATAGTAAATTATGAGGGAAAAACCAGGAAAAAAACCTCATAATACTATCCCGACATTGTAAGTATTTGTTCGTGAATTTAGTTTACCTTCAACAAACATCAAAATTCTGATTTTATGTTACGTTATTTAAAAAACATAAATGATGTATCCTCTATATGTTACTGACTTACTAATACTGGTATTTTCTTATTAATAACTTCCTCTTTCAATATTGGTAACCAGATCCTACTACATTCTGCCGAGGAATTGGCGACACAATTGGCCTCATTTAGCATAATTAGAGCCGCTTCTTTGATTTTTCTTTTTTTTACCATCCGTTTCTTTTAGGACTATATTTGAATTATTCCATTGAACTCTATGTTCATTATCCCATGCGTGTTTACATATTTGAGATCTATCAAATTCTCTATTTTTAATATAAGATTGATGTTCACTTATTCTAACATTTAATGGCCTTGATGATTCACCTAAATAAAACTGATCGCATTCACAAGGTATTTTATAAATGCAATTCTTTGTCCTTTCTTGTTCATTGTTAGGTTTGGTTTTGAAAAAAGAAACGGATGGTAAAAAAAGAAAAATCAAAGAAGCGGCTCTAATTATGCTAAATGAGGCCAATTGTGTCGCCAATTCCTCGGCAGAATGTAGTAGGATCTGGTTACCAATATTGAAAGAGGAAGTTATTAATAAGAAAATACCAGTATTAGTAAGTCAGTAACATATAGAGGATACATCATTTATGTTTTTTAAATAACGTAACATAAAATCAGAATTTTGATGTTTGTTGAAGGTAAACTAAATTCACGAACAAATACTTACAATGTCGGGATAGTATTATGAGGTTTTTTTCCTGGTTTTTCCCTCATAATTTACTATGGAATCACTAACAGGAGAATTTTACTGTCATCATGTCATGTGTTTGTCTTTTTAAAGACGAATTACATGCTATGATTTTTTCTGACGGATATTCTCAAGTTAAAGTTGATTTCATGTAATCGAATGAACTATCTTATAAGTAAAGTCGTCCCAGGAGCGCAACTCAACAATATTGGCAATATCATTTTAAAGTCGTCTACTTTAAAATGCATAATGTATGTCTGAATTGTCAATATAAATGAGTCAGATAAAATTAAATTATCAGAAGAATTTTTTCACTATGTAACAAAAAACAAAATTTGTTTAATTTACTATTTGTATTTTGAGAACGATTTCCGAATTGGAAATTGAAACGTCAATAAATGTATTTTTATCTTTAATGTGGCTTATTCCCAGTTATAAATAGTAATTAATTTACAATGCCACAAGAAAATAGCTTCAGAACAATATAACGAATTTTAAATCGCAATGTATGTAACAGATAAAATAGATTTAACACAAAATGAAATACAGTTATTTTATAGGAACATCATTAAATCCATATGCATTGAATCCATATCCAAGGACACATATTGGATTTTAGTTGATTACAGGCAGCTTTTAATCACGTAAGATATTTTTCTTCTTCCTCTTTATAAGTAATTCTGCTTGATCATTGGTGGATTAATACCTCTATAGATGGCTGACACTCCATTTTTTGCGCAGTCGTCCGATACTTCTTCTGCCGATTGGTGACTTATCTCTTGCTATTTTGATGACACAAGTCTCCTACATTCTGCTTATGTGGTTATTCCATTCATTTTTTACTTTGTGTCCATTTATTTGTACACTGTCCATTACATTTTTTTATAATTTCTTCATTTCTTTTTCGATCTCTCAGCGTATTTCCTGTAATTCTTCTCAGTACTCTCGTCTCTACAGTTTCCAGTAGCGTTTGTGCTGTGGCTGTGTCGGATCTTGTTTCTGAGGCATATGTTATTATTGGTCTGTCATTCTTCTTATTCTTCTTCTTCTTCTTCTTTTCATATAGACATGACTCTGTTTTTTAATGTGCCTCCCGTAAGTTGTCATTCCATTGTTTTCGTGGTTTTCCTACTGATCGTCTTCCTATTGGGGAACCGTCTCTTGTCGTCTTTACTACTCTGTTTGTTGTCATTCGGCTTATATGATCACTCCATTCTACTCTTCTATTTCTTACCCAGTTTTTGATGTTCTCCATCTTGCATCTCTGTCGTATATCTGTACTTCTAGCTCTGTCCCATAGTCTCTTACCATCAATTTTTCTAAGTGTTTTCATTTCCACTCTTTCTAACATCCTTTTTGTCCTATGTATGTCATGTCTTGTTTCTGCCGCGTATGTCATTATTGGTCTAATGACTATTTTAATTCTGCCTTTCGTTTCTTTCCCTATATTTTTATTTGTCTATATTGTTTCATTTAGGCAGCCTGCGACGCTATTTGCTCTATTCACTTGATCTTTTACTTCGGTATCAAGCTTTTCGTAGCTAGATAATGTTAACCGTAGCTATTATCTAACCTTCCAGCTCCAATTTACATCTTAGTAAATTAAAATAAACCCAGATGAGAATTACTACTTGGAATATCAGATCACTTAACTCAAGAAATAACCCAAGTGCTGAAAGAGAAAGAAATAGAGATTTATGCTCTATAGGAAAAAAAAAAGAAAGGAAAAGGTTAATCAAAATTAGATGAATACATACTAATCTACAGTGGAGTAGCAAAAGAAAACAGGGCCAAAGAAGGTGTAGCCTTACTAATACACCAAAGGTACCAAAGTCACATCAAAAGGTGCCAATACATATCAGAAAGAATAGTAACACCAAATATAAGAATGGAGAAGGAAGACATGAACATTATCGAAGTATACGGCCCAGAAAATAACAAGCCTCAAACAACAAGGGAAGCGTTTTACGACCATTTACAACAATTAGTTGTTGTAATTCTTTTGCTCTTATGTTAAATCGTGGACCAGTCTTTGTAGACTATCTTTATCTTGGGCTATCCACACTTCGTCATCTGCGGAACAGAGTATTTTTATTTCTTTGTTTCCCATTCTGTATTTTCTTCCTTTGTTAAAGCGTTTGATGATTTAATCAATGATCAAATTAAAGAGCATGGAGCTCAATGAATCCCATTATTTTATTCCGCTGCCTATTTCTATAGGTTCTGTAAGTTATCCATATATTCGAACTTCCATTTTGTTGTTTCGTATCTAAATATGCCAACAAAAACTTTATAAATGAAAGAATTAAACGAATTCCTTCTGACATGTATTAACAACCAGGATATGTTATGAGCAAATTGTGCCAGATACTTTGACACGACTCTCAGTAAAAGAAACCAGTGTAGTCTTAGTGTGTATCCCTATCAATAATGCTACTTCATTCAGTAGAAGTGAAAACATCCAGAGATCTGATCATTAAAATGATAGCAGTAAATCAATCGTAAAATTTGCAGGAAGTCATGAAAGACACCATAGCAATAACACCATTGAGACTCTTCAGCTATTCCTCAGCGGTACCCAAAATGTTGAAGCTCTTTGACTACATTAGAGTCCAATGTTAAAGTTAAAAGCAGCAGCATATGGTGGCCAAAATTATAGTATAGTAGTTAAAATGTAACATCATTATGTAAATCTTAATATCATTTTTAATCTTAGGTTAGCATAAAATTACTTGCTGGTCTAAAAGAAGACCAAATTACTACCAAGTATTAAAATAATTAAATATTAAATAAAATGCATTACAGATGTGGTAATAAAAATCTGGTTTTGGACATTAATGATGACCAACCCCAAGTTCTTATTTCATTTTTCTGGATATATTGTTTACATTCTATATAAGAACTTTTCTCGGATAATTTAATAAGGAATTAAAATTAACACATATTTAGAATTAAAATTAAAGAACAATTGGACAACCTTATATAATAGTACCTTTACTATATGTTTTAACAAATTATTTATTAACAAGAATACTATGGCCCTATTTAATAAAAATGTGTAAAGAATGACTCAAATAAAAAGTTGCTACAATGTCCTTATTATAAATTCTATTTGAACGTTCTTGGAAATTATTTGTAGATGAATCATAGTGAGAGTTTCCTCTTCGTCATCTAAAGAGATTGCGATGTCGTTTTCATTTTTGGTTTTGTGGGAATCTTATATAATATATTGCTACTAGTTTTATTATTAATTATAATAATTACTCATAAATGTTTTAAGGCCATCAGGTTGCTCATATTGGGGACACCATGATTAAAATATGTTTGTACTGTATATAAAAGAGCTGTTACATTTTTATCAATTTGTTTTCACTACTTTGCTGTATATTTTCACCTAAAAGGTTTTCCCTTTTTCTTCCTATGTATTTTATTTTTCGACATCCTTTTTCCTGAATTTATTATTTTTGCGCGTAACGATACGCGCATATCAATTTAATTGTTTTTGCTTCCTTTACATGTTATGATATTTTTTTTTATTATTAGTCTCTTCTGTTTTCGATGTATAGTTTTTCGATCCGTATATTTTTTTGTCTACTTATTTCTTATTATATATTTGATGTTCTACTTTCATTAAAATGTAATGTATGAAATAATAGTATGGAAAAAACAAGATGGTTCGTAATGAAACACATGCACTAGTAAACAAGAAGCAAGCTCGCAAGTAGAAAATGTTCTCCATAGATAAGGAGCATGACTTTTATTTCTTCTAGTTCCATGACCGTTATCGATCGTTGAATATCATGTTGGCTACCATATTCGCTATCGTGACTTTATTGACAGCAGCTCTAAATAACGATGTAGTTGATTTTCCATAGACTTAGATTTTTCAACTTAGATTTTTCAGCCATGATGTTCTTCGTCTACCAGGACCACAATTACCTTGGATCTTTCCCTGAATGATCAGTTGTAAAAGATCATAGTTTTCAGGGTGTCTCATAATGTGACAGAAGTATTCCAGCTTGCGTTTCTTTATTATATTAACCAGTTGTGGTGTTTGGCTTAGCAGTCTAAGGACCTCCTCATTTCTAACTCTGTCAAAGGCTATCAAGCGTTTAAGCATAGCCTCGGTTAGAGTCCACGCTTCCACTCCACACAGAAGGACAGGAAAGATGTAGCAAGATGTGATACAAACTCTAAGGTCAATGCTAAGATCGTGACTGCAAAGTACGTTTCTCATTTTTACAAAGGCAGCTCAGGCTTGTTCTATTCGGCTTTTAATTTCTGCGGTTGGATCCCAGCTCTCAATGATATTACTGCCGAGATACACGAGTTTCTCTACTCTGTCCAGTGTGGCATCTCCGACTTTTATACCGTCATCCTGTATATAATTTTGTTTGCTAACTATCATATATTTAGTTTTCTTAACGTTGAGTTTTAATCCATACTGATCACAAGTCTGTTCTATTTTGTTCATTAGATTTTGAAGGTCTTCTCCGCAATTGGCAAGGACTAAGGTGTCGTCGGCATATCTAATATCGTTGACGGTTACTCCATTCACAATAATACCTTCGGTTGTCTCCATTAAGGCTTCCTTAAATATTTCCTCCAAATATAAGTTAAAAAGTAAAGGCGACAATATACAGCCTTGTCTCACTCCTCTTTTTATATTTATTTCATCCGACAGTTCTTGTTCAACCTTCATTCTTGCCACTTGATGCCAGTATAGATTTGTAATTATTTGTAGATCTTTATCGTCCAATCCAGCTGTTTCCAATATTTCTAGCATTTTGTTATGTCGGACTTTGTCAAAAGCAAATGTACACATTTTGATTTATATCTCTGCATCTCTGTACTAGCACCTGTATACTAAACAAGGTTTCTCTTGTACCCAAGCCACTGGGTACAAGACTTTTACAGATTGCAGAAAAAGATGTGAAGATTCGTAAGAGAGCAAAGACAGGCATGATAGATCTGACGAAAGTAAATTATATTACCGAAGATAAGTGGAAAGCATTCCTTCAAAAATTGAACTACACGATGAAAATTAATGAAATTCCTAAAAATCATCTATTCTAATAAAAGGCTAGGACAAGTCACACAGAAACGCAGTTTGTCCTTGACCATGACTGCTAGCGCCACTTAGGACAGAGGTCTGAACTACCAACTGACGTTTCAACCTACTGAGTTAATCATATTTTATTCTTGAAACAATACTTTTAAATATTATTACTAGTAATAATAATTAAATACTAACATTAATATATAATACTAATTACATACTAATAATACGACTAATTTTTTCGCAAAATGTATCGTAAGATTTAATAAGTAAAATAATTTAAAGCTTTACTTTAATTTAGACTTACACTCCTAGCGCCATCTAGGAAAGAGATTTGAACTACCAACTGACATTTCAATCTATTTTTTAAGTTAGTCATAGTTTGTTCTTTAAATGTAGAAAATAAGACAACACTGTAACTGAAGTTCATTTTTCTTTTATTAACAAATAATCACTTAAACTAAGTACTTAATTAATTGGTAACTCTCTCTTATGTGAGGTTAAAATGTACGCGTCTGCTGGTATCCAATATTTAATGACATTCGACATAACTAAACTTTGATCGTCGTAAGATTAGGACGAATATCGAAGAATAGAAAACCAGTGTTATACTCCCATCGTTTAAGAAAGGCGAAAAAAACGACTGCATAAACTATAGAGGACTTCTTCTTCTTCCCCAGCTTTTCCCTTTTCAGTGGTCGGTGTTTCTTATTAGTCTCCTAAGCCAATTAGTTTTATTAATCATGTCTTTTTTACCTAAATCTTTCTCTCTGTTAAGGTGAAGATTACAGGACTATGTGGTAGGGGATTTGAGAAAGAAAGGTTTAGGTGAAAAAAGAAAAACCGTGGATTTAAAAAGATAAAGAATTTAGAGCAATTATAGAAGACTAAATCTGTTGGAACTATAAATTAGTCAACCTATGGCATCAACGTTAATGGGGGCAAGTCAAACTACCTCAGATTCGCTGATGACTGCTGATGATATTGACAAAGATTTAGCTATTCTTGAACTTAGAGACAGCATGAAGGATCCTATTGACAACCATTCTTATCACATGACAAATTAATTTGAAACCTATTTATAGTACAAAACAACTATCACAGCTTCAAGACATAAACACGCCGCACACAAAACGAAATACGGAAAATCATGACTAGAACTACATAAGGGAATAAGAATAAAATAGATTAGCTAATTCAAGTGAATAGGAGTTAAACAAGCTAATTGTAATGCTAAGAGCATTGAAAATGCTCAGACTGATTAAATAGCCCAATGAGCCACACTCTTAAGATTTTCCTAAGAATACTCCACAACAGAATTCTTCACAAATGCTAGGAAGATCTCGAAGACACCCAATTTGCTATGGAGACTAAAGAGGCACATTTTACGCCTATTTCAAAAATGTCGTGATAAAAAAAAATATGTATTTACATGCTTCTTGGACTTCGATAAAACATTCGATAAAGTACAACATATAAAATTAATGTTTACAAAAAATGGAAATAGGTAACAAAGATAATCGTGTCATTAAAAATCTGTACTGGAATCAAACTGCTATCGTAATTCTATCAGAAAATATTGAAGGTCTTCAAATTCGGTTTGATGTATTCACGAAGTTGAAGAGGAAATCAGAATTAAAATAAACACAAGCAATACCAAATTTTTAGTCTTTAGTTTTTATCCGTTGCAGAGTTTCAATTAAATGGAGTGCAAGTTGAATAAGTTCGCAAAATAACATATTGGGAACTGTCACAATGAACCAACTAGATCCAGACAGAAATAAAATGCAGAATAGCAATGACTAAAACTACTAAAAATGAACACATATATTTGCAATATCATCTTAGTTTAGAACTAAGACAAATAATGGTTAAGTGCTGTACTTTTGTATCGAGTAGAAGTGAGGACACTAAAGGTATCAAGTATGAAGAGAATTAAAGCATTGCAAATGTGGATTCATAAACAGATGCTGAAGATACCTTGAATAACAAGAAAAACTCATGAGTAAGTACCAAGCAGAGTCAACAAAGATAGAGAATGGCTAAAGACTGTTAAACACCGTAATTAAGAGTACACATATAATAAAAAAAGATAGTTATATTTAAATTGATAAAGATAGATAAAGCAAAAGATAAATCAGGCTAAATATAATTGCAAAACTAATACAGCATTATGATAAAACAATAAATATAACAAAGATACCTAAAAATTTTAATATTAGGTTAAAAAAATAAGTTGGTCCAACCTAAAGAAAATTATTTGTTTTTAGAAAATTTAGATCTGGAAATCGTAATGCAATCATCTCTATGAAATCTACGATAATTTTTTCTTCTAAAACAACTTCATTACCTTGTGGTAGCTCTAGTTTATGGAGTTGTCACAAACGACGTAAACTTTATTATTGTCATATTAAGGGCATAGGCGCAACATGTAGCTTGTCAAAATGTTCAATGTGTTAAATGTATTAATTTTTTTTTTTTGAAATCTTGAGAAAACTAATAAGTATATTGAAAATTTTAAACGCAGAATGAAAGATTGCTTTACTACCGAGGGCCGAAAGTCCCTGAAAACTTCTATAATGTTTATTTTAATAAGTTACAGGGGCGTAAAAAAACGAGAAAATTTAGTGTGACTTTTATTTTCAAATACCCCATTCAAAAAAAAACTGTTTGATTATGTTAAGGATTTTTCGGCCCTTGGTAATAATGCAATCTTTCATTTTGCGGTTAAAGTTTTTAAAAATACTCTTTTCAGGATTCGAAAAAAAATAATTACTTTTAAAATATATTGAACATTTTGACAGGCGACATTTTGCACCTATGCCCTTAAAAAGAAACAATAAAATACTAACGGTTTTTCTATCTTTAAAGAAAATTTTTTAGAAAAATTCGACTAAAATTAAGACAGATGTCTCTCTTAATATTTTTTTTATGTATACCCTATATCGCTTTATAGCAGAAGCCCATTAGAATGTAGAAGCAGAAGCCCAACCAAACCCTAAGACATATTGTTATACTATGACAATAATGCCAAAAATACACAGAAAATTGTCAATTTTTCAAAATTTATATTGTTAAATATTATTAGAAAATTTATTTATTTTAAATATATTACAGAATGTAAATATATTGGGATGTTAATTTAACAAAAAGTTTATGCTATAAATACGTGTACAAAAATTGCAATAAAGTCAAGCTCCAACGAAAATATTTGAAAAATCCATAAAGACTAATATCGTTTCAAGATCGTATATACAAATTATTTAATAGTTAAAAAACAAAAATATTGACAAGTTACTACATACCACGTTGCAGGAGAAATAACCAAACAAAATATATTCACTGTTAAAAAAAATCTTAACTGAATTTCGCAAAAGACACTACTGGTACATCACCCACTCGCCAAGCAAGAGCGCAGTGTTATCTCGCGAAGTCGCAAGAGATGTTACAAAAGTGGCGCCTATATCAATATAAGTGGATTTTGCCACCGATTGCAGAATTCCGCATAGAGTGAAAGGAGCAGCTCGTTGTTGTTTCCTTCCCTCTACTCATCTTCTTGTCTTCTCTCCTTAACTCAAAATCATGCGAAACACTTGTTACCTACCGTCATTTGTTTCTCATGTAAATCACTTTTCAATTGCATTACTTCGACGTGATATGCAGAAGAGATTATTTATAAGGTGGGTATGTTTTCAAGGATCTTATACAGACTTTCAGATATATTTTCGATTAAAATGATTGATTATTGCCTGTTTCATTAAAAGGTTTACAAATGTAATCTTATATTCTTCACTCCCTTTAAATAAGTAAAAATAATTACTATGTAAATGTTGCTTTTGAAGAACAAAACAAATTAATAAAACTGTGCTTGATATCTGCCTTTTATTTAATCAAAGTTCATTTATTCGAGCATTCAATCTTATATCAAAAAAGAAATATATTACCGTAACAATGTATTATTTACCACCTCCAAATTAAAATAAAGTTCTAGTCATAAATACTTTTCATTTGCTCTTTTGGATATTTCTTATAGTGTTCTTCTTATTATTGTGTTATCGAAATAAATCTTTTTCTTATGGTGCACTATTAAATGAAAGAATGTTGTCGATTTCTTCGGTAAGTTTTTTTCTATTCTCTGGTGTTCTTATTACTTCTTCATAATTTGAACCCGTCTGTCATATATTTCGGATTGAAGAGAGCTTTTTCCTTCCGAGTCAGTGTTTTTCTTTAATTTTATCTATTAATTCAAGTTGGGGGACAAAATATTTCTGATTCCCAAATACGTGTCCTAAGATATGATCAAAGAATATAAAGCGTCTATATTCTTTGATATGATGTTTGGCAAACTTTTATTAGGTGGAGTAGCTCGCTTTCTTTGCTTACACGATCGGGAACCTATTCATTGAATATAGGGTCAGTCGAATAAGTCTCCAATTTAAAATGTGTTCTTCTCCACATCTCAAATTAAAAAAAAGCAAAATTTGTTTAATATACTAATTTGTATTTTGACAATGATTTCTGAAGTGAAAATTGAAACGTCAATAAACTTACTTTAACCTTTAATGGTGGCGTATTCCCATTTACATAGTAATTATTTGCCAAAAAATTACATACGCATCTGGATGTTGATAGCTGTATCGCTTTGTGCATAGTTTTACAGACATATTTATTAAGAACCAGCTGTTTTATGTTCTGTAGTACGATTTTCGCTGACGACATAGTGATTATAGCGAGCACATTCGAGAAACTGCAAATTATGTTGTGGGAACTAGCAGCCAGCTCCCAATACGTCGGCCTAAAAATGAATATGAAAAAAACAAAAATAATAACAAACACAGATGACCCCAGACATATAACTATAAATGGCAGTAAGATAGAACAAATCCAGGATTATATCTACCTAGGCCAAATCCTGAGACTTGACAAAGAGAAACAAAGTGCGGAACTTACTAGAAGAGCAAGACTAGCATGGGTAGGATTTGGAAATCTTAGTTGGATACTTAAGAACCGCAAAATACCCCAATACTTGAGGAGCGAAGTGTTCAACCAATGCATCCTTCCTACCATGACATATGGATGTCAAACCTGGACCCTAACCAAGGCAAACATGAATAAACTAGCCACACCAGAAAGAACAATGAAAAGAGCAATGTTAGGTATACGACTGTCAGATAAAAAGAGGAACGACTGGGTAAGATCCAAAACAAAAGTCGAGGACATAACAAAAACTGTCAAACTTAAATGGAGCTTCGCGGGCCACACTGCTAGACAGAAAGACCAACGTTGAAATACTACAATACAACATTGGAGACCTTACGAAAGTAAACGACCAAAAGGAAGACCACAGATGAGATGGGTTGATGACATTAAAAGAATAGCCGGAACAAATTGGTAATATGTTGCTCAGGATAGAGACCGATGGAAGGAGTTGGGAGAGGCCTATGTCCAAACATGGACGACAGAAGGCTAAGAAGAAGAAGAAGAGTACGATCTTAGGAATGACTCCAGTAGTAAAGAGGATTAATAGGTATCATCTGGGTACTTTCCATTCTCTACTGCCTCTTATGTGTATTTCCAGATCTCTGTGTTCTTTATAATCAGTACCGACCAACGCCTGGCAGACCGCAGTAGGATATTGGATGGTTTCTTGTGCTTGACATCCATATCGGCATTTGTTCTTTTTTTACCAGTGGGTCCTTGACAATATATTTTAGATAAATTTAAGTTAGAATAATCTGATACTGAATGGCGAATAGGAAATCCTCTGTCTCGCGAACCATTGCTCCTGATGTTCACCAATAGTTCGACACTATATTATCGACATATTCTCGAGTGATCTCATTGAGATGTCGACCATGCAGAAGTTTACTTATCCAGGTGCGCATTTTTTTCTTAGACAGGTAGTTTATGTGCATTTCTTGTTTGCTCAGTCTAAGCAAAGCTATGTCATCTACTGCGCAAATTACACGATGTAATGTAGATGTTTCAGCCTGCGTTAGAAATTAGGTTCCTAAAATAGTAACCTGTTTATTCAGTTGCTCACGTATGTCCATAAGTCGTCTTCCCCTAGATATCTCGGTAGAGTTATTCTCTTATCTTAATGGGTAATCTAATTATCGATAATTATCTTTTTATGATTGTTATTATTATTTTCTTGGTGTATCTTTCAGTTACCAAATATTGGCAGGCGTCTGTTAAGTCCAGCTTAGAATGGATATTTAATAATAAACTAAAATAAAAGATGTTTTATCTAAAATATTTCTTGTTCTATCTATCTAATATCTTGTTCCTTCTTCACAATTAATGTTATTTTTAATTATATGACTAATGTATGTAATAATTTTATATCATTTAGCAGTCACCTTAAATCTTTCAAATTAAAGATACATTTTTCGGTATTTTAAGAATTTTAACTGGTACCTTTTCGTCATATTATTAATATACTATTCTGGTAACTGGTACTATCATCAGTGGCGTTACAGCTCGTTATAAGCCAAAACCTTCTTCAAAACAATCTTCCATTCGCCCCTATCTCTGGCAACTCTTCTCCATGCTTTAACTCTGATGGATATTAGATCATCCTCTATATTATCTTTATATCTAAATTTTGGTCTTCCTCTGGCTCGTCTTCTCACTGGTCCTCTTCGGTCGAAAATTTTTCTGATCATTGCATCTTCATCTCGCCTAATTACACGTCCTATCCATTGAAGGCGTGTAATTTAATACATTTTACAACGTCAGGTTCCCCAAACTTCTGTATAACTCAAAGTTGTAGCGCCTGCACCACAAACCCAGTTAATAGACTCCTCTATATATTTTCCTTAGAATTTTTCTCTCGAAACGTTTAAGCAGTTCTTGGTCATTTTGTTTAAGTGACCACGTTTCTGACCCGTGTGTTAAGACTGGCCTTATTAGTGTTTTATATATGGTAACTTTATTTTTCTAGGTAGTTTTGGGACCATCTCTTTCCTCAAGCCATAATAGCACTTATTGGTAAGCACTATTCTTCTTTTAATTTCTTCACTGACATTGTTGTCTTTGGTTAGCTGCGAGCCCAGGTAGACGACGGTCTCCACACCTTCCAGTTCCAGATCATCAATTAATAGTCTAGGTATCTGGTTGCCTCATCTAGTACAATACATATACTTGGTTTTCTGTGCGTTTATTTTTGCCAGACCAAAATGCTTTGATCAGAGATTCTGTGGACCTAGCAATAATGTCTATGTCATCTGCATATCCGACCACTTGTACAGATTTATTGAATATGGTACCATTCGTATTAATGTTAATCATAGTCACAGAAAAAAGAAAAGTGTAAACTAATTGATGCGCCAGATAACTCTGGGGCCTCATAATGGTATGGAAGCATTTGGGTGTAAGACAGCATTTCGTAGAACTCGTGAAAATAAAATGAACACGGGTAAAAAGATACGGCTGAGAAGGGAACTCATAAATGAATGACTATTGTGAGTCTACAAATAAAAACATAAAAGAAAGAGCAGAGATGTCAACCAGTAGCAGACTATCCCTCCCCAAAATAAGTACTACTTGTTACAACGTATTATTATCAGAAATTTCAATCTTGATCCAAAAGACTACACGAAGGCCGAATAAAATATCTGTTGATATTGAAGCACGATTTATTTATAAAGCAGGCCTGTGGAAGTCCAAAGAAATTGTAGCATAGTTAATATTACGACCTGTATAGAACAGCTACCTGTAAGAAAAAAGGTTTTCAAAGTTGCTCTATTTATTATTTTTATCTGTTATACTGAAATCCATGGCAATTCTCCTTTGGGCTTATCCA
Organism: Diabrotica balteata; assembly: GCA_918026665.1. Lineage (NCBI taxonomy): Eukaryota > Metazoa > Arthropoda > Insecta > Coleoptera > Chrysomelidae > Diabrotica > Diabrotica balteata. The sequence continues at coordinate 23,487,968 of OU898279.1, read as the reverse complement.
GGTTCATTTATTCATTTTCTATATGACTTTTTATGATAAAAGGGTCTCTAGCAACATAGTCTCTACATAGTACGTAGACAGCATGCTGTTATTGATAGTTCAATAGCCTACCCCTTGAAGTTTTAGAGTTATCATATTGTGTCTTAACATAATGTATCCCATACTTTGAATTCCTTTAGTATTGTGCATATGTATTTTGTGGACAATAAAGGCTACTGTATCTTCTGAAATGGCTTCCTGCAGTACTGAATCTAGGATCCGTAATTTTTTTTTCTTGTTTTGATCTCACTACTGGTATACCCAATGAACTTTTAAAATATGGAGGCCCGGAACTTGCAAGTAAACTGGCACAACTATTTAACAAAATATTAAACAAAACAGAAACACCAGAGGAATGGCATAATAGTATCACAATCCCCATATTTAAAAAAGGACAAAAAACCTGCCCACAAAACTATAGAGGAATAACCCTCTTAAATACAACAATGAAACTTTCCACGGGTATTCTCAAGGACAAATTGGAAAAGCAAATCACTAATGCTGAAGAACAACAAGGTTTTACAAAAGGGCGGTCTATAATAGACGCAGTATTTGTAATAAAACAAATAAAAGAAAAAGCTATAGAGTTCGGCATGCCAGCGTATATTTGCTTCATTGATTTGACGAAGGCATTTGACATAGTTTGCCTGGGAGACATTCTAAATATATTAATAGAAAATGAAACACCGACCAGTATAACAAAGATACTCCATAACCTAAATAACAACAATGTAACCAAAGTTAGAGCAGGAGACGAATTCACTGAAAATATTCCAACACCGGGAGGAATTAGACAAGGCGACAGTTTAAGCCCCTTCTTGTTTAATCTTCTCATGGGCAAAATTATCAACAAAGTAACATCTCTTAATCTCGGATATGGAATGGGCAACAAAAGAATTGGTATGGTGTGCTACGCAGACGATGCAGCAATTATTGCCGAATCAGAAGATGATCTCCAAAGGCAGCTCTTTCAGTTCTTTCAAACAAGCCGACTATTAAATATGAACATCTCTACCAACAAAACTAAATGTATGACAATAGCAAAAGATCCGCTCAGATGTAAGTTAGTGGTTGAGGACAACCCCATAGAACAGGTGATGCAATTCAGATATCTGGGCATAGATATATCAAGCACCCATGACCCAGTAAAGGACCTGGGGAGTCAGATCAACAAAGCATCTGCACTGTCAGGATGTCTGCGGGAGAGAGTCTGGTCTAATCCGTATATGCGCACAGATAGTAAAATTAGAATCTATAAGACTTGCATACGACCGATCATGACATATGGCATAGAAGTGCGCGAAGATACCAACAAAACGAAACAGATGCTAAGGGTTGCCGAAATGAAAACCCTAAGAACAATAATGGGGAAAACAAGAAGGGACAGAGTGAGAAATACAAACATTAGAGAGCAGTGCAAAATTCAAGATATTGTAAGATGGGGAAGACAGCGCAAGAGGATGTGGTACAACCATGTAAGACGAATGGATGAGAATAGACTCCCAAAAATCGCCCTAGAAAACAATCCGCCTGGTTCAAGACCCCCGGAAGACCACCTAAAAGATGGAGGGATAGTTGGCAATCTACCTCCCAAGAAATTAACCAGAGGCAGCTTCAGAATTAAACAGATCGAAAGATCTACAAAAAGTAGAAGAGGAAGAAGAAGAAGAAGATCTCACTAGACCAACTATACTTATTTCATTTAATCTTTTTGAAGTTCTCTTTTAGTATTAGATTAGATATTACTAATTCGGTACCAGAAAGTAAAAGCTGTAGTTTATATTAGAAAGCAGGTCTATTCCGGAGATTTTTCGCTCCTTTGGTTGTGATCTGGTTTAGATATTACCATAGGAAGTGACCTATGAGCGGTCGGATACTGTTTTTCCTTCTGTCTGTCTGTATTTGGGTTTTTTTTAACCATATATCTACCAGATTGGTGTGGATTCGTAGAATATATTCATATATTCCTGTCTAAACTGTTTAATTGTCTGCTTTTAATACCAATAATTGAAGTTTTTATAAATATAATAATTGTAATGTAATTTTATGCAGTTTATCTTAAAATTTTTTTTTTAAAATTGCACAATACTGTTACATATTTTTCGAAATAATTTTTAGGAGTAATCTCTGAATAATTTCTACTATTGTCTTATTCTGGGTTATATGTAAATGAACCTGAACGTAATGAAACGAAATACTAGCGCTTTTTAACATATTTTCGTAAAACACGATACAAAGTACTGTTATAAAATGTTATTCATAAACCCCAATATTTTTGTTTTGTATTCCACAGTCTCTGTATTTTCTCACGTCATGAAAGACTTGTTACCGCTACAATTTGTTTCTCGTGCAAATTAACGCACGGTTGCAATGCTTCTGAAACACGAACATAATAAGAGACGCTCCTTGCTATTATTATTAAAAGGAGCGTCCCAAGCGACGCGAATTCTTTACTTCTACTAACATTTTTTATAAAATACTTCTTACGTAATACATTACTTAATAATTACTAATCTTAATGTTATATTCTTACTTATTTTGTTATATTAAAACTATTAACAGAAACGTAAACATAAAATTTGTCACAGACCATTACAATGCTATGTTTATTTCTGGTTTTAATGTTTAAAACTATAAAATACTGTAACTGTTTTCTTTATTTAATCAAAGAAAATTAATAGATATAACTTTCTTCTAAAATAATTTGTTGTTTATCGTTTGAAAGACAAACGATAGACTATTTCCTCAGAGGTATACTGCCAGCTTGCGGACTTATTTACAATATTTACAAAAACGCTACTATGACTGTTAAGATACACGATAAAACTCGACCAATAAAAATAAAACGTGGGATAAGGCAAACAGATACATTGTCACCGTAATTATTTATAACGGCATTAGATTATGGTTTATGGATTAAGATGGTCAATTAGGACCACAGGGGAGTAACAATAGACGGCGAAAACTTAACCATCTTCGTTTTGCAGATGACAATGTCCTTATCACAGATAATTTAGGAGAAGCCACAGATATGTTAAATGAATTGGACTTTGTATGTTGGGAGGTGGGCTTCAGAATGAACTTGATCACAACTAAGTTTATAACAAATATGGTCCTCAATAACCATTTAACTATTCCAAACAAAGTGGTATAACTGGTGAAAAAGTATACGTGTTTGGGTCATAAAATAAGAATTAGCAGAGATAACCAAACCTGCGAAATCCAAACACGAATTACTTTAGCGTGGTCAGCCTTTGGAAAACTGTGAGACACACTTAGAGCCAACATACCGATTAGCCTTAAAATAAAAGTATTTAACCAATGCGTATTACCGGTCATCACCTATGGGGCGTGACTCTACTATGACACTAGTCAAGACTACAGCTGCGAAAATGAGAATGGCACAGAGACAAATGGATTGGTTTATGCTGGGAGTGACGTTGCGGGATCGAATAAGAGACGAAGATCTGCGAAGAAGGACGAGTATTACTGATGTGGAACGCATAGCGGAGTGTGATAGAGGAAGATCACCTATACCAAGGAGCACAAAATCGCAAAGAATGGAGGAGTTTAAGGGAGGCCCATATCCAGCAGTGGATGTGATAAATTAAGGCTGGATGAAGATGATAATTATACTGCTAGCTATCTCCCCATCTTTTTAGTGGTCGCTGGTTTTGCTTCTAGTGCACTTCCTGTCTTATTGGGCTATTACAGACAACAACTCTTAAACATCCCAATACAACTGCGGAATTTTTATATACGCTCTTAGGTCTTTATCTGTGTTAGGGTGACTGGCTAAATCTACGCTAAGGTCTTTAAATTGGTCAGCGTAGTTGTTTGACATTACGAGATTACATCAAATATATTTATGTGTTGCGTCGACTTTGAAAAACTAAGTACAGAGGAGCCAGGGTCGGCAATAATGGGCCTGCAAGGGATGCACTGAAGGCTGGCGCCCTTGTTTGGTGGGCGCCACAATGAGCTCTGCTAGTGTTATACAAAAGAGTACAATAGAAAATATATTTTTTTTATGAGGTTTTAATTCCAGTCATAATGCGCTAATCTGTGTTTGTTATGTTTGCATTTCACACACACCTAAAATATATAAAATATGGTTTGCTTAAAGGTTTTGTGGTACCTAAGCTACTCATTTTCCTATTGCGGAAAATTTCAGCTACTTTGGTAACACTACTACACTTCGCTATTATAAAGCTTTTAATAAAATGGGTATTGGTGAAAATTTGATAGAAAGATTAAACTCATACTCCAAAAACCAGTGAACAGAGTCCAGAGAAACTGTAACGAAACTAAAAAGTTTAAAGTCCATGAAAAGATGTAACAAGTAGATCCACTGACATCATTGTTATTTAATATCTATTATTTTTAAAAAGATTACAATATTAGTAGAAATTATTGATTCAAGAATCATATACATGGTTGTCTGGTATTTGCTGATATTTCCGTAGTGCTACGTAGTAGGAAACAGTAATACTTAGTTTATAAAAATTATATAAAAAAAAATATATTATAACATTATATAAAAAAAACAAAAACAAAGGAAGTATTTTTAAACAAAGTAATGGCTATATAAGTATGTATTTATACGAAATATAGAAACCAGAATAACATGCAAGGAGAATACCTGATAATACAAATATTAGAAGGAAACATATACAAGTTTAAAGATGTAGAAATATTTAAATACCTAGAAGTGACATTCACTTAAAGACATCCAAATATGCTAGGTACTATCCAAAGAAGAATTAGTAAAAAAAGTAAAAATGTACCCAGAGAGCTAGTGACAAAGTTGGAATATACAAGACAATGATAAGACCTTCAGTTTTAGATTCCTAGTGAAACATGAACAATGAATAAATCAGAACAAATTTGGTCCAAATCTGGGAAAGAAAAATCTTAAGAAAAATTTTGGAGGAAAGTATGAAATGGCGTATGAGTAAAAACAATGCGTTTGGATACATAACTAAATAATTGGGGGAATTTGAGGAAAAAAGAAAAAAGTAGCCCCAAAACCAAATGAAAGACATGTGATTCATTTATAAACATTAAAAGATCTTTTATGGATAATTGCAATTGCACAAACAAAGTTCTTAACTTGCTAAAAATAGAACTGTGCTTCAGTTACGTATTCTTCCGTCCAGGAATCACTAGGCAAACAACTGGATGCTAGTCAAAATGTGGCTTAGCATGTAGCTTAAGTCCCCATTAAGACTTACATAATAATCTAAGCTTAAGATAAGCTTATATTATTATGTAAGTATTGTAAGCTTAAGATAAGCTTACAACATGTGGCAAACAGAGTAGCCAATCCGAAAAACTCAACATGCCAAATCATTTCCTTGAATCGTTTTAGTTCTAGGTTTAAACAAAGATTGAAGTTTTCTATCACTTTCAGTAAAAGGACCTTTCTTATAAAAACAACTATTTGCCTATCTTTTCTACGAACATAATTTACACCTTCCATGAAGCATACAAACATCCAGATGCAACATACATTTTACCAAATTTTTAAAATATCATTTTATAAGCGATTTCATACTCCAAAAAATTCTCGACTTATCGAGAACACTACTTTCTTCTTCTTCTTCTTCTTCGTATTCTTCTTCTTCTTCCTCTTTATAAGCAAGGATGGAAGGTTGTCACTCTATTTTTTACAATACACTGTTCTTTATATATTCTTCTAATGTCTTCTTCTCTTTTGATATCCCTGCGTATTTTCTATAATTCTTTACAGTACCCTTGTCTCTGTCGTTTTCAGTGGCCTTTGTATTGTGGCTGTGTCATTCCTTATTTCTGAGACTTATGTCATTATTGGTCTTACACTAGCTCTAAAAATTCTTGACTTCATCTCGGTGTTAATATGTCAGTTTCGCCAAATAGTTTTATTAAGGCATCCTGCCAGTTTATTTGCTTTTTGTATTTGATCTATCACTTCTTTGTCCAGGTTTCTATATGTGGATAGTCTAATTCCAAGGTATTTTATTTCCATTACTTATTTAATAGTAATGCCATTATCATCATCATCATCTTGGTGCTACAGCCCTTAGAGGGCCTCGACCTTCTCAAGCTTTCTACGCCATTCTCTTCTGTCCCTTGCTTGCATTTTCCAGTTGCCGACTCCGATCTTCTCCGCATCTTGTGTTACCCCATCCATCCACCTCAGCTTTGGTCTACCCCGTCTTCTCATTCCCACGGGTTGCGCTGTTAGAGTCTATCAATTTCTAAAACTCAGCACTACTTTACATGGGTAAACTGCTGATTTGTTTTCGGAATAGAGTATTCCCAACATCATTGTCTTGTAACTTACAGCAATCTCGAATTTGCTGTTTACATATAGGGGTCGCTACAAGCGTACACTGGTATGTTTTATTATTATAATAGCAAGATATACAGATCGTTTTTTTTTTTCAATGTCTCACAAGTTCTTCCTGATCTGATTCTTTTTACAATTTAAATATTATTTTTAAAATTAAATAAAGTAACTTTGTTATTATCTGAAGAACCGATATTTTGTGACGCTACCCGTGACGCTTCTCCTCGTGACGCTAGTTCTGTGACGCCCATCTCAGTATTTTACTACAGAGGGAAAAAGTAATACAACGCCAGTTAAGAAGCTTCAATAGCTTTCAATACTTGAAGAAGGAATTAAAACTTCCTTGAAACCATCAGTTAGAAAATTATACACAACGAGCAAATAACAAAAACGATGGAAATTACAATCTCAAAATATATTGCAACGATTTAACCCTAAGATATATTGAGTAGTGCCAAGCGGACTTAATAAAAGATAGCGGATCATATTACACAGACTGAGAATAGAATAAATTAAATTAACCCAGAAAATGACTCACGAGCGAGTGCAACGCTTGTGATACATCAAAAATTGTAAAATAAATTATAGAGTGACCTCTATTTGAAACCGTACAAGAAGATAGTAAATTGTCAAGAGTTGAAGTTCCTATGCTAATAACTTTTCGAGGTTGATTGGGATGATTACATAATAAAAGTTGTTCGCTGTCCCATCGTGCCCTTAATTGTTGTAATCAAGTTTCTAAACTAAGAATAGAGACATAAATTAGCATTCACTTTAAGAACTCAAATGCACTGAAGCATATATTTATATAGGTTCTGTTGTTAAAACGGCCGCCCTGTAAGCAAGCTTTACAGGAAAAGAATAGTGCGAAGGTGGAGCCATCATCAAAATCTGGGCGAATGGCATTTCGCAACAAGAGATTGTTTCGAAAATAATAGAAATCTCTGGTGGAATCTTTCTCCGGAGAGTGAATAATAGCGCAGACAACGTTGAATATCAATGAACTTTCAACAATGAGAGGCGGATATCGTCATTGATTATATTAGCATAAATATATGTTGTATTGTCGGGCTTTTGAGCCGACTCGGCCGGTGACATTTTGAGGGAGCGTTCTCTTAACAATCTTAACGCTAAACTTGTTCGATCAGATAAAATTATTTAACTTTTTTTTTTCGATGTCATCAAGCCAATATATTGGGAATTTTTCTTCGTCAGCGTGACTATTTGATTTGTGTGATGGATTGAAATTCATGACAACTGAAGGAGTTGACCATCTATTTGCTTTACACGATCAGTTTGCTCTACTTTATTGCTACTTAAGTTATACATAACGTATATACCTACTAAGTTATTTATCAATTTATATGTATATAAATATATGTATTGTTATGATTCTCGATTTTTAAAGTTAGAAAAAGTTCTTAAATTAAGATAAATTCTTCTTCTTCTTCCTTCTTGTATGTAGTCTTTAAAGCCTGTTTGTTCTTCAATATTAGCCTCCTAAATTGTTTAAATTATTGCACCATCTTTTTCTTGGTCTGCCAATACTTCTTCGTTCATTTGGTGACGTATCTCGTGCTATCCGTACTATCCTATCCCCTGTAATTCTACTAATGTGTTCGTTCCACTCCTGTTTCCGTTTTCTCGCCCATCCATTTATGTTTTCTATATTGCATGCTCTTCTTATGTTTTTGCTTCTCTCCCTATCCAATAGACTTTTCCCTGATATTCGTCGGAGTATATTTATCTCTGTTGTTTCTAGTAGTCATCTTGTTTCAGATGTGTAAGGTCTTGTTTTTCCCATCCATTTCATTTCTACATCGTAGTGAGTATTTAGATGTTGTCATACATTTGGTTTTTTTGTTGATATTATCATATCCTATATTTTGGTTGTTGTATTGAAGATGTACGGCCTCGTCTGCGTAACATAATATTTAGATTTCTTTGTTCTCCATTCTGTAACCATGACCTGTACGTACTGCTTGTATTATTTCGTCCACTATTATATTTAAGAGACGTGGGCTTAACGAATCACCCTGTCTCACTCCACTTTGTACTGGTATACAATGTGTTACCTTTCCATTTATCTTTGCCTGCATTCGATTATGGAAGTAGAAGTTTTCGATGGTTTGTAGAATATTGATTGGTATGTTGCTTTTATATAGTAGAAGTAAGACATCTTCAACTTGGATGCGATCTAAAACCTTTATCAGGTCTATAAAACGCAGATATGCTGGTTTATTGTACTTGATGGCCTTTTCTGTGATTTGTCTTAGCACAAATACGGTATCTACTCAGGATCTTCCGGATCTAAATCCTTGTTGTTCATCAAATAAAGTTGTTAGTTTATTGATTTTGTTGGTTAGGACTTTTGTGGTAAGCTTAAGTGTGGTGTTCAGTTGATATTATAAAAATAAGATATAAATAAGGATATTTTTGCACTCCAGTGAAAAGTGCGTCATAGTATTTAAAGTGATTTCAAGAACTGTTTATCTTCAATAGATTTGAAAGGACAAGTTTTACGAAATTGAATGACATACCAATGAACATTAAAAATTAAAATGTGGTTTCGGGATATTCATGATACAAAAATTTATTTGTATGCGATTGTACCTAGATGTAAGTAGTAAATTTTGGGATTTTAGTCCCAAGAAAGTGGATAAATTGTGTTTCTATGCAGTCAAACAAATATATTTCGTAATTAGTTATTCCTAATGGACTGAGATGACGTAGATTTTGTGGCAACAAGAAACCGGTAGATATTTTCTTTGTATGATAGGACGACATGACGATAGAGGAAAATAGAAAGGAGGGCAAGCTCTGAAGGTTCTTGGAGTGTTGTGATTGGTCAAGGAAGAGATTTTAACAAATCACTATGACAGAAAACTGAGTTTTAAATTAAAAAACACATGAGTTTTTGGTTTCTTCATAAAATTATTAAAGAAAAATCAATATTGTTGTTTTTTGTTAGTAATAAGTCCCTATGCACTACGGTGCATTTGAGTAAATTCTATTTACTTTTCGAATGTATAAATTTACAGAAATTTTGTTGATAGTTAAATTTTGTATGAAAATGTCAACTTTAATAATTTTTTTAACAAAAATGTATTTAAAAAACGAAGCAGAAAAAACAGAGAAAACACAAATAATAGTTAGAGTTTGATATTCCAAGGGTAAAAACAAAGCCCATATAATTTTTTGCAGCCACTATGTAGGTACTATAAGATCTCGGTCAAACATGTCAATTTAAAAAAAACATAAACAATAACCAAAACTTTGGTTATACATTTTTCAGAGTTTGCATAAAAGCCGTTTTTGAGAACGATTTCCGGAGTGAAAATCGAAACGTCAAACATTAGTTATTTAAAAATGGTATTATCATCACAACCAATAATTTTGACTTAATCTCATTATAACATTTTGTACGAATTTCATTTGTTTTATTACTTTTTATAATACTTAAACAAACCATACATAAATAGATGATTTAAATTTGAGGGACTTTTTTATGCGTTTTAATTCATTTCTAACAAATATATCGCCTGCATATGTTGCCGAAGTAATCAAAAGAGATCCACCATCTTTAAGATTACTTTATTTGCTTTAAAATACCGTAATAAATAAACCACAATTAAACATACAAGTTATTTATCTTCATATTTCTTTTAAATTCCTTCTGTAGAACTCACTATTCATCGAAAAGAAGGAAAGCATATTTACAAAACATGATTTCTTTTTGTTGGCTCGGTATTATGATTGATTAGCCAAACTAGTCTTGATTTTGAATCTCTTTAAATTATATGCCTTCAATAAACAACTTTTGCTTTTCTTTACAAAGAAACACATGTCAAGCAGCGGAAATAATCAAAATTATCTCATTTCCAGTATAAAGCAGTTTCCAGTTTAAAAAAGTGTTATTCTAAAATATAGTCTCTTTTCCACAGCAGATTCGTAAAACAAATGATGACCCTATTTTTGTTACTCCTACACAGAAACGGTTTTTCAAAGAAAAAACTTAATTTCCTTTCATCACCAGTATTACTGCCCATTTTTATACTGATAGTACTAATGCTACGCAACTTCCTAGACTCTACTTTAACAAGCCATAAATCTCCTACCGTTTACTGCTACTCATGACAGTTTATGTAATTTTACTTTCGTTCGAATGGCAGAAAAATCGCGGTAGTCTCTTTAAAACCCGCGATAGCTAGAAGATCAAAACGATTAAGAGTTAGTACCTAGTAAAAGGATTTCTATTAAGTACCCCGTATTAAACAGTGAATGTAACTGTAAAACAGAGGTGTAAAAGACACTATTATAATATATTAACCTAGAAGATAAATAATAGTATTCGGAATTGAATACTATTATGGTACTGAATTAAATACTAGAATATAAAAAGAAGCAAAAGAATAAAAACTAGATATTATCTTATATATTATTCAGAAAGAATTTACGCTATTTTAGAAAGTCATCTTGACGAATTTCAGTTTGGCTCAGATCAGAAACGATCTTTTTACGTAACGGGTACTTTTTAGCAGACAGGTACTGATTCCAAAAATGTAAACAGTAACGTTTTTGCTTGCTTGTTGGACACTGAAATGGCATTTGAAAAAGTAAACTACGAAAAACCTATAGGTATCTTATTAAACAAATACAAATGCACAATGTTAGAGTCATATGAGTCAAAGAGCAAAACAGGTACTCAACAATTTAGCATACTACAAGATGCTCGTCATCAGGAAAGTATTTTGTCACCAATATTATTCAACGTCTTTTCTTTAGAGAAGCTTTCGAAGACATTGAAGATGGAATATCAATTAACGAGATTTCCACAAATAATTTCAGGTATGCTGACGACGCCGTTTTACTTACCGACAATCCAAACGGACTTCAACGGTTAATGAAGTAGACGCTGTTGACAGAAGGTATGGCATGCATCTTAACATCGGCAAAACTAACGTAATGACCATCAGCAAAAATTATATCATTTACCATCAATTCTTTTCATGCAATAGTTCAGTATTTCTGTTTACATTATCTGGTCTACAATGTGAACGAAGATCACTTGCGTGAAATCCATATTAGAATCGAGAAATCCAGAAATATATTTAATAAAATGAGGAATGTACTGTGTAACTTTTGACTAGATTGCTAGTGCTCAGGTGCTATGTGTTTGGAACTTTTTTAGGTGGACTTTGTCAGTAACAAAATAAGAGCTACCTCAGAATGCTACAAATATTTTTGACACATAATTGAAAGGAACATGGGTAGACCAGGTAGACGATGAGTTTCGTGGCTTCTTAAGAGCTTGAGACAGTGGAAATACTCGTTGGATTTGTTTAGGGAAGCAATAAATAAGGTTGTGAAAGCTAGACTGGCACAATCTTTACTTACAAAGACAGATTTGAAGGATTAAAACGTTAAACCAATAATAAGAAACTACTTATAGGTATATTTCACCAAATTGGGCAGCTGCCTTTTTCATGATGTTTCTGCACTCTTTCCACTCTTCATGTATATTTTCATGTTTCAGTCTGTTTTCTAATTTGATGATTACATTTTATTTATATCCTCTATTTTTGTTTATATTTTTAAGTCCTTCTACATTGTATTGTTCATGTTTAGACCCTATTTCCCTTTTTATGTTTAAAATTTTGGCCCTTACCCTACTTTCGACCCAGTAGTGATCAGAATCCGCATTGCTCCTCTCCTAGTACGGACCTTTATTATATTCAATTGCGGTCTTGTATACAATAACATGATCTATAATATTTACTATTCCGTCTAGCGATTTCTGGATGCCTTTCTATATATCTTTTCTAGCAAAATTAAAATTATACAATCGATTAAAAAAAAAGTATGATGAAAAATGAAGATATTTTTAAAATTAAAGCATCAAAAATATTTAAATGTTCTTTGTTCCAAGTTAAACGTTTACTTCCAGTTCTCTCTTTGGCGGAATTTTCAGTTTTTTGTTGACGTTTGTAATATGAAAGTGTTTACATCGTTGTGTAGTTACATCAGTCGTTGATTTAGCTGCTAATTCAGCTATTAATTCATCTATTATGTTATTATTTTGCTATTAAACACATTTAAATATGTTAGGACACCGATTAATTCCGCTATTAAATAATAATGATAATGAACGAATTCAAAATTTTTGAGAAATTATGATTGACACGTGATTTCAGCTATTTTTGACCAGTTACGACGCGTGATTTTGGAGAACTATTTAGATAACATTTTTTGTTTTCTAGTAAAACTAAAATTATCATATCGCCAAATATATAAAATTAAAATAAATATTCTTGGGCTTAATATACTTAGAAACCATATTTGAAAAAAAATAATAGATAACTAACTAAAAAACTTTAATCCTAATAAACAACATTTGTGCCATCCCATAGGAGATTAACAAAAGAAATCCCCAACTATAAATGAAGAACACTACCATTCTTAGAGATTAACTGTTTTGTAGATATATTTGATAGTAACCTTACATGAAATGCTCACCTAGAAAATATAGTTTCAAAAGCAACAACGGCTTTGGATTGTATTAGGCTTCTGGCAATACATGGGGTCTGAAATTCAAAATGATCTTACATAATAATTCTCCATGTGTATAGATTGCGGAGAATAAAATAACGCACCAAGAATCGTAACACGGTTTAAATAAAAAGTACAAAGATCGGCTTGTTTCGCATAGTAATCATGAATGCAATAAAATTGAGACTCACTGTTGCCTTAGAAGTACTATAAGCTTCTCTTCCACTCCATACGCTCTGATTGACATAATCCTCATTAAACTCTATAGTAAACGATGGTGTGGTAACAATGTAGGAGCTAATAGTCCTATTGCTACTTCTCGAGTAGTTTTAGCCTCAATGCGGCTAAAACATTAATTGCAACTGATTGCTAAGTTGCAAAGAAGGCTTTGAACTCCACAACCTGTAAGTTTGCAACAGCTTCGCACTAGAAATGGTTTCTTAAACCACTAGCGACTCACAAAAAAATAAATTTTTGTATGTGTTAGGTCATAAAGGAATTTTTGCCAGCGAAATAGTGTTGCTACAGAAGAACTAGTACATCTTTTAGTATACTAGAATCATTGTGCAGTATCTCAAAACCCCCTTCATGACAAAATCCTAAAAAGAAGAAAAGAAACTTAATTAAGCCTATATAAAAAATACTATCTATAGGTCAAAGACAAGCAAATAGGTTAATCAAAATTTCTGCTCGATACTAGGAACTCTGTTAACTAATTTTATAGAGTAATTAATTATAGATACCATCTATTCGGTATCATTCGTCAACACATATTTTGTGACATGGAGATTTTTCGCAAAAATCTTTCTCTTCCAAAACCACCAAAAACTTTGAGCGTGGATGAAAAATAACTTAAAAATTGCAAGATTTTGTCTGGTGATATACAATTAGAAGGGCAAATAGACAATGAACCACTATTTCAACAACCAGAAGGTTCCTCAAAACCCCATTTAATTTTACAGGCTGAATGTAATGATTTAAGAGAGAACTTTTAGCATAGTTCGGTCCAATTTTGTTCGCAATTTCAAGGCTGATAATTACAAAGATATTGTCACTAAATTACTTACTGCCTACAAAGAAATAGTATGTAGCATGTCTAAAAATTCACCTCCTGGATGCTCATGTGAATTTATTTCCAGAAGATTTAGGTGCTTAAGTGGTGAATATAGAGAACAGTTTCAATACCTTATAGACATGTAAAAGCGTTATCAAAGTAAAAGAAGTCCTAGTCTGCTAGCAGAATAATGCTGGTCATTAATCTGTGATGCTCCAGTGAATAAGTATCACTGTAAAACAACAATGCACAATTTGTAGCAAATAAAGTGTGGTTGATAGGAAAAAAATAAGTTTATTTTCAGCTTTGTGATGATATGAATAAACCCCATGTTTCATTCATGTCACAAAAGAAAAGTTGGTTTTTGTTGACCAATGAATTAAAGAAGATTGTCAAAAACATGCGTAGTTGAGAAACATACATTTGTACTAAGCTTTCTTAGAAGTTCAAATGTTTTCCTAGATCTGTTGGACTAAAATTATATGTAGGATATACACATAAGGTCTCTCGGCTCTTAGCCTGGAAAGCTCTACAATCTGAAACGGCCTATTTGAAATCTTCAATATACAAAATAAAATAACTGAAAGTATAATAAAAGTTGGAGAAATAATTTAAAAATTATTTTGAAGGAAATTAAGAAATATAAAGAAAGATTTATTCAAATGTAAAATACCTGTATTTAAAATTTAAAGACCTTGTAAGTCTGAGTCCAAAACTATTTAGGATACAAAAAGTTTAAGATAATAAATCTGGAAAATGTACTGACAAATAAAATTATTGAAAGCAGAAAAAGTAGTAGATAATCAAGAATTTTTTGATAAAATGGCAAAAAGGAAAACTTTATCTAATTCGCTTAAGCTAAGCGTCTTTTCCTCGTAAGCCAAATATCTTTCTTATTTTACCAGTTTTACCGTTAATTTTACCTTCGTTAGAAATTTATTTATATCTCTAGACGCGTCTAAGCCATTCGAGTATTTCTTTTATCGGGTACCGATGATCTATTCGAGTTCTGCGACGAGTTTCATATTCATATTTCTCAATTACGTCAAACGATTTTCTTGATTTTTATAAATATTTTTTCGCGATATCTGTGAGCACTTTTCTTCCCAGTTATTTGTTAATTTATAGATTTACATTAATAGGTATTTGGAGATTCCTGTTCTTATTTTTCTTTATCGTACTGGTTGCCAGGAGAGCTCAGCGGCTAGTTTGGCGCCTATGACACGGTGTGGAGAGAAGGCCTTATTTATAAGCTGATGAAATTCATACCTTGCCTCAAAACTTGTCAGCTGATAAACAATCTACTGACTAACAGACTGTTTCAGGTATAAATAAATGATGCACAGAGTAACGTTAGAAAACTCAACAACGGCTTACCTCAAGGCTCAGTGCTAGCTCCTTTATTATTTAACCTTTATACAGCAGATATACCTGAAACAAAATTGAGAAAATTTGCTTATGCTGACGACCTGGCCATTGGCTTCCCAGATTATAGTAAAGAAGCAGGAGAACGAGCTCTAAACGAGGACTTATCTACACTAAGTAACTATTTTAAGAACTGGAGCTTACGTCCCAACACAAGCAAAACTGAAACCTGTCTCTTTCATCTGTCGAATCAACTTGCGGGCGATACTCTCAATGTAACTCTAAATGACACAGCTATCAAACATAACAACAACCCCAAATATCTAGGCGTCACACTTGATAGAACACTCACCTTCAAAGTCATCTTACAAACGCAGCCGGTAAACTAAGAACACGAAATAACTTAATATCAAAACTTGCTGGAACAACTTGGGGTGCTTCTGCAGATACTCTTCGGACCTATGCTCTAGCTTTGGTTTTTTCAGTGGCAGAATATTGTGCACCAGTATGGCTAAATAGTGCACATACAAGCAAAATCGATGTCCAAACTTAACCAAACCATGAGAATAATCACTGGAACAATAAAATCAACGCCAGTGAGATGGCTGCCTACTCTGAGCAATATTGCTCCACCAGATCTACGCCGTACAGCAGCATTAGTGAGAGAGTACCAGAAAATTGTAGCCAACGTACAATTACCAATACATCAAGATATCCCAGACATCTCAAAAGAGCACCAACGATTGAGATCTAGAAATCCTCCAATACGATCTGCCCGAAAAATTGGTAATTCCTATGATATACATAGGCAATGGACAACAAGATGGATGCCAACAGTAGAATCGGACTATATTAAGATATCCACCCCAACTCAGGGTTTCATCGGATCAAATCTGCCCCGGTCCATTTGGGCAAGGCTTAATCGTATACGTACCGGACATGGTAAATGTGCTGATTCTCTGTTCAGGTGGGGTCGTGCAGAAAGTCCACAGTGCGATTGCGGAGAATCTAGACAGACCATAAGCCATTGTGTTTCAGACTGCTTGAATCGTGCCTACCGTGGAAACCTCCAGGACTTTGCGGAATGTTCCCCAGAAGCAATTGAATGGCTATGTAAATTGGACATTAATATTTAGTGTCATTCATTCTATTCATTCTATTTTTACTATTTTTAGTGTTTGAATAATATAATATAATATATATGTGTATATTATTGTAATTGTATTTGTATATTTATCGTACTGTGAAAGTCCATACGCTAAATAAATAAAATAGGTATTTGGAACTCAAATTGTCTAAATATAAAAATTTTGTGAATTCGGATGATTCAAAAGATACATCGTCAATTAAGTGTTGAATTGATTATAGATTTCGTGTAATTTAGTGAGTTGTAAAAATAGTGAAATTGATAAAAAATAATTCCTTACGGTTAGGAAAACGTCATTAATCCCTCGTTCAAAATTGTGTTCAAATTGATATAAGATATAATCAAACGATCTACAATTAGACTTCACAAAAATGTGTTCAAACAATTTGCCAACGATATAATAAAATATTGAACATATTTTATTTAGACTTAAAATATTACTAAAAAGATTTAAAAAAAATATAGAATATTTTGACGTTAGAAATTGGAAAGCTACATAAAATAAAAATATTTGTTTAAAACAAATTTTAAAGTGAAGGTTAAATGAAAAAAATATAATACATTTTATTTATTTTATAATCCATTATTTTGGAAAGAACAATAATAGGTTTCAGCATATATTTAGACGCTTTGGTTGGTTCTCGAGATCTCCATCCTTCTTCTAAAGTACCATAATTACTTTGGAAAAACAAGGAGCAACTTTTTATGCCCCAGTGGAATATAGTACACCCAGTGTGTATAATTGGCGGTACGTTACCCAGTAGCAAGTCGATTATACTGAGATTGGTACTTACATGGCCCCCACTCAGTAAAACATAACCAGTAGCGACCCAGCGGGGTGTCGTTAAAGCTGGTAGCGACTAGAATTGGTGGCGCTAGCCAAGGTGCAACTTATTATTATGCGGTTCTTCAACCGCCCTAATTTTCCCATGGGTATTACACGGCAATTGATTCTCTCATGGTTTACTGTCATGAGCCGGTGAACATGGGTGTGAGCTTTGTTGGGTTTAAGTAGTCTGTTTTGATTAACTATTAGAGAGGTGTTTCTTTTACCGCACTCGATAAAGTCAATATGAAGTAATATAAGGAAGCTAGGAATCCTCTGTGTTATCTAGAATTTATTGTATAATAGTGTTAAAAACTTTCTTTCCATTCTGTTTTTAACAGCTTATGAAAAGAAAACCTAAAACAGTGATATCTAATAAATTATGGTCTTGACAGAGCATTATTTAAAAGAAAATAGTCTTCAATACTTTATGAGTTCAGCAGCCCATCTAATTCAACTCTTTTTTATAACACTTGAAATAATCATTAAAAGATATAAAATAAAAACAAAAAAGTGTTTTTGAGGATCATCTAACAATAATATTAAATGGATAGACGCAAAATTTGCTTGCAATTCTCTTTAAGTGCATTCATTTTCATTTTTTTCGAATCCTGAGAAAACAATAAGTATTTTTGAAAAATTTAAACGCAGGATGAAAGATTACATTATTAACAAGGGCAAAAAGTCCCAGAAAACCTCTTTACGGTTTATTTATATTAGTTACAGGGATGAAAAAAAAAAGACAATTAAGTGTAATTTTAATTTCAAATATCTTATTCAAAAGAAACCTTTTATTTATTTTAAGGGACTTTCCGTCCTCGATCATAATGTAACCTTTCAATCTGCGTTCAAATGTTTACTTCTTCTTCTTCTTCTTTCTTCTAGTATGTAGGCTTTAAAGCCTGTTTCTTCTTCAATATTAGCCTTCTAAATTGTTTAAACTGTCGCACCATCTTTTTCTTGTCGCAACATCTTCCATTCTACTGATGTGTTCGTTCCACTGCTGTTTTCGTTTTGTCACTCATCCATTTATGTCTTCTATATTGCATGCTCTTGTTATGTTTTCGCTTCTCTCCCTATCCAACAGGCTTCTTCCTGATATTCGTCGGAGTATTTTCATCTCTGTCGTTTCTAGCAGTCGTCTCGTTTTAGATGTGTCAGATCTGGTCTCCGCCGTGTATGTTAATATAGGTCTAATTGCTGCTTTACAGATTCTTGTTTTTGTGTCTTGTCTTAGGTGTTTGTTCTTCCAGATTGTGTCATTAAGAGAGCCCGCCGCTTTACTTGCTTTTAAGCCTTGTTGTCGTAATTCTTCAAGAAAAAAATTTTTCAACAAATTTTTTTCTAAAATATTTATTGGTTTTTTCAGGAAACTTTGCAAAAAAAATGAATGCATTTAAAAGGCATTGCAAGAAAGTTTTGCGCTTACGCTCTTAACGCAAAAAAGAAAAAATTCACAGGACTGCAAAACATATTTAACGAGGGCAGAAAAATTTAGATAGAAAATAATCCAAGCAGAAACAACATATTTAGCTACAAAAGTAGTTAATAAAATGTAATGACTACCATACTAATCCCAACAAATTGTTGTATATATACCGGAGAACTTACGGCAATTCACCAGGCTATGAAAAAATGTGGTTCCATCAATGGAAGCAAATTTGTTATCATCACCGATTCAATGAGCGCATTACTTGGAATAAAACAGCTATATACAACTCACACCATACTACTCAAGATCAAAGAAGAGTTATCTTATCTACAGAGTCAACAAAAAGATATTTCCTTCATCTGGGTACCTTCCCATATGGGAAGAAGTGGTAATGAGGAAGTGGACTCTCTGGCAAGCAATGCAACCACTGACCAAAGTATTCCTATCATAAATCAAATGCCTTGGTCTGATCACAAAGTTAATATCAAAGCCCACAAAGCGTGGCAAACTACTTGGGATCATACTGCCAACAAACTTAAAGAATGTCTAAGTCAAGTAGGAACCAAACTCATCTTACCAAATAATAGAAAAGACCAAGTCATTATCAACCGACTCCGAATAGGACATACTTTCCTTACCCACAAGCATATTTTCAACCAGGAGCCTGCTCCGATGTGTACCAAGTGCAACACTCAGTTGTCAGTGAAACATATAATTGTTGAGTATCCAGTGTACCAGAACGAAAGAATCGCGTGTGCCCTTAGTGACAATTTAAAACGTGTACTAACGTCAAATTTACAGGCTTTATTAAATTTTCTTAAAATGACATCTATTTATCTTGATGCAGATTGGATAATGTTAGATTTACTGTAGAGGTGGTTGAGCTCAACATTGTAAACGCCTAAAGTCATACTTCGTTTTCCTATTCATCTTTGTACATCATTTTGCTTTCATAACGGGACCACTAAGGTGGTTAGATCGAGTTGAGACTAACTTAGGGATACTAGAGGTCAAAAGACGGCAATTGCCAGAAACCAAACAAAATGGCAACGATTTTTGTAGCAAGCCAGGATCCACAGGGGATAAATTACTATTTAACTGTAAATAAGCCACAAACAAAGATAAAAATACGTTTATTGACGTTTTAATTTCCACTTCGGAAATCGTTCTCAAAACACAAACAAAATTCCCGAAGTGGAAATTGAAACGTCAATAAACGTACTTTTATCTTTAATTGTGGCTTATTCCCAGTTAAATAGTAATTAATTTAAAATGCCACAAGAAAATAGCTTCAGAACAATACCACAGAGGATTGTCGAGCAAAAGATGATGATGATTTCTCCTTAACGTGCATTTTATCATTGCTTTCCCTAGTTATTTCCTGGACACGCTATCAGGACACGCTTATCATCGTAAGCTTTTTGTAAATGGAAAGGTCATATATATTTCAATATTTTTTTCTTTCTTTTCTTTTTTATCATTTATGTCATGATGAATAGGTATATTATGTACACACAATCCTGCTTTTTGGAATCTGGCTTGTTTTCACCATAACGGTCCTTCAATTTTTTCGTTATAACTGTGAAAACAACTCTTGTATCTTTTGATACCTTTTTTATCATAGGAACAAAACACCTATAAAGGATATGATCCTTGGCCTCCTTATTTCAGCAGTTTTAATATCAATATCTATGTCAACTAATCAAAGACAGGGCATTCAGAGCTGTTTAATTGTTAAGCTGTGGAGCTGTGTGAGGTCCAAGCTCATTAATCAAATAAGGAGAATGAATTTGAAATGCTAAATACGTCTTCAGAATAACTCAATGTAAATCTATCGTTGCTGAAAATCTACCTGATAGGTTACAGATGAGATAATGATAAGAAAGAACCACTCATCTAAGATGATGTAAACCTATTCTTTTAATTATATGGACCTTTTTAAGTCATAATGGGCAATTTTAAAAGTGTCCAAATGATGCTCAGTAACGGACTACCACAGGGCTCTGTTTTGGCACCCTTACTGTTCAATTTATACATCGCGGACCTTACCTGAGACAACTTCGCAGAAATTTAGTTACGCTGACGGTATAGTGACTAGTAGTGACGGTAACAAATAAGTCATGTGACGATAAAGAAATACAGAAAAGAAAGCTTATCAGGAAAACTAAGCAAAATGTTGACGTCAATATCGAGATAAACAAACTCAAGAATATATAGGACACTAGTGAATCCATCAGTAATGTATGGTGGAGAAATCTGGGTGTTAAATCAGAAAAATATAAATAGATTGGAAACACAAAAAAGAAAAATTTTACGGAAGACTTATGGTGAAACAAAAATTAATATCTAAACTTGTAAAAAAAGAATGGACACAGAGATTATGGAGTTGAGTAATCCATTGAGCGTAGTTTATAAAATTTGTACCGAGAGATAACATTAGTAGAGGTACATAATTAACGAGCTGAATGAGATAAACACGCAATAAATTATTGAGAATGTATAAAAAATGTAAAAGCCGATATTAGATTATTGAAAATACCGGACTGGAAGTAGAAAACAAGAGAGGATATATGAATGGAACAAATTAGTAAAGAAACTAGAAGCCAATCTCTAGAGGCTTGAAGTTTCCGTTATTGTCACAAATATGAACAATGTCGTAAGCTAACAAAGTTACTATTTAGTAGATAGTATTTCTGAGAATTTTGTTTATATAAATATTTTATTATCATCTCTGTTAATCTAACACGGTCTGCTGAATTGTCCAGCCCGCTCATTTCTTTGCGAGATTCTCTCGTCTTAACAGTACTATTGAATCATAAATTTCTTGTTTGACACGAAAAGGACTTATTTTGGTACCAATAAGTAGCATGAAGAATACAAAAGAGATTTATTTACTTAAATAAATTATGACTCAGTTGTCGCCAAGAATCACCCTATACAACGTAACAATAATAGAATACAGAGATTTTTTCAACTTCTTAGGAAACAACTTTATTGTGCGGTGCCATAAATCTACCTAGCGGCACACTTCAAGGGATCGTAAAACGGGAAAATGACAGATAAGGCCAGGTATTATAGTATATAGCGATGAGAAGGATTTTTTAAGAAAACGTACCATGTATTTTAACGCTTAAGATATTTGTTTCGTGTGTTTATCTGTGAATAAAACATTGTCATCTTAATTATTAACAAATAAAAAGTTATATCGAATGAAGACATGTGGAGTAATATAAAGCATTAACAGTTAGAGATTTTTCTTCATGGAATTGCTTTATTTGAAGTATGTTACATATTTGTTTTATGAGTTGGTCAGTTTTATTGGATGTCGTGATCGCAGCATATTGCTGGTCTAAGAAGAGGTAACAATAATTGAGAGAAGTTTTAATCATAATAAAGTTTTAGTTGTTAATAACAAACAAGTCTTCTTCGATAGTTTTAAGTCGACATTAGTATTATGACAGTAATGACAAATTATGTACGAATTAAAATACAGCAACTTAAAAAAACCAGAAGACAGAAACTTGAAATATGGTCTAAACTATCAACTATGGTGTAAAATCAACTTTAAGAAGTAAAAGAAATATAAAAACTATATTGGTACCATACTTGTTTTAGTACCTGTCTATAAAAATAAGGGAGATATACAACAATGTACAAACTTCAGGGCCATAGAACTACATAGTCACATCATGAGCTGAGCACTCCAAATGAGCTGAGTGAATTATTGATAGGAAAATTGAAATCTTTAAAATCGTGTGGATTTGATGAAATACCTCAATTTTTATTAAAAAAAGTAATTCCATTCATACTATCACCTTTAACATTTCTAATAAACTTGACTTTTTGCAATGGTATTTTCCCGGATTATCTAAAGGTGGGAAAAGTCGTTCCTGTGCATAAGAAAGGTGATCCAAAGGATATTAGTAATTATCGCCCAATAACTGTCCCTTCAGTATCTTCGAAAATATTCGAATACTGTTATCTTAACAGATTAAACTCTTATTTATTGGAGAACGGTATTATTAATAAATGTCAGCATGGCTTTCAGGCAGGTAAATCTACAAACACAGCAGTTCATTCATTTTATGAGACTTTAACTAACTATATTGATGCGGATGAATGCCCTGTTGGAATTTTTTGTGATCTCAGTAGGGCATTTGACTGTGTCGATCATACCTTACTCATTAATAGATTAGAAAATATTGGAATAAAAGATCTCTCTCTAAAATGGATAGAATCCTACCTATCAGAACGTCGTCAGTACGTCTCCTTAACAGATTTATCCCAGCACTCAGAAAATGTTTGCAAATCAGATTATATTTACATTCATATGGGTTTTCCGCAAGGTTCTGTAATTGGCCCAATATTATTTCTTATTTACTTAAATGATATTGTCTCAGTAAATTCTGCTGTACAGTTTATACTTTATGCAGATGATACTTAAATACTTATATCAGATAAATCACATATATCTCTTGAAAATAAATGTAACAAACTTTTGTGTGATCTTAGTTATTGGTTTTCCTCAAATTACTTACATCTTAATGCATGCTATTCACTTCCACAATAGACAGAAACATCTGTTAGATATCGAACTATCAATATATTCTACACAAATTGAAAAAGTTCAATGCCTAAAGTTTTTGGGTTTATATGTTGATGAGTGTCTCAATTGGAAAAGGCAATGTGATGATATTATTTCCAAAATAAACTCAGCATGCTACCTACTTCGAAACCTCAAAGATACGCTAAGTGAAAAACAGCTAATTATGCTGTATTATGCTCAGGTGGAGTCTCGTTTGCGGTATGGCATAGTATTTTGGGGCACGTCTTGTAAATTCAGTGAAGTCTTTCTATCTCAAAAAAGAATAGTGCGTTGTATTGCTAGTATTTCTCGAATAACTAGCTGTAAGAGTTATTTTACTAAATATAAACTTTTACTGTGCCGTGCTTATATATTTTTGAAGTCTGTGTTTTTATTCATTTAAATCTCGATAAATTTAAAACTAATAGTCAAATTCACAATAAAAATACAAGGCAGAATCAAAAATTGCATGTGCCTTTTTCTAAAGGAAATATGCATTTTTACTCACCTGCAATAGCCAATAAAAAAATGTAAGACTATGAAAATATTTAAATTAACTTTAAAAGATTTTTTATTGCAGAATACGTTTTATTCTGTTGATGAATATTTTAGTAGTTGACATTATTTTAAGTATATGCTAGTAATTTTACATTTTCTATTTGTGTTTGTAACCTTAGGTTTAGCGGAATTTTAGATTTATTTATATTTAGTAATTTTGTTTTCTAAACTGTGACTGATCCTATTCAAATTGTATTTGTCAAAAAGGAAATAAAGTATTATTATTATTATGAAAATATGGGAGAGAGTGATTGATAGAGGGATACGTGAAAAAATCGAAGTATCCGATAATCAGTTTGGCTTTATGCAAGGCAGATCAACAACAGATGCAATTTTCATTATAAGGCATTTAACAGAAGGCCGAAGATCACGAGGAAGATCCCCAACAAGATGGATAGATCAAATTACAGGAATATGCCAAAGACCTATGCATGAATTAAAAGAAATGACCAGAGACAGAGATCTCTGGAGACGGACAATACACGACATCACGTCGACCACTACACTCCCCCTGTGGGGTCAGGATTGAAGAGAGAGAATGGAAAAATACAGGAATACAGAAACAAACGCTCATATGGCATTCATTGGTCTTGAGTCCCCGGTGAATATGTAAAGATTGTGAGACATGTATGTGGCAGTAACAACTAGTGTTAGGGCAGGTATGGGAGAGACAGCCATACTGGTCGCATTTTTTACCGCCTTATATGTCGTTGTCTGGCTAAAATTTTGATCCTTGAACAAGTTAACAGTTTTAAAATTGAGCAACGATCCAACACAACAAAAAATACTTCTGCGCATTTAATGTTTGTGTGACGTTTAGAACTGATTTGTTGAGTGAGTTCGACCTTTATCAAATAATTAGATATTGCCATGGTCACTAGATCAGATCTTAAAATGTAGTAGGAATCTCCAGGTAAACTTATACTTATATTTGTCCCATATGTAACACTATAATTATAATAAATTTTATCATAAAATTCAAAATAATTACTAAAGAACAGCAGGGGCTGCAGGTGTTGACCTCAATTATTAATCTCTTATCCTCCACAAACAAGTATTTCGTGAAAAACATATCACTAAAGACTTAAATAAAATATTTACCTAACTTATTTAACACAAGTAATATAGCAATTCATTTACTATTTACTTAATTGTCACTAAAACAATTAATACCTACACATTTGACTTTGCTAGAAGCTGTTACTAAACTGCAGGGATTAGCATTGCCAGATTAATATAAAGATTATTATTTTATAAACTGGATTATGAAAATCATAACTTTTATGAATATTAAGAAGGTCCTGTAAAATGGTCGTATATATCTTAAGTAAATATCAAACCTCAGAAATGTAACAGCCTTATCTCATTTAATCGAAATTTGATGTATTTACCAGGGGCATTTCAAACAAGTTATGTGATAAGGTTTAATACACAAAAATTGAATATTGGTATCCAGCGGTAATATTTTATATTAAAGTAGAAGAGATGATGATGGGAATAAGCCAGAATTGAAGTTTATGGACGTTTCAATTTCCAGTTGTGAAAAATTCTTCGAATTATTTAATTTTATATAACTCATTTATATTGACAATTGAGACATACATTTTAAAGTAGACGACTTCAAAATGCTATTGCCAATATTGCTAAGTTGCGTTCCTGGGACGACTTTATTGTAAGATAGTTCATTCGATTACATGAAATCTTCAACTTTCAACTTGAGAATATTCGTATAGTATTTGGTTCGTCTTTAAAAAAACAACCACATGCCATGATGGAGTGAAAATTGAAACGTGAATAAACTTAATTTTAAGCTTTAATTGTAGCTTATTTCCATCAAAATGGTAATTGTTTAAGGATCACACAAGAAAATAGATTTTTCTTCTTATGCTGCCCTATACAATTAGTGGATTTTGTCGACAATTCTGGCATACTCCTGTTGATCTTGTGTGGCTCTAAAGAGTGCATGGGCATCGAGGTTTGTCCAATCCCTTATATTTGTAAGCCGTAAGTATTTCTTTCTTCCGATGCGCCGATTTCCTTCTATCTTCCCTTCCATAATAAGCAATTCTTAAGAATTGGTACTTGGAGTTTCGAAATGTATGACCCAGATAAGCAGTTTTTCTTTTTTTTTATTATTGGCAGCAATTCTCGTTCTCTGCCCATTCGATTTAATACTTCAACATTTGTTGTGTGATCTGTCCAGGGAATTTTAAGTAGTCTTCTAAATACCCACATTTCAAAGGCCTCCAATGGGTTCGTCACATTGGCCTTTATGGTCCAGGTTTCTACACCATATAGCAGTGAGGAGTAAATGTTTCATTTTACAAAACAATATCGAAGCGTTAAGTTAGGGCTGCTGTTGCTTAGCAAGGTTTTCATATTAGTAAATGCTGTTCTGGCTTCCTCAATCCTGCTACGTATCTCTATGTCTGGATCTAAATCTTCAGTTATCCATCTACCGAGATATCTGAACTTGGGACCTTTTGGATGTTCTTATTGTTAACTCTTATATTTAATAGCATATTTCGTGTTCTACTAACCACCATTACCTTCGTCTTGTCTATATTAATTCTCGAGCCCAGTCGTTCTCCTTCAGTGTTTATTTTATCTATTATTCGTGGTAGCGCTTCTTGGCTATCAGTTGTTATGACTGTATCATCAGCATAGCGAAGTTTACTAATAGTCTGTCCGTTGATTTTGATTCCGTCTTCAGTGTCACTTAAGGCTCTATCGAAAATCGTTTCAGAGTAAAGATTAAAAAGAAGGGGTGACAGAACACAACCCTGTCGTACACCCTTTTCGATTGAGAAATATGGTGTAAATTCCAGTCCTACTCTCACAGATGTCACTTGAATCATATAAAGGTTCTTTATGATTTTAAGGTCATTTTCATCTATCGACCGTTCCTGAAGCAATCTTACTAATGCTAAATGATTAACACAATCGAACACTTTCTGGTAATCTATAAAGCATAGGAAGACATCTTTTTACTGATCGCTGGATCAGCAAAATGATTGATTTTGATACAGAAAGAGATTTCTTTCTGTATCAAAGAAAGAACAATAAATAGATTCAGAACAATATAAAGAAGAGGTTTTTAGAAGAGCATAGACGAGGAATTGGCAATACAAACATTGCCGGAAGCTTTTGTGGTCAGTGAAAGATCACAAAAGTCGATATAGCATAAAGACGGTCAAGAGAATCTAGAATCACAATACAATTGCAAAAAAATTTAAAGAATAAGGAGCTAACTTTTAGATTCTTAATAAAACGTGAAATGTAAGAAAGTTGGTTAACATGTTTATTACAATTCACTACACCAATCACATGAATCATCAGCTTTCTTTGCGTATGTAGTTCCAAAACGGTATGTATATTAATAACTGCTCACAGAAAATAACTAAACAATAAACAACAAGTATATATGAAGGGGTAAGACTGTAGCTAGGGGTAAGAATTCTAACGAATCGTCTTGAAAAACACTTGATTTCTACAAGCCAATAGAGTAAGCGGGATTTTGTACCGAATTTGCAACAAATGATCACCTACAGAGCATTAAAACGGCAATAGAAAACATGGAAGCACGTCAAGATATACAAGAGTAATTTACAATGCATACAAGAACGCAACTATGTCGGTGAAACTGAATAAAAACACGAATCATATCCCAATCGGCAGAGGAGTCCGACAGGATGATACCTTATCGTCTAAATTGTTTACCACAGTACTAGAATATGCTTGTAAAAAACATAACTACGAAGAAAAAGGCCTAAACATTGACGGTAGAAAATTGACAAATTTTACGTAGTTTTGTTCTCGGACAACCTCAAGGAGATATATAATGCTACGTGAACTTCAGTTAATGTGTGCCAGTGTGAGTCTTAAAATAAACATCTCCAAAACACAATTAATGACAAACCTAGTACCTAGCGGAAATATCAATATTGGAGACAACGAAGTAGAGCTGGTGGAAAAATACATAGACCTTGGACACGAAATAAAGATCACAAGAGACAACCAAACATACGAACTACGAAGAAGAATAAACCTAGCCTGGGCAGCCTATGCAAAACTCAAAGACATATTTAAAAGAAGTAGAATAATTGCTTTAAAACGTAAAACATTTAAACAATGTGTGTTGCCTGTGATGACCTATGGTGCTGAAACTTTGACATCGACAGCTACAACGTCTAAAACGCTGCAAATAGCTCAGAGGAAAATGGAAAAGTGAATGCTGAGTATGTCGCTTTGTGACCTAGTTAGAAATGAAGACTTACGACGAAGAACAGAAATTACCGATATAATTTCCCGAATTGCCACGCTGAAATGGAAATGGGCCGGATACGTCGTCAGAATCAGTGGACAAAGATATTGCTTGAGTGGAGGGCGAGGTTAGATAAAAGAAGTAGAGGAAGACCACCCCCTACTTGGTCTGACCATCTCAAGAAAATGTCAAGAAATTGGATGAAAAGTGCTCAAGATAGAAAACAATGGACAAAAACGACGCAGTCCAGCAGTCCAGCAGACGCAGGGGGTGGGTGATAAAGACTATAACTGCAGTAAAACAGATATATCATTCACTAGATGTTGATAGATAAACGAGGTAAACTGCACCATATTAATGAAGTTTGATGTAGTGCGGGAGAATATTTTCGGTTTAAAATTATAGTTGTTTTGGCCCTCATTTTGCACAATATATCGAAAAATCAAAGAAACATATTTCCAAATATATTTAGTAAATCCAGCTGTATATATATTTTCGATCTTCTTCTGTGTAATTCTTATATTATAGCAACATCTAAGTATTTATATTCCTATAAAATTTTCATGCTCTGTCACTGTGACCACCTTCGCCAAACAACTGATAAGGATTTAGAAAAATTGCTGAATATTTCTGTATTTACCTTTAAGTGTTCACTAATAGGCAGAGATAAGCTACGAAAACATTGAAATATGGAATACCGACACAAAATATTGCTGGTTTCGCAAATATTTGACGGTAGGTACGATGTTTCCTTATTTATTTAAGGCACAGAACTGCCTTGACGTGTAATGGTGGAGCGACAAAAATATTGAAATTGTTCAAATATCGTACGTCATCGAGGTCTTTGTGATAAAAGCTTTTCACGGGGTTGGGATATCAGAAAATAAACAAATGGTTTCAAATTGCTATCAGAAAACTTTATATTGTAGTGAAGTTTTATTTACCAATAGCTATGCAACCAGCTCAGTACTCACTATATTACACTGACCGGCAAAAAAGTGACCACTCTATAAAATTCCGAAAATAAAAATTAATTTGAAGTTTTATGTAATGTTTCAAATTGCATGCTCAACATCTTTCATTTTTAAAACAAAAAATGGCCATTACTGCTTCATTCCTTAGCATAATTTATTTAATTAGAAGGCTACAAAAGAAAAATAGTGTTATTTTGAAACGAATTACATACAATAAAAATGTGAAGTTGAACAAAATTGTCTAATATCGGGTATTATGCACTAAAACATCAACCGTTTGCGTACAATTGGGAAAGGAACAAATTTTGAATAAAAACTTTTAAAAAAAGGAAGAACTTTATTTTCTTCAAGAAGCATGTTTTGAAGTTCTGCGAGACTTTCTGGCTGGCCTGGTTGAATTGGTCCTGAACCTGGTTGACCCTACGATGAAGTTCATCTCATAGATGTTCGATAATATTAAGATCAGGGTAGCAGGCTGGCCATTCTAGAGTATTAATGCTTACTTCCCCCAAGTAATTTGTCAAGATTGATTCTTGCAAAATGCGGCCGTGCATTATCATGCATAAAAACGAAATTGTCCCCAATAAATGGATCAAATGGAACAACTGCTTCTACCAAATCATTCTTCATATACCGGTAAACATTCAGGGGGCCATTGATGAAAGTAAGTTCAGTCGAGCTTCAAATGAGATTCCAGCCCAAAATTGGTCCCAATATACTCCCGTTAGATTTGAAAATGTTTGATACTGCTTCATTGTATCTGACCTGGAAATATCGATTGGTAAGATAGGATCTCAAAAGTGCATACAGAGAATGATGAAAGTGAGTTTTTATTTTAGATAGTAGCTCCTCATGCCATACTTTATTAAATTCTTGTGAGACATCCAAAAAGGCTGCAGTGCAATATTCTTTATTTTCAATTGCATCTCGTGCTACTTTTGCATCTCGTGCTACAAGCCTTGGAAGCTGTTAATAATGAGGAAAATAAACAACTGGAGAGTATTGATTTGTGTGTTCTGCCACCAAATTTGGATGAACTGACAGGTACTGAAGAACATGATAATGATATTCTAGAAGATCCGAATTACATTCCAAATAAAATTCCTGGAACTATAGAAACCTCTTTTAAGTCTTATAATGAACCAGAAGATGTAAGAACTTCTGATGAGGATTCGGGTGGGCAATCAAAGGAATATTTTCAATCTACTACTACAACCGTAAATATATCATTTGAAGAGGAAAAGAAAAACGTTAAAGAAGATTTGAGGAATTTATCATAAATTTAAATTTTTGAAAAATTATTTACTGAAGAAATTACATACATTTGTGATCAGTAAATTTTATACGCACGGCAAAAAAAATAAACACACTTTTACAATATATCCAAACGAAATGAAAACTTTTTTGCAATATTATATCTAACTATGTATAACAGATTACCACGAGAGAGGTTATACTGGTCGTTAGATGAGGACCTAGGAGTTTCCTGTGTTTACAACTCTATAAGCAGAGACAGGTACTTAGAAATAAAAAAGTTTGTTCATCTAGCGGATAATGCTAAAATAGACGATTCTAAAGATCGCATATACAAAATTAGACCCTTATCAGATAAAATTATAGAAAAATTCTGTCAGTGGGGACGTTTCTATAAAGATATATTCATAGACGGATCCATGGTGAAATATTTCGGCCATAAACCAGAAAAAAAAATTATTAGAGGGACGCCAGTCAGATTTGGCATTAAGAATTAGATGAGAACTGATTCCACTAGATATTGTTATGGTTTTGATGTTTATTGTGGAAAAAAACCAAATGATACTAAAGATACTAAAGGAATACCACTTGAAGCTAAAGTAGTAACTAATCTTTCGAAACACCTGCCCGATCCATCTAAAAATGAAATTTTTTTTCGATAATTATGTCAACTAATGACATACCTGAAACAAAAAAACAAAA
Source organism: Diabrotica balteata (assembly GCA_918026665.1). Taxonomy (NCBI): domain Eukaryota; kingdom Metazoa; phylum Arthropoda; class Insecta; order Coleoptera; family Chrysomelidae; genus Diabrotica; species Diabrotica balteata. The sequence goes on along the minus strand of OU898279.1, from coordinate 23,456,888 downwards.
GCCACAGGAATTATAAGAGAAAATCGTGTGCAAAAATGTCCAGTAATGGAGTCTAAGCTAATGAAGAAAATGGCAAGAGATTCGACAAAGCTAATGACATTTTGTGAGTAAAAGGGTATGACAATAGTGTTTGTTCTATGTTATTCAATTATGATACCATTGAACCATTAGGTCAGGTAAAACAGTGGCCCAGAGCATCAAAATCAAAAGAAAATTTAGTACAGCCAAAATTGTTTGCTTCCTGCAATTCGGGAATGGGCGGAGTAGATGCGTATGACCAGTACATATCATTACATCGAATAAGCATAAAAGGTAAAAAGTGGTGGTGGCTTTTATTTACGTACTTTCTTGATATGATTATGATTATTGCCTGGAAACTTCATCAAATTTTTGCTGAAAATGTGATGGATTAGTTAGAATTCCGTCATCATATAGTACGTAGTTATTTGAGAGATGGTGTCACTTCAAGGACACAAAGAACAAGAAAAGCTGATTCCAGCATTGAAGTCATCGAAGGTTTTCATTTTCCGGGAAAACTGGAAAAACAATTAAAGTGTTGTGTGTGTCGTGAAGGCAAGGTGGACATGCAAAAAGTGTGAAACAATGACATGAATTGAAAAAGGATGTTTTGAAAAATAACATATAAATACCTAACGTCCCCATTTGAGGACGCCCTTGTGTTTCAAAATGTTTTTGAAAAAAAAAAAAAAATTAAGTAGGGAATCGATGTCAAGAACCGCTATTCTATGACTCTACCCGTGACGCTCGCCTCAGAATTTTACTATAATACAACGCCAGTATGGAAGCTTCCCTTAACGTATCAGACTATACTGCAATTCCTCTGCACCCAAAAATTATTCAATTATTCTATGAGATAAATTTATGCTATAAATTCGATACACAAACCGCGCCTATTATCAAAATCTATAAAAGAAGCAAACATATTATTATAACCACTTAAGAGTAGCAATTCATTATATCATTAAAAACTTATGGAAGCTGCATCCAACAATTAACCAGATTCATTAAGTCATCTTCAGGGTGCTGCGTCACGCTGGACCACTGCAGGACTTTAGGATCTCCCAGTTTTTAATTAAAGCGTCACTAATTAATCTCTTGATTGAAACGTCAATGGGAAGTATTTATAAAAAGATCATAATTATTTTTAAGATTGAAACATTGTAGATAGCTGGTAGTTATACAGGGTGTCTAGTTTGAGAAGTTTAATTTTTTTATTTTCAATGTAAAGACCAGAGATACGCAAATTTTCTTTCAATCAAAATATTTTTTTGAGGAAATAAATAATAAAAAGCAATTTTTATTGTGTTTTGTATCAATACTTACGGAATTTCTTATGGCAAAACAATCCACTAGGATGATTTATGGTCTTTCAATTATACTTTCCAGTCTTTTGTTCCCATTTATTCTGTCATGTTGGTCCGGGTGGCATCAAACCACTTCCTTCCTGATCTCCCTCTCCTTTTCTTCTCTTGTTCTTCTGTTGCGTATCTCTTAGTAAGTTTCTTTCTATTGTCCTTCGTAAAACATGTCCCAACCATCTGTGCTCTGAGATTTTTCTGTTATTTTGGGTCTGCGGTAGGTCATATTATCTAGCTAGTTCTTCAAATAATTTAAAATATTTTTCGAAGTTTTATTCTTAAACGTGTCACAAATACCAAGTCATCTGGGAAACTACTTGTCTAAATCTTGGCTCCACCAATTATTTTTTCTAGTACTATATTGAATAAGTATGTTGACAGGGGATTTCTGTTTTACATTAAATGGATTTCACAAATTTCCTTTTATCATGACTTTATTGACTGTATATTAGTGTTTTTAAATAATCATTTTACTAATCGATAGAATGATTATATAATACCGCTACAGGCCTTGTAGGCCCCTGGCTTCTAAAAACTTAGTTATTTCTGTCCATTTTTTTCGGTCCCTTGCTTTACTCTCTCCAATTTCTCACGCATATTTCTGACAAGTCTTGCTTTACTGCTTCCAACCATTTCTTATTTGGACGTCCTCTTTTTTCTCCATTTCTCCTTCCTTTAGTATTGTTTTAACATTTCGATTCTCTGGCACTCGTATAATGGAACCAAGCCATCTAGCTCTTTGGGCTCGCATTTTTGCCGTAATTGCTGGTTTTCTAAACATCCTTGCTATTTCTTAATTTGTTCGTCTTCTCCAAATATTCTCTGCCGTCTTTATTACTTCAAACAATTTTCTGAGCACCTTTATTTCTCAGATCTCTACATTTTTTTCTTCGTACTGGTTGATAATCCACGTTTCACTGGCATACATCACTGTGGGTCTAATTACTGTTTTGTAGACTCGCAGTTTAACTGTTCTTGACTCATTTTTAGCTTTCAGTAATGAATTTAGTGACCCTATCGCTCTGCTTTCCTTCATTAATCTTTTGCTTATCTCTTTTTCTTCTTTCCCGTATTTGTTATGGTTACTCTTAAGTATTCAAATTTTGACACTTTTTCAAAGCTGTAGACAGTATCTGCTCCTTTCATTTTGATATATTTGTCATTATTTGTTGCTGTCCTCTCATTTCCGTAAATTGCGATTTTGTTGGGTTTAATATTAATGTGTATCTTTTCGGGTTGTCTTTAAATTTCTGGAAAAATTTTTCTGAACGTTTTTTTGTTCTCGCTGGTATTACCACATCATCCGTGTACGCTATGCATAGTTTTCTGCTATTGAAAATAGTTCTGTTTGTACTCATATTTGATCTTCTTACGATTTGTTCAATACTAGGTTGAATAAATTCGTTGATAGCGGATACCCTTGTTTTAAACCTCTACTCACCGTGAACTGTCTTGAAAAGCTTCCTTCTGTTGTTACCTTATTTATCGTGTTCATAAGCGTCATTCTCACTAAGCTTTTCTGGTATTAATAATCAAAAGACTGATATTTTTTGTACACACTTATGACAAGTCGAAAGAAAATGCAAAAAAGTATTTTTGAAGTGTGTATATTTTAGGCAATTCCTAGCTGAGCGCTTTCGGCTTTACAAAGCCATCAGAGCTATGGTCAATTTTTAAATACCACTACAAAGGAGAGATCTCATTTCCTTAAATTTCAAAATTATGATTTTGTAGGTGTTGAAATTCTTAAAAACTTATAAAAAAACATATAAAAAGCCGACACTGGACTTCACAAACACGTTAAAAAATTGAAAAAATTTTTGTCATGGTACGGGTTTAAGAACCCGACCATTGATTGATGTGAGGACGTAGACTGAATAGCTAGATTTCATAATTTTGAAATTTAAGGAAATGAGATCTCTCCTTTGTAGTGGTATTTAAAAATTGACCATAGCTCTGATGATGGCTTTGTAAAGCCGAAAGCGCTCAGCTAGGAATTGCCTAAAATATACACACTTCAAAAATAAAAATACTTTTTTGCATTTTCTTTCGACTTTCTTGTATTTCTAATGTTTTCATGGCCTCATATAGCATCGTTCGATTTAGGGAGTCCTATGCTTGTTTAAAATCGATAAATAGCATATGTAATTCTAAGTTTTGTTTATAGCTACTACTTTGTACTAATTTTAACATACTTATTTGATCAGTAGTTGTTCTTTCTGGTCTAAACTCTCCCTGTATTCTCCAATCACTTTGGTATCATATTTTATCTTGGTATCTTTTCCTAGTAATTTTTGCAAATATTTTAAAGACTGCTTCTAAAAGTGCTATATCTCTATAGTTTTCGCACTCCCTTTTTCTTCTTTTTTATAGATAGTACAAATAAGAGTGCTATTCCATTGTTTTAGCATTTCTTCCTTTTGCCAAATTATTAATGTCAAGTGAAATACACTTTCCTTCAATCTTTTGCCATCGTCCTCAAAAATCTCAACTGGGATACCACTTTCTCCTGCACTTTTGTTATTTTTTAGGTCTCTTATTATATCTTCAACTTCATTCAAAGTTGGTTCCTCGCACGTCCCTTCTTCATCTTCTTGTCAATTCTCATTTCCTTCGAGTTCCTCTCATTGGTCGGTATTTAATAGATTTTCGAAATACAGATTTAATAGATAGAATATACCTATACATAAAATGAGTAAAGTACTAAGTTGACATCATTATACACAAATTATTGACAAGAAGTAGGTAAGACTTCTAAAACTTTCAATGGAGTTCTATCAAATCTTATATCTTCTAAGGCAGATTCTTTAAATGTATCATTGCAATTGACTTAACTTGTTAGAATAGAAAATATCAAAACATGATTGATCATCAGTCTTCTTCTCTTCTTCATGTACCATGTCCTTTCAGAACATTGGTTACCATCATAGCTATCTTAATTTTATTCACTGCCACCCTAAATAGCGTGCTTGTATCAACACCATACCAATCTCGCAAGTTCTTCAACCATGAGGTTCTTCTTCGTCTTGGATTGCGTTTGCCTGCTATTTTTCCTTGTATGATATTTTGTAGCAACCTATATTTGGGACCTCTCATTACATGTCCGAAATATTCCAGCTTTCTCTGCTTGATACTTTTTATGATCTCAGTAGTCTTGCTGAGACGTTCTAGTACTGTGGAGTTTCGAATCTTCTCCACCCAGGATCATCAGTACATTGTAAATTATGTGAGCATCTCCTGCTACTCTTCCTTCCTGCAGGGGCGGATACATGGGGGTAAAAATAGGAAAGTTTCTTCTCCCCATGAAGGTCCAAAATTTAAGAAAACCTATTATTTATGTCTTATGTAGTTTGGGTTTACCCTTTTTATGTCTTTTGGTTGGTGTTTCATTGGAAGTTCCCACCAAGTTGAAAGTTTCCCCCAAGTTGACAGTTCTCCCTAAGGCAAATGTCTAGATCCGCCAATCTAGAAAACAAAATTGCTAACATATCTGTTTTAACGTTATAATGAACTCGAAGAAGTAAACACTAAAAGTTAACTAAAATTCAATTTAGGCCAGGTGACAGAATTTTTGACTCCTACAAAAGTTAACAGATCCACGAGGAATGTCTTCAGCTGGACTTTTATAATACAAAGCACCGTTAACCGGAAAACTAGTCACGATGTAATTCTCAGGCTAATATGTACTATCTTTTGTTTTATTGGATTGTGTTTCTGTTATTTTGTTAAAATTCATTCTTGCTTTAATTTTGTCTTGCTTTTTCTTAGGATAATGTGACATTTATGTAAAAGTGTTGACTGTGTTCTGTCTATTGGCTCCCTTTTTCTGTTTATTTTTATTCTCTATTGTTCAATTTAAATTGTATTTATTAGGGATTATAGATTTATTTTATTAGACGTTATTAGTGTCAGAGTTCTTTTAAAAACTTAAGTTTTTAAAAGAGCATTTAAGTGTGCTTAAATATTAAAAGTTTGAGCTTGTCAAATTTTTTTAAGTTCAAAATCAATCACCTACTATTTTAGTGTATTCATTTTTATATTAATTCGTCTGGCTATTATATAGACATTATATAAATAGTATTTTACTTTCCTTAATGTTAAAAATTTATTCTCGTATAATATTTTTAAGCTAAGGTCATATTGGTTTCTTGTGCCGATATATTCAGTTGCTTAAAAAAGCTTTATCTTTATTTTAAACTGTTGTTCAGTATAATTAACAAACTAGTTTCTAACCACAAAAATAATATAAGCATAGGTACTTTTTTACTAAGTACAATCATCGCCATCTATGAACAAACAATCCAATTTTTATTGAATAAAAATTAAAGTGTTCTGTCTTCATTCGCGGTAATTGATTTCTCGTTACCTGTTTTGATCATCGCCGAGGTGTGGACTCATATAACATCTGATTTACAGTAACGGACTGAGTACGCACCGGTTTTCATAATATATTATTTAAAAACCATCAACACGGTTTAATGTAACAAATACACTCGTGTCAAGGATACTATATAGATTTAAGGATAAGGAAAATTGGCAGAAATAATTGGGAATAGTTGTTTAACATAATGTCGTAATAATAAAATCTTAGTCCTACTAAAATTTTCTATGATACGAATTTTATTTATATATTGAATTTTATTTATATATTGTACATAACAATTTTTATCAAAGAACGAAAAAGATAAGTGTTTTTGAAATTTGTAAACATTTATTTTCTAGCTGAGCGCTTTAGGCTTATAAAGCCATCTTTAGAGATATGGTCAAGGTTTTAGAAAGTACCACTACTGATGAGAGATCTCATTTTGGTAGAAACATCCACAATTTTCCTTTAAGCTATTTCTATATTATGTTAAAATATTTTTCAGGGAAAACACAAAGACGAATGTAATATTAGGTACATATAAAAGTAAACACATAAAAAAAATTGGTTATGGTAGGGGTGTCAGAACCCAATCATTTGTTCGCCTTTAGGTTAAAGCTAGCAATGTGATAAGACATGGATATTCCCTTATTTCTCCATAATTCAACCTGATTATGGACAAAATAATAATATAACCAATAGAAAATTTAACAAAAAAGACAAAATGCATGGTTATAACAGCAAATTTACTAAGATGTAAATTGGAGCTGTAAAGCTGGAAGGTCAGATAATGGAACAAGTGTTGGAGTTTAAATATCTATGCAACACAGTATCTACAAACGGAAAGCTTGAAACAGAAGTGGAAGATCAAGTGAATAGAGCAAACAGAACGGCAGGCTGCTTCTCCATATTGTTTCAGGCAGCTGCCTGAAACAATATGGAGAAATAAAAACATCTGGAAAGAAATGGGCAGAATTAACCAAACAGTCATCAGATCAATAATAATATACACGGAAAAAACAAACCTCACACAAAGAGGGCAAAAAGGATGTTAGGAATAACAGAAATAAAACCACTTAAAAAAATTGATGGTAAAACAATATGGGACAGAGCTAGAAGTACATATATATGATGTAGATCCAAGGTGGAGAACACTAAGAACTGGATAAGAAATAGAAGAGTAGACTGTAACGATCATATAAGCCAAATGACAACAAATAAAGTAATATAGTACGTACTAGTAAAGTAGAACTTCTTTAAAATTCACTTGACCTTATTAAAAATGTCTTTTAGCGTAGGAGTGAGATTCTCTTGAGACCCACATCCTCTGCGGATGTTAATAGCAGCTAGGAAGTTTGAGCCGTCAGTTGTTCTGTTTTTAGTTCGCCTAATGAATAATGAATAGTTGATCTGTTTGCCCTAAAATTGGCTTGTATTCTCTCAGAATATCTTCAGCGTTAGTGTAAATATATTAAGAAGGATATTTACAGGATGTTACAAGCGCTGTTAATTAGTAATATTCTTCTGTAGTGAACACATTTTGTGTTATTTTTATTAGCAGTTATTAGCTGGTATATTTGGCAGCTTAATGCTTCTCCTCTATATTTTAGCTGGTAACTTTTGCTGGTATGTCATCGCTCTCAGGTGCTTTGTGGTTTTGTAATTTGTTTAGTCTTCTGGATTTCTTTAAATAAGGGTTCTTTAGCTGGAATGTCCACTGTCATGGTAATTTCTTCTTTCACTAAGGGTTTTGGATTATTTTTGCCTTTCCTTTATCAGTTTTTCATCTTTGAGTATCAAATGGTCATTTAAAGACTTCCAGATTTCTTCAAATATGAGTTCTTAGATTGAAATGTCCACTTTCATGGTAATTTTTTCTTTGTGTAATTCTGCTGGTATTCTATTCAGGTATTTAAATTATTTTTGTCTTTCTTCCATCAGTTGTTCGTCTTTGAGCATCAAAAAGGTCGTCGCTAATTATTTTGTGTTTGAATAGAGTTGTTTTTTTTTTTCGAATATATTATTCTATAGAATTCTCTAGCCAGTCTTGGGCAAATCTCTCACTATTTCTTTTAATGTTTGTTACAAAGATTTCTTTTCTGTGCTCTTATTGATTTTCTTTTCTTTTTTTTGTCAGTTATCGTATTTCTTTCTACCTTACGTTGTTTGTTGCCCTAAATCACCTCTTGCATATTATTTGCCTATTTTTTTAGCCGATTTCGACATTATTGGAAAATTTATCGAAACAATCAGCAATGAGAACAAAAAAAGAATTTTGGATTTTTGCACAAAAAACGAACCAAGAATAACCAAAAAGTGCTTTGATTATTACAATCGACATAAATACACATTTAGAAATACGAGAGGTTAAATATCAATGATACACTATGTAATCACAAATAGAAAAATATACCATAAACAGATAGCGGATGTTAGTGATGATCACTTTTTGGTACTTGTAAATTCAGATTTATTAAAAGACCAAAAGAGATATTAAAAGAAAGAAGATAAAGGAAATATTAAAAATTAAAAGTTTGAGAAGACTCAATAAAATCCTTATATCAAAAACGACTGAAGCAGAAGAAAGAATTTGGAAATATCAAAAATAAAAGCAACGTAGAAACAAGCTGGCGAAAACTTGAAAAAGGTATTGTGGAGGGTGCATGAGAAACTGTTGGAATGAGATCAATACACAAAAATAAAAAACAGTCAACAAAAACATTTTGGTTAAGATTAAACAAAACTTCAACCAAAAACGAAAGCTCTCCTAAAATGTAAATCATAAAACACGACTGAATCATATCAAGAATATAAAAAAATAAGAACTGAAACTCATCGATTGATAACGAAAACAAAAAGAGAAAGATTCACAAAGATGCTAGAGATGGATTTCTGCGGACAACAGAAACAAGTTTGGCATTCGATAAGACAACAAAGAAACAAAATAATATAATTGGTGGAAATATCATACATAAAAGAGGACAAAGGGTGTAAAATAAGGAATCGATCAATTTAAAATCACCAGCAGAACACCAAATAACAAATAAGCTTTTAAAGTACGGAGGTGATTACCTTCTACCAAAAATGAAACTTATCATACAAAAAGTAATATCTGCTAACAGAATAGAGGAGAGTGATCATGTTAATGTTCTTCAAGAAAGGTTCTTCGTGTGTAAACAGAACAGACCAGCAAGGATTTTGGATCGGAAAATCCAAAGAACTACACGGATGTAGTTTTCATAATAGGAAAGAAAAAAAAAATAAAAGGAATATACTAAACCAGGGCACATTTGTTTAATCGATATAAAGGACGCATTTGGTACAATCAGCATATAAAAAGCAAATGGAATAGTAGGAATAGCGACATATAGATCACCAATCTAAACGACAATAGGACGCCCGAGGAAAAGGTGGTCCTACAACATCAGTTGAGACTAAAAACAGAAGTAAAACAAATATGAACCTATCAATAAAGAAAGAAGAAGAAGACATCTTCCAAATATTTTAACGCTGTTTTGATAATTATTTATGTATAAAAAGTCCCATAATTTGAATATTAACTAGTTGGACTATTGATTGATCCAAATCATCGGAAAAATCAGCAACACTTGTGCTAATACTCTAAGTTGTTTATCTACTTATTGTTGTGAGGTTGTGACAGAAATGTTTTTAATATTTTAGAAAAAAGAAGTCTTAATTGGTATGCATAACTGCATAATTATATGAAATACCGAAAGAAAAAAAACATACGTTGAAAACATTTAAATCATTTTTTGTTCTCTACATAAAAACTTACAGGTAGTAAATTGTTTATAACATTTAAACAACCGTACATTTTAGCGTTAATTTATCCTTGCATACTTTTTGCTTGTTATTTATTTTATGGACTTCGTTTTGTGAATAATTATTGTGAGGTAAAATACAAAGGGGACCTTATTTACAAAAACACCGCGAACTGACAAGTTAGTGCTTGTCTAATTTTATCCTTCTTCAATCGATGCATGAATGATTCATGTGTTTTTGTCTTCAAAAGTTTAATCAAAAATCAACATAATTATGCATTCTGAGTTTAAAATTAGTCTGTCTAAGATATTGGTATGTTTACGATATTTATTTGTTGTAAATTACTTCTTTAGTCAGTTTAAATTTAGTTTAATATTCAATGAGCCGGCAATAGTAGCTATTACTCATTAAAATGAAGTTATGTACGCTAATTATTCTACGATCATAATCCTTTTAATTTTATTGTAAGATATTTTTTGTTGCCTTGACTTTTTCTAGATTATTTAGACAAATGCTTACAATACTTTGTGCTGCTTCAAAAATTTCTATCGGTATAATGATTTTTCAACTTAACTAATGTCACGTGCCCTTACAGCAAGACTTAGGTTCAAATTGTTTACTGTACAAAAACTTTTAATAAGATAGAGCATGAAAATGTTATAGAAGAAAGCTTTATGAGAGAAAAGCCCTCAGAAGATTAGAATACTTCTATTTTAGTTATACGTAAGTGCGGGGAGAGACCTAAAAATTAAATACCACAGGTAAAGAAGTTGATAGGTCCATTTTTTGACATTACCCACTTTTAATACCACTTTGTAGCTTTAATTACATAGTTCGTAAGAGTAACACAATACAGAGTAATAACTCGATAAGTCAAAAGATATAAGTGTTTAAAAAACCCTATGCAGGAAAAGAACTTGTCATGTCCATTTCAAACTGAGGAAAACGTTGATAAATCCAGGTAATCCTACTAGTTGGCAACAAGGGCATGCGGCATTGGGTTACCTGATTCGGACAGTTTCTGTACAGTGTCCTGACCGTGACGAAATAAACTTATATTTATGTAACAATAAAACACTGAAAACTATGTTTTCAAACTTCCACAAAATTTATTTTAAATCTTATCTTTACAGCTGTTTCGGCTGATAGCCTTTCTCAAGTGATCTATTTTTGGCTTGGGTTTACAAATTTATAGTCTCTTATAAAATAGGTTGAGGAGGGGAGAACTGTTTGTCTCAAGTTGGTCATTCAGAATTATATCTGTATTTTTTAATTTGTTGATTTCCATAGATTCTAACAAAGATAGCTTAAGGCTATATATAAACCCAAGCCAAAAATAGATAACTTGAGAAAGGCTATCAGCCGAAACAGCTGTAGTGATAAGATTTAAAATAAATTTTGTGGAAGTTTGAAAACAAAGTTTTCAGTGTTTTATTGTTACATAAAATGAATTTCCATCAAGTAACGGTCGAATGCATCAAAAACTTATATTTAGCGGCTTTGGTTACTTTGGTTTCTGTACAACGAAGAAGGGCTAGAAAACCTGAGAATGAGGCTGGATTTCGATTATTCAAACACTTATCTTCATAAACTAATAAAGGCATTGAAACTTTGAATATAGAAAAGAAAAAGCATATTTACGTTTTTTGTTTGCCTTCACGTTGCTCTAGTAAGAACTACTATAACAAAGAAATTGTTAAATGGCAAAAGGTACATCTTAGACGAGTTGTTACGCATATTCAGATCTCCTGATTGTTTATCGAAACATATAGAAAGGCAGCTACAGTGAAACATATATGTAACGAATTTAAAAGCACTGGCATCTGGCTGAACCCTGTTATATTTGCTGATTATATGTAGGAACCAACTGGAACCACAAACATACCACTGGAAGACAGCTCCAATGAAAAGCCTTCTTAACCTGCAACCGTAATGAGCTCTGTCTAGTCTGAACAGATTTTGACACAACCTTTACAACAACCAGATGATTCAGTTCCTGTGACAAATACTTCTCAGGTCGCTATAGGGCATTTCTCGTTCTGCTATGGTTTTATGATACGATGTCTAAAGAAAATATTGCGACCGAAATAACACCACTACTGACCTATTAAACTGCTTTTTCCAGTACCAAAAGGATGCTTTATTAATGGCCAAGAGAAAGGTAAACCAAAAATTCAAAAGACCTTGTTGAATTGTACTCCTAATACTTTCTCATAACGATGAAGAGATTGCGAAAATTGCGCTAAAATAACGATTCTAAAAAAAGAAAACTAAATGCATGATCATGACTAAATCTGCACATGCAAATATCCAATTGACTATTGAAGATACTGCAATTGAGAGTGTTAATAACTATAAATACTTAGGAACATGGATAACATCAGATGTAGACCAAACCAAAGAAATTAAGACACGTATTGAAATAGCACGTACATCATTTATTAAACTTAAAAAGTTTCTTTGTTGTCGGGATATAAGGTTAGAACTACGCCTGAGAATGCTTCGATGTTACGTGTTCTCTACTCTTCTTTATGGCCTGGAAGCTTGGACACTTAAACTAGTTCATCTGAATAAGTTGGCCGCCTTTGAATTTTGGTATTACAAAAGAATCCTACGAATATCATGGATTCAAAGAATGTCAAACATGGAAGTAACTAGAAGGATAGAAAATGATGCGGAAATAATATTAACTATTAAAAGACGAAAACTTGAGTACTTGGGACATGTGATGAGAGAGCAAAAATACGCATTATTACAACTTATTATGCAGGGCAAAATCCGAGGAAAGCGAAATGTGGGAAGACGAAGAATATCCTGGCTTAAGAACTTAAGGGAATGGTTTGAATGCAGTAGTGCAGAACTTTTTAGAGCGGCAGTCAACAGAGTCCGCATAGCCATGATGATTTCCAACCTTCGATAGAAAATGAAACTTACAGAAGAAGAAGAAGAAGAAGGAGCGATTCCGGATTCCGCTAGTGGCCTAGAATTTGGAAAGGGTCAACTATTCACTTTTCCCTGTCGGAGTAGCCAGAAATGTTTACTTAATATAATTTACTGGGGTGTACAGTACCTACACTTTTTGCCAAGTATAACAAGGATATGTCAAATAGTTTTAAAGTATTGAGTATAAATAGTTTTTACATTTTTAAATAAAACTCTGTAACTCAGTAAGGAGCTACATTTTATTTAAGTGATTTCGGTAAACCTTAATATTTTGAGCCCAGGACTCTACGGTTTAAATATTTCCAATTATTAATGAAACACAGTGTAGAGTAGAAAATACAACTTTCTAAGACTCATAATGGAAGAAAAGGTTATAATAAGAGGTTATAATAAAGGTTAGAAGATAAGGAATAAAGGATTCAGAAAGAAAAGATAGGGAATAGTTTAAGAGACTTGACAGAAATAGACACCCATTTATTATTAACAACAACCCAAAAGAGAGAATTCTTTACCAAAATTGTCACTGATCTTCATTAATGAAGAAGACATATTAAGAATAAAACTACGAATTGATACTGAGTGTCAAGTTTTTGGGCGTAAGAAGAGAGGAAGACGAAACATAGACAAAACCTGATAAAAATCAAGAAATTTATTAGAATAATAAATTGAAGAAAGCTAAAAGCACATATTAATGAAGACAAAAAAAAAGTGAAATATCAAACAAAAGGATTAACATATTTATGTACAAAAGCATCCATTACTCAGGAGTTATCACGGTAGACTCTAGGCTCATTTGGGAATACCGAGAAGAACTCAGAAGGAGCTAAAAAAGACTTCAGTACAAAATCGCCCCTTATGAGTACCAAAAAACACAGTCGCGACTGAAAAAAGCTTGGAACTGAATACGACAATATTTGCATTGACAAAGTATACCCCTTCAAGCACTAAAATTTATATTTATTTTGACAGACATGCGTTAATATGGCTGAAGTATTACGGAAAACAAATAAGAATCAGCTCAAAATCATAACAGATTTCCTTACAGAACATGCCTTAGTCCAGAGACTCCAAAAAGTGTCATATTTTAGTATAGACGGTTATTTCCCCAATAATAAATATACACACATTATATACTAAATAGATATTCTTAATTTATGTTCCTAATTAAAAACTACAATAAAAAATATACATAGTGTAAATTAACGACAAAATTTTGACATTTTTTAGAATTATTTTTGTGAATATATTTAAAAATAGCCGAAACTCAAATCAAAAGCAGTCAAACTGACAACCGCCTTAATCTCCTGCATAAGTTAATTAACTTTCGGTTTTCTGAGAATACAAAATCTTCTATTTACTGTTAAAAAGGATGTATATATTGCAATAATAGGATTCTAAATCAAAGCTAATAGCATTAGCCAGTAGGGCCTCTTCCTACCTGCCTAAGAACAATAAAACAATACCAGTAGTCAAAACCACATCGGTTAAATGTATTTAGAAAATAATGAGTAATCCTCACAGCAAGCAAGATCTTATCTCCGGAGGAAATTTTTTGGGAATATTCTCTTCAGTTAAGACTGAGTGACAGTGGTGACACCTCTTTTTTGATATAATAACTGGACTTAAGAAGAATGCACGTATATATGCGGTTTTAACAAGTTTGTTTATGAAATATTTTGATTTTTAGCTTCGGTGTTCGGTCTGTGTGGGCATTAAGTTTGTTCTCTCAGGTAAATACACGTCGTTACTCGGATTTTTAAGGATAAAAATAATATTTTGAGTAATCCTTATGTTGCCGGTAAAGGATAGCGTGAGAATGTTGTGGGATTAAAAGTAAAAAGTGGTAGGAATCAGTGTAAGGCGATTTTCCATTTCGGTAGACGTTGAAACGAAATATATTTAAATAATTTGTAATCCAAGAAGTGACAAATGTACTTAAAACGAAGAACACGTATTTACAATTTAAAGAAACAAGTTATTTTTCTAAATTATGGCATGGTTTACATTGGACATAGAAGTAGAATCTACAAAAAAAGCTTACTAAAGCACAAACCTTTATTTGAACATAAAAGCTTGTTATCAATTATAATGCTCATTAAGTAATAGCTTTGAAATGTGCATTATCATCACTAGTACTTTTAGAGCCGTGGTAGCTAGAACCAGGTAAAGTACATTCGTAGAATACATGTAATGTCCTTTTCACCATTGATAACTATTGATAGTTTGTCGCAACAGTTTTCCTAGCTTTTTTATACTTATTATCCCTCCATCTAAATTTTTTGTACTTCCTGTTGATATAAGGATTTGTCTGGGAGGAATGTCCTGTTTTGATAGTGCTAAAGGTCCTATCCATCTCTTTCTTAGTTTCATGGGAGATATTACGTACTTGTTACATTTTGTATTTGTTTTGTCTCTTAGTTCTGTCTATTTGTATAAATCATTTTTGTAGAGAAAGATGTAGATTCTAAAATATTTCTCTCAGTATCTCGAGTTCAAAGAGTCTTCAACTTTAAAAACGTTTTAAGAAAACTAGCTGTGAATGACATATTTATTGAGAAGAATTATATAACCGATTTAATCTTCCGTTGTAGCTGTCCTAGATGTCAAAGCTTACTTTGACCCCGTTAAAAGCATTTTGGAAGAAAACGGTCTCATAAATAAAACTGGAAACATTTTCAATATGAACAAAACATATTTACAATTGAACAACAAACCTGAACAAATAGTTGTCTTAAAAGGTTCTAAAAAGGAAACTTCTGTTACTTCGGGAGAAAAAAGTAAAACATTTTCAATATTAACATGTATAAAGGGAGGGTCTATTCTTAACATTTTGCGTATTGAATTGGAAGAATCTAGAGTAGGAGTTTTGTGACTGTTCCTCCTGGTACTGAAATAAAAATGTCTCTAAAATGTGGCTACGCAAATACTGATTTATTTTGTGATTATCCATTTTACTCTAAGAAAACTAGCTGGAAAAATACTCCTTCTTCAAGATGGACACACATTACGTACTAATTACATTTAAATGCTTAAGTTTGAAGAAGACAATGAAATAATTTTGATGAATATTTCTTCCCACACCAGCCATTGGCTTCAAACATTAGATCGTGCTTTTTTATGTCTCTCAAAATGGACTATTATTCTGCTTTTTCCAAATACATGACCAATAATCCCTCAAGGAAAATAACCCGGCTGTAGTTTGGTACGCTGCTTAACTTAGCTTGGAGAAAATCAGCAAATGAGGGGACTTAAATTAGCTTGGGCAACCGAGATCCGACAGGGGAAGATCATATGGCTTTCCCGGCCGACAACAAGCGATATCCCTATAAAAATTTACTTTTTTGGATTGCACAAATTTGCACGTCTAATGTTTAAACGTTATCTCTGTATTAGGAGTCTACGAAACAAGGTGACCAAACAACGGATAGTACAATTCTTAAGACTATAAAGTATATTACTCTAGGACAAATGATAAGTCAAATTAAAACAGTGTGGCGGTCATACTAAAGACACTGCGTGAAAAGTCTGTGGGAAAATTTGTACCATTATCAGAGCGAGTAATGCTCAATTCAATTAGCTGCATTCCCAATGGATTTACATAAAATACAAGTATACGTACCAACAACTACAGACAAAGCATATACTGTGATTCAAACATTTTGCTAACTTGTATCAGAAATCTTAGCTATGAAAAAAAACACAAAGTTACTCTTATTATGGAGGACTTCAATGTAAAATTAGAATCAGAGATTACTCTCAATATCACTGCAGAGTTCGGACAACAAAATTAGAGAGGAGAACGGTTGTTGCAGTTTCAACATAAGGAAAAATTTGTAATTATGAATATATGGTTCTGTTTACCAAAACGTAGACTATATACTTTAGAGTCTCCAAATGATCGAGGAGACCATATTGAAAGAAATTAAAATGATTATAGTACAGGCAATGAACGATTTAAAAACTGCATAAAATCGGTCAAGAATAACCCAGGTGCCTATATTTGATCAGACCATTCTCTACTATGCTCTAAAGTTATTACGGTTAGGCTAAAGAGTGTCTCTAAAAATGCGAAAATCTCCAAAATATCACTAGATGCACTCCAACACCCTTGTACTTGGATAAATAAGATTTCTTAAGAAACGGCAGTAATCACTATATCACGTGACAATCTTCTAAGGCCACGAACTGTTTCAAAATGACGGGATAACACAAGATATTATGCATCTATTGGATGTTTGAAGGCAGTTCAAATACATAAACTGAGAAAAATGCAATAAAATACATAAAATAATCAGGAAAATATTCAAAGTAGCAAAGAAGCGATGGCTGAAAGTATCATATTTAGAAGTTGAGAAACTTTAGCAACGACATGACATCTTCCATTAGCCAGACAAACGCAGAATTTACAAGCAAAATATATTACAATACTCTGGTGATCGAATTTTAAGTGATATTAAATTGCACTGTAACGAATGGGAAAATTATATAACAGAATTATTTAAAGATGACCCAAAAAATTTCCCAAGAAATACAGGCCCACCGATTCTAATCTCAGACGTTCAGAAGGCCATCGAACAAACAAGACGAAGGAAGGCTTCTGATCCTGACGAAATACTTACAGAATTGTTAGATATTAAGAGTACTGCGATTATGAATTTTATCCTTATTTAACAAGATATACAGTAGCGGCAAATTACCAGACAACTGGTAAGAATCAATATTTATAACAATTTATCAAAATGTATCGAAATGTATATCTGAATCTGAGAAATATTATGAGGTTATGGTTTAATACCAAACCTCGACGTAAGCGCCCCTTGCGGATATTTTTTTAACTGACTCATGGCATGTGATTGTTATGAACTATTGTTTCATCTAACTGCCGACGGAGAAACATTTCATCACTTTATTATTACGACGATGGCCAAGGCTTGAAAAGAATCACAGGACACAAAGAAGAAATTCACAATAAAATACTAAATAACTAATGAATTATTAGTTGATAAAATAAATCATCTAGTGTTGCTAAAATTAGAAAAATTATGTAACAATAAAACACTGAAAACTTTGTTTTCAAACTTCCACAAAATTTATTTTAAATATTATCACTACAGCTGTTTCGGCTGATTGCCTTTCTCAAGTGATCTATTTTGGCTTGGGTTTACAAATTTATAGTCTCTAGTTTCAGGGCTTTATTGATTGTTTGTTCGTTGTATCCGTTGTTTACTGCTATTTGCTTAATTATATTTAATTCTGTCTCAAAGTTGTATTTTGACATCGGAATTTCTGTTAATCTATGTAACATACTATGATAAGCTGCCAGTTTAGGTTGTGTTGGATGGGATGACGAATTGTGTTACATAGATTAACAGAAATTCCGATGTCAAAATACAACTGAGACAGAATTAAATATAATTAAGCAAATAGCAGTAAACAACGGATACAACGAACAAACAATCAATAAAATGTTAAATCAAAAACTACACAAGAAAGCCCTGAAATTAGTATTTCCACCACCAGAGAAAAAACCCAGTACCTTCTGCTCGATTACATATACAGGCAAAATAACAACAAAAATTGCCAAACACATAAAAAAGAAAGGAATAACACCAGCTTTCCGAACAAATAACAACCTAGGCAAATATATTAAAAATAACAAGAGCCAAAATAAAAAACACTTAAATAGTGGTGTGTACAAACTTCAATGTGGCGACTGCCTAAAACCTTACATCGGTCAAACTGGTAGAAACTTTGATAAACGAATAGCAGAATATAAAAAAGCTTTCAAGAATAGAAAAACAGATTCGACATACGCACTTCACCTTCTAGATCATAATCATTCTTTTAATGACAAATTAAAAATTCTTCACATTCAAAATAAAGGCCTTAAGCTATCTTTGTTAGAATCTATGGAAATCAACAAATTACAAAACACAAATATAATTCTGAATGACCAACTTGAAACAAACAGTTCTCCCCTCCTCAACGTATTTCATTAGAGACTATAAATTTGTAAACCCAAGCCAAAATAGATCACGTGAGAAAGGCAATCAGCCGAAACGGCTGTAGTAATAATATTTAAAATAAATTTTGTGGAAGTTTGAAAACAAAGTTTTCAGTGTTTTATTGATACATAAAATGAATTTCCATCAAGTAACGGTCGAATCCATCAATTAATTAGAAAAATTAATAAATAATCTGAATAGAGTAGCTAAATGTTACAAGTAGGTGTAGAGAGACATTGTAAAGGAACAAATATTGAAGAATTTGAGCAAATATTGAAAATAAGCAAAAGCAAAAGTTAAGAGTGCAACAGAAAATCCTACGAAAAGTACCAAAAAAGTGCTCCGATATAAAATATAAAGCGAAAATGGAGATGCAGTCTATACGTCAATGGACAAGATTAAAACATATAAGTAAATTGTGGAAAAACTAACGTGACAATAGTAGGATACTACTGACCATCAATGACCCTTAAGAGTTCAATAAAAAAATAGTCAAATAAATAATTACTAAGCCAGTATCTAAGCAATTGCGTATTATCATCATATAAGAAGAAAAACACGAGCTACTAGAAAAAATCTATTATAAATATCAAAGGTATGAATAACTATTGTTTTATTCCCGTATACTTCTGTTGATTATTTCCAAATCTTCAAATAGAACTGTACCAACTACTAATTACTGGTTTTAATAAAGCTCTACCGTGTAACGCAATTTAAATAATAACAGTAATTAGATTCCAATCACCAATCAGACGCTAATAACCAGGTACTCAACTCTCCTCTAATCCCCACGTAACTGTAGCGTAGCGCTCCATACAAAAATCGCGCCAAACCAAACCAAGCGTTTATTATTTATATAAACTGTTGTTGAACACGTGATCGTCGAGCTACCGGAGTTACGCCTACGGTTCATCTGAACTACCTACCGCGTTACGCACAGCCCGAGGTCTGGAACCTTTTTATTAGAGATGGTCGTTTTTATAGTTACGTTATATATGCCTTATCAGCGGATATGTCACACGTTTTCGTACCATTATAACAATAGTTTTTTGGAAATTGAAGTTTTTTAAGGTCATGAAAGTAATACTAATTAATAAACTGTATCTAATTTTAAATTACGCAATAACTTTTTTGAACGTATAATATATTACGCATACATGGATCATGTGATTTATTATAATATAATCTTGTATCAATTATTACTGTTGATTCTGCTATTTCTTCCATTGTATACGTCATTATTAGTCTTAAACACGTCTCACTTAATTTTTAGATTCGCTTAGAGATTATGTTGAATAGGTAGGACATATATTATTTCTATTTTAGTAGTTTGTTGTTCAACCTGCTCCTTAAACTTTCCTGATGAGAGTTATATAAATTCTAATATATTTCTATACGTCTATTCATGACTTGTTTGTTCTTGATTGTCTCACATTCCTCCTCACCATTCCTTGTCAGAGCGTGAATATTATGCCTCCATTGACTGCGATCATGTGCCATACGGACGGCTTGATGTAGGGATTTTTCCACCAGACACTTCATTTGATCTGCTCATCATGTTGGAGATCTTCCTATTAACTTTTACCTTTTCTTCTACTACCAACAGATCCATGGTCCCCGTTCTAGTAGCTATGTGACCAAAGCAATGTAGGTTTTTTCAGTTTACTTTTTTTAATAGCCTGTCTTTTACATAAAGCTCTTCCAGAATTGACAGGTTGGTTATATGGTTTGTCCAGTACAAGCGTAGAATTCTTTTATAGGCCCAAATTTCGAAAGCTTCGATCTTACTAGTATTGATTTTTTCCATCATTTCCATAGAAATCCATGTTTGAACAAGTTTCCATGTCTCACATTACATAATAAACATTAATTCTCTTTTCTTTCTTTTAATAGTTAATGTAATATTTATAAAAATGGTGATTTTTTCTCTAAATATTTTTGACTTTGTTTCAAACACAAAACACTCAAATTTTAAAACACAAGGGATGTTTTGTAAATTTTCGACACGCTATTGACACACATAGTACAAAAGCCCTTTACCATTTATCTATAAATCAAAAACGATGATAAACAGCAAACGTCTTAATGAAAACTGTCATTTTACACAAACAATGAGAAACAGCCAAATATTTGGGTTGCTGCAATTAATTCTGTAAGCAAAAGTGGACGGAAAACCTGGACCAGGAAGGCAAAGCATTTTCTGGCTGAAAAATCTGCATACGTGGTTCAACACAACGACCACAAATCTTGACAGAGCAGCAATGTGCAAAATACAGATTGCCATTATGCCACTACAAGAAAAAGAATGAACAGTTAAATGTTACAAAGGGTTTAGAGTTTCACATGTAAGATGGACATTGAATAAAAATTGGAATTACTCCAGAGAATTCCGTATTGGAATTGACAAAGTCAAAAGTATGTTTTATAGTGCAAGCTTTGCTTTGTTGAATGGAGATGTGGACCCTAACAGAACCAGCAGCAACAGAAATAGAGCTTCGAAATGTGGTGTTATCGTAGGATACTGCGTATCACATAGATGTATCGAGTTACCAACACAAATGTGTATGGAAAGATGGTGGCACGGAATCCAGTCCATTTGCCACAGAATGTTGTACGCAGAACTTTTCTTATAATATAAATACAGAGTTGTGGGTTATGCTGTTTTAAATTTCTATTTTTACTTCTTTAATAAAATTTACTAGAAGTTCTAAAGTGTTTCTATTGGCAGTTAACAAAATGTGTGATAGATTTAATGGAAGAAAATATTTAATTTTAATGAGTTTACGAATTAAATCATAGAATTTTTTTAAATGGTTTTTGCAACCGAAGAATATATGGTTTAGATCTCCGTAAGAGTTCTGATCACAACTACAGGCCGATGACTGTATAATGCCCAGCTTAGCAAGGTGCGATGGAAATCGCCCATGATTTTTTTTAAGTCAAAAAACACTTGCCGAAAAGAATTTTGAAGTGGAATCGTTGAAAATATATTGGGGTGGAGATGGTAGGGTTGGATGTATTTTAAAATAGGTATTTTAATATTTTAATATTTTATTTTTTATCAGATTAGAGACGTCAGGAATTTACGAACACAGATGTTTTACAGGGAATAGATAAAGTAAACACTAATCAAAAACATCTACGAGAACGCTACATCAAGTATACGACTACACGAAGACACAGAAAAATTCAGCTTAGGTCGAGGAGTTAGACAAAGAGACAATATTTCACCAAAATTGTTCACGGCAGCTCCAGAGTCAATATTTAAGAGCACTCTAGAGTCAATATTTAAAATCACCTAAGATTTGCAGATGATGTTGTATTAATCGCAGATAATTTACAAGATACAGTTTCTATGATGCATTCGCTTAAAAGTCTGTCTGAAAGAGCAGGATTAAAGATAAACTTTGAGAAAACTAATCTTATAACAAATCTCGTAATGAGTGGAAATATAACTATTGACAATAATACCATACAACAAACAGACACAAATATCTGGGACACGAAATCAAAATAAGCAGAGACAATCAAACACATGAAATACAGAGGCGAATAGGCCTAACTTGGGCAGAATTTGGCAAATTAAGCCATATTCTAAAAAGTTCAATTCCCATGTGTCTCAAGCGAAAGGTTTATAACCAATGTGTTTTACCTGTACAAACTTATGGAGCAGAGACTTTAACACTCACGCAAAAATCTGCGAATAAACTCAGAGTTAGACAACGAGCCATGGAACGTGCAATGCTGAACGTGAGCCTTCGAGACCACATAACAAACCAACAAATTGGGCAAAGATCAGGAGTTCAAGACGTCATCGAAAGAACCACGTCGCTTAAGTGGAACTGGGCAGGGCACTTAGCCAGAACACAAGATGGACGTTGGACAAGACGTATTATGGAATGGAGGCCCAGAAACTATAAAAGAAGTCGATGACGACCACCGACTAGATGGACCGATGATATAAAACGTGTAGCGGGAAACTGGCTACAAGCGGCCCAGTGTAGAGAACACTGGAAAGAACTGAGGGAGGCCTATGTCCAGCAGTGGACGCGATTGGCTGATTAATGAAGATAAAGTTCAAACAATAGTCTGCACAAAACTGCAAAATATATTAAATTGATACAGAGGGGTAGTTATAGCATGAATCTCGTGACTGGGAAACTAATAGAGTGACCGGATGTAAATAGTAGCCCCCAAGTTCAGAAAGTAACCTTGTGCAGACCAGGATAATTGCCAACCTCCAACGAGTGTAAGGCATTACAAAATAGACCTAAACATCCACAAAAACTAACGTTTAACTAAAAAAGGTCTGAAAATCAATTATACCACAAAAATGAAGTTTAGTATCTTATTCTAACTGTTTAATAAAATACCAAATTAAAATTTTCTACTCAAATTTGCCACCACTTCCATAACCACGTTTAACTTTACTCAATAAACATTCTTCTAAGATTACACATGTTCAATTTCGATGCCTATTTGGATCAAAAATGTTCGTTCACGCCCATCTCTAATTTTTATAGCTCAGTCGTCGTGTGAGCTTTCATTCTGACACTGCTTGAAGATTTCTCTTTCTTCTGTTGAGTTGTCTTCAGTGTATTATGTTTGCGACGCTTTATTTTGGTTTCACTTTATGTCAACGTCCTTAATATAATTTATGTTTGGACATTGTGTTATAACTTTTACCTACTGTTAGAAGACTAGTATTTGTATGTAAAATATATTTTAATTGTAGGGCAAATAAAGATGGGCTTTATGGTCAAAGTCTGTAGTTATTTAGATGTATAGTACCATATATGTGGAAGAGAAATGTGGCAATAGTTTGTCGGAATTTTAATAAAATAATCATTTATTGACATTATTTTTAATCTGGATTTACATTGGATTAACAAAACAAAAGATTTTGGGGTAGTATATGTTTACATAGTAGATATAATCAAAATTGCAGCTCGAAAAAAATATATGAAAATTAAAGACAAATATTAATAAAACAAAGCAAAAAATATTTGAAACAAACAAATAAGGTGCCTTAGCCCACTAGGTTAACATAAATGAAAATATGAATATATTGTATGCGACGGAAATGAATTAAAAAATCGAATGAATGTGCATTAAAAGGAACATCAGCATGTCCAATATGTATTTCGTAATTGCCTACAAATTAATAAAGATAGAATTCAAAAAAGATACTGTTAAGCTTAGAAAATTGTTCTTCATTTTTTATAATAATCACCATGTTTATTGTAACATTTGGACAATTGGAAGATTATAGCATTGGTTTTTTGAAATATAATGTGGGAAAGTACTTACAATAAAGGATATGAGACATTTTTAATATTATAAATAAAAAAATAGAATTTGTCACAGCCTTGATAAAGTCTATAAAAAAGTTTTTTAACGTGTAAATTAGTGACTTAAAGTGAAGTTAGATTTATTAGATAAGTTTTGAATATTGACGTACTATATAAAGTTGGAGGAAGAACATCAATTATTACTGAAAGTAAAATGGTCAACAATAGACAAACCTAAACAAATTTTTGAAATTGTTAAAAGTATGGTGTTGAATTAAATATACCTAATTATTGTGGAAGATAGAACTCAATGTAAGATTTTGACAAAAATGAGTTATTTCTAAAGACTTTTAAGAACAATACATATAAAATATAATGAAAGTATTAAAAACAATGTCTTTGACACTTTGATTGAATTTGTTCAAAGAAATTGGTGAATGCACCCTTTGTATATGTTGAATTCGAAAAACAAACTAAAAATGCAGTTGTTCTAAGGACATATTCAGCTTATATTTATCTTATATTTTATGCAGTTCTAAGAAGACGTTTATAATCGTTTTTTTTTTTTCAAAATTAAAAAATATAAACAACAGATTAAAAGATTTAACAACCAATAACAAAGTGTAATAAAATAATTGGTATTGGAATGAATAACTGTACTTCCATTAGACATTAACGTTCTGATAAACATAAACAAATATGTATTAGAATATAGTTAATCTAAAGACAAAAAGCGAAGGTAAGAAACAGCAAGGTAAAAATAAAAATAATTGGGTACCAAAAAAGTAAATAAAGTCAAAGATTGGGAGTAGGAATAGTATTCTATTAATTCTTATTTTGTACATAATCAAAACATATTAAACTTAAATATCATATTAGGGAGAAACATGAAAAATCAAGGATAAAGCAATTACCGACACATCATAAAGAAGAATCATGAAAACCCTTCAAGCCGATATCCGAAAACATACCCGTGGCAAATGAACATCTGCAGAATAGTCTTAAAATTATCATTTTAATACTTAGATTAACACCTACACGATGAATCTTTGGCCTCAGCAAACATCGTATAAACAACCATGTTGTTCCCGTTATAACCGAAACACTAAATGTAAGAGATGCTCACTAAATCTTTTTTTGATGATTTTTTTTTCTAAATGAAAAAGATATTACAACCAAATTATTAACAGTAAAACAATAGAAACTCAAATTTAGGACAACAGCATCTCAAAAGATGCAGAACACATCACTAATGATGAAATTCTTCAAACTCTCAATGGCTTTTTCCTAGAAATTGTTTACAAGTCATGTTTAAACACAAATTGCAAGCATAAATAACATATTTAATAAACCATTCCTAATTTAAGATATTCTTGTAAAAATGCATCAGGAATGCATACTTTCATTTAAGCAAGTAAAGTCTCAGAAATACGAAATTTTATAAACTAAAAAATGATGTGCGTATCAAGAAATATCTAAAGTTATTATGAAAATCCATTTTTAAACCAAAAAGTGATGCCACACAGTTACGTTAGTTCTAAATGGTACTACTTTTGTAATTTTACAGTATTTTTGAGAAAATTAATATTTTTAACACTATTTTTTACATATCTACCGATTTTCTAAACGTAAAGATAAGTAAACCATGTTGTTGATCTAATGTTGGCATTTATCTTTGTTGCAATGATTTTTTTAATATTGTTTGCTGTGTGCTTAAAAATATATTTATTATTATTAGGAAACAAGTATTTTTGGGATTAACTTCACAAAATAAGATCTTCATTTGTATTTAGTGACAAAAGTACGTATTGCAACGATAACAATATACATTAGATGTTTTTTTCGTAAATATATGACAAAGAAAGCTTTACGTATAAAAAATCAAGATGCACACATAAAAATTTAAATATATATTACTAATAAATACTTATAAAGTCTTGTTCAAGTTGTCACAAGTTTCTTCATTAGTATGCAGTTTTCAGGTTTCTGTTCTAACCGACCGTTGATATCTCAGTACAGTCCTTACAGAGTTTTGGCCGTTTGTGTTAATGAAATGTTTTAAAATAGTAACTACTACAGACCAATTGTGTCACTAGTTGCGGTAGAAAGTGTCATTGAATAACAGTTTTAAGCGTCGCATAACAAAACATTAGCAAACATTCAACAATAGTTATTACTAATAAAGATGTCACAGCAAACAAACCATAACGTTCTGATGATCAAAATGGTCATAAACTATGTTTATAATAAGGATGCTTTTTAAAGGACGTAACACTTAGCTATTTACAAAGTAAATGCCAAAGTTTAGTATGTTTTAGCAAAGCTAATAAACAGTTAAATAATGAAATCCAATACGCACTATTAAAGTAAGAATTTTGTTTATAAATGTTGATGTAAAAACGAATTTATCGTGGAAAAATAAACAGTGTTTAAAAAATATATATATAAATAACAATTTTGTACACAAATACCTTAAAAAACCATCGTAAAGGGACACATATACATAACACTATCACTATTAAACAGAAAATGCACTAACCTGTTAATCAGCTGCGGCCGGTAGTGAAGATTTCTGGCAAAAATATGTAATTAACCGTCAGGTTGTCTATAACAAAGTGACTGAGATAGTTGACTTTTGCTTCTGTACCAAACTATGGCTGGTAGCTCAATGATTCTAACAAGTAGTGAGTAGAATGGGAAACCAAAGTACCCCTCCCGACACCACTAGCACTGCCTACTGCGCGGTGCACCTTAAGAATCTCTGACATTAAGGCGAAGTTAGCAGGTAAAAGATACCAGAAGTCACTCGGTCGGTAAGGGATTATGGATCTTATAAAGACTTGTTTTAGGAGGATGACATTGTTGAGGTTTGATTGAGTTTTTAAAATAATTCAGAATAATTATGGTAGGTAGGCACTTTATTTTGCGCCTTATGGATTTGTGTTTAGGTGAATGTGGGCTGGACGCTTTTAGTGGTACCTACTAGTTTCTAAAAAAAGGCCTTAATTGTTTTTGATGAATGTACCATGAAAAATGTGGAAAAGAAAATTTTCAAATATTTTGAAGATCAATTTAATTTTTCATACCTAAATATTGAAGGAAAGTTTAGAAAATGTTACAAAAATATTTGTGTATAAAAAACTAAATTTTTTTATATTTGTTTGACTTCTAAGTTGAAACATTGTCAAAATAGAGTTTTAATATTGTTCTGAAGCTATTTTCTTGTGGCATTGTAAATTAATTACTATTAAACTGGGAATAAGCCACAATTAAAGATAAAAATACGTTTATTGACGTTTCAATTTCCACTTCGGAAATCGTTCTCAAAATATAAACAGTAAATTAAACAAATTTTGTTTTTTGTTACATAGTGAAAAATTCTTCTAATAATTTAATTTTATCTGACTCATTTATATTGACAATTCAGACATACATTATGCATTTTAAAGTAGACGACTTTAAAATGATATTGCCAATATTGTTGAGTTGCGCTCCTGGGACGACTTTACTTATAAGATAGTTCATTCGATTACATGAAATCAACTTTAACTTGAGAATATCCGTCAGAAAAAAATTATAGCATGTAATTCGTCTTTAAAAAGACAAACACATGACTGTTAGTGATTCCATAGTAAATTATGAGGGAAAACCAGGAAAAAAACCTCATAATACTATCCCGACATTGTAAGTATTTGTTCGTGAATTTAGTTTACTTTCAACAAACATCAAAATTCTGATTTTATATGTTACGTTATTTAAAAAACATAAATGATGTATCTAAATATCATAGTTGCTAAATATATTAACATATATTTAGCAACTGTGATAATGGATAAAATTCAATACGAAAATAAAATTAAAGATCTATTAATAAACGGACCTTATACAAAATTAACAAAAGATCCAACAAAGTCTTTGGAAAACAAAATATATAGAACTTTATTCAAGTTTAAAGATGTTTTAACAAGTTATCAGAGAGGATTAATTACACCTCATTACAGTAAACTCCTCATTTTTATGGAGTACCGAAAATTCATAAAACGAATATACCACTTAGACCCATTTGTAGTACCATGAATTCTCCTTGTAGTGAACTATCAAAATTTTTATTAAATATTTTAAAACTATTTACAAATAAAAATGACACATTCATAAAAAATACACAACATTTTTTAAATAAATTATCAAATATTGAATTTAATTCAAATCATACTTTGGTAAGTTTTGACATAAATAGTTTATTTACGAATGTGCCATTAAATAAGACTTTAAGTATAGTCAAGACAAAATTAGAGAGTGATGATTCATTGGCAACTAGAACAGGACTAAACATATCGGCTATAATGGAGTTATTAACATTATGTACTGATAATACATATTTTCAACTAAATAATAAATTCTAAATAATAAATAAAGGATAGGAAATAAATTCAACATTTCAACAACATTCAAAACAACAAACACGTTGAGATCTATTTTGTCCAAAACCAAACCTAACAATGAACAAGAAAGGACAAAGAATTGCATTTATAAAATACCTTGTGAATGCGATCAGTTTTATTTAGGTGAATCATCAAGGCCATTAAATGTTAGAATAAGTGAACATCAATCTTATATTAAAAATAAAGAATTTGATAGATCTCAAATCTGTAAACACGCATGGGATAATGAACATAGGGTTCAATGGAATAATTCAAATGTAGTCCTAAAAGAAACGGATGGTAAAAAAAGAAAAATCAAAGAAGCGGTTCTAATTATGCTAAATGAGGCCAATCGTGTCGCAAATTCGTCGGCAGAATGTAGTAGAATCTGTTTACCAATATTGAAAGAGGAAGTTATTAATAAAGAAAATACCAGTATTAGTAAGTCAGTAACATATAGAGGATACATCATTTATGTTTTTTAAATAACGTAACATATAAAATCAGAATTTTGATGTTTGTTGAAGATAAACTAAATTCACGAACAAATACTTACAATGTCGGGGTAGTATTATGAGGTTTTTTTCTGACGGATATTCTCAAGTTAAAGTTGATTTCATGTAATCGAATGAACTATCTTATAAGAAAAGTCGTCCCAGGAGCGCAACTCAACAATATTGGCAATATCATTTTAAAGTCGTCTACTTTAAAATGCATAATGTATGTCTGAATTGTCAATATAAATGAGTCAGATAAAATTAAATTATTAAAAGAATTTTTCACTATGTAACAAAAAACAAAATTTGTTTAATTTACTGTTTGTATTTTGAGAACGATTTCCGAAGTGGAAATTGAAACGTCAATAAACGTATTTTTATCTTTAATTGTGGCTTATTCCCAGTTTAATAGTAATTAATAGAGTTTTAAATTAAGAGACTCTTTGGTATGGCATATAGATTATTTACAACACGCTAACAAGTTGGATTTAAAATAAATCTTTTTAAAATTTATTTTTTATTATTTTAAAGACAATGTCGCATTCACCTAATGGTTATTAGCGACGAATCTTTACAATTTTACAAGTATAGGTATATTACGTGGTTACAAAAAAGATTTTTTTACAAATAGTACTAAAAAGTAAACAGTTTTATACAAAAAAAATTAAATCTTGGAACACATCGATAGCTTTTAAATAATCTATTAAGTTCTTTGATTAACTATTTTGACCTAACACAACAGATAAATTTGAATCTATATTATAAAGAGCTTGTTGATGTTCGAATTTGTCACATTCAAAGAAACGTGTTACTGTTAAGGTTGAACTGCAGCGCTCCCATATTGGTGGGTTACATTTTGAAAATAAGAGTATGTGAGTCTAGTATGGCCTAATCGTAATCGGTTAACTACACTCTGTTCATGACAATTTTTGTAATAAGGTTTAGTTCCTTTAACTGTATCTTTAATTTGTCGTAGTTTAGACATTGATATTTGCCATTCGTTATGCCAGACTTATAAGATTTTTGCCTGAGTAGGAAGTTTTAATCAGTACAAATTACTGCATATGCAGACGATGTAGCCATCATTAGTAGGAATAAGTCACGACTAATGGAAGTGTTCAAACAAATTGATCCTGAAGCAAGAAAAAGAGGTCTCAAAATAAACGAAGCAAAAACGAAGTATATGGCAGTCAAAAGAATAACTGACAATGAAAATAATATCACAATAGACAACTATACTATCGAACGAGTGGATGCCTTTACATATCTCGGCACAGAAATCAATCAGAACAACTCCATAAGTAGCGAAATTAATGCACGTATTTTCAGCGGGAATCGTACATACTATGCTAATAAAAGATTGATGACATCGAAATTATTAGACAAAAGAACCAAAATGACTATCTACAGAACAGTGATTAGACCCGTAGTAACCTATGGATGTAAAACTTGGGTAATGACGAAAAAAGATGAGGCCCAACTCAGGACATTCGAGAGAAAAATACTGAGGAAAGTATATGGCCCGGTACAAGAGGAAGATAGCACATGGAGAATCAGGAGAAACGACGAGGTTAATGAATTAAATGAAGGTTATGACATTGTAAGATTTGTGAAAAGTCAAAGACTGTCATGGCTGGGACATGTGCAGAGACAAAACGATGCAAAAACAACAAAGAAAATGTTACAATGGAAGCCCATAGGAAGGCGAAAAAAAGGAAGGCCCAGAACGAGATGGTTGGATGACATGGAAGACGACCTGAAAACAATGAACATAAGACAATGGAGAAGAAGGGCACAAGAGAGATCTGAATGGAAGGACATAGCCAGACAGGCAAAGACCCATCCATGGTTATTATGCCAAAAGAAGAAGAAGAAGAAGAAAGTTTTAAGTCTTCTGGACCGTACTTTAATACTATTTCTAAGTCGCACTAGACACTGCACTACGCGCACTTAAATATACTTCTTTATTTTCGGGGATACCCACATGAGAAAGAATCCATATGAAGTCAACTGTTCTTCCTTTTTCTTGACATGTGTGAAGTTCTGACTTGATCATTTTTTCAATTGGGTGTTTGAGATATACTCGTTAAATTGAAGTACTGGAACTCAGAGAATCAGAAAGAATCACCGCTTTGATGATATTGGTATCATTAATAAACTAAATTGCTCGATAAAGAGCGAATAGTTCGGCTGTGTATATGATACATTGGGGAGTTATGGGCCCCGCGTTATTCAACATTTTCGGAGATTGGAAATTTTTTACAAGAAACTGGCACATTGTCAAAATTCAATCAAATTTTGACGAAGATGTAGAGACAATAACCTACTACCAAAGGTCTTGATGTTAGGTCCAGCATATTCAAGCAGAAGGTTGGAAAACATTCTACATAGAGCCAGTTTGTTCATGATCAATTTACTAATGTTTGTATTTTGAGAATGATTTCCGAAATGGAAATTGAAACGTCAATAAACTTACTTTAACCTTTAATTGTGACTTGTTTCCATTTAAATAGTAATTACTTTAAATGCCACAAGAAAATAGCCCTAGAACAATATTAAGAAACCATTATGGGCCCAGAGTAATTCAAAATTTTTGGAGATTGGAAATTCTTTACAAGAAACTAGCACATTTTCAAAATTCAATCAAATTTTTTCGAAGATGTAGAGATAATAACCTAATACCAAAGGTCAATTTGGTGCCCAACCAGAACATCAGTATTGGTGGGAAAGAAATAGAACTCGTAGATAGATATAAATACCTGGAACATAAAATTATGATTGGCAGAGATAACCAGACTCATGAACTGAAGAGAAGAGTCGGCCTTGGGTGGGCAGCATTTGGAAAACTGAGAGAAACTTTTAAAAGTGAGCTGCCCACATGCCTAAAAAAAAAGGTATTTGATCAGTGCGTCCTCCCGGTATTGACGTACGGAGCAGAAACACTTACCTTAAAAAAAGCAGCAGCTACCAAACTGAGAGTCACGCAGAGAAGGAGCGGTCCATGTTAGGAATAACTGTCCGAGACAGAATAACAAACGAAGACATCAGGAGAAGAACCGGAGTGACTGACATCATCGAGAAGATAGCCAGACTAAAATGGAGATAGGCAGGACACATAGCCAAAATGACAGATGGGCGATGGACAAAGAGGTTATTGGAATGGAGGCCAAGGGAAGACAAGAGAAGCGTCGGTCGACCACCTACAAGATGGACTGACGATTTAAGAAGACTTAATAAAAACTGGATAAGAGCGGCGCAAGATAGACGGGGTTGGAAACATGAGGAAGAGGCCTATGTTCAGCAGTGGACTCTTGAGGCTGGATGATGATGACCAAAGGTCTTGAAGTTACGTCCAGCATATTCAAGCAGAAGATTGGAAAACATTCTACATAGAGCCAGTTTGTCCATGATCAATTTACTAATGTTTGTATTATGAGAACGACTTCCGAAATTGAAATTGAAACGTCAATAAACTTACTTTAACCTTTAATTGTGACTTGTTTCCATTTAAATAGTAATTACTTTAAAATGCCATAAGAAAATAGCTTCAAAACAATATTTAGAAAACTGTATAACTGTGACATAAACCCAAATTATAATATCGACTTCGATACTTCAGAACAAGTATACTATTTAAAGGACCATAGTAATTTTCTCCCAATTTTAAGAAAATTAATGTTTATTTTTTACAAATATTTGAATATTGATTTTTTTTTTAGTTAAAACACTTATACCACATCAACTACGCAGGGATAATATTGGGATGACAAACACAATACTTTTAATGTGATTATGTACATTAAATAGTATAATACAATTTTATATCTCTTAAATAATTTAATACTTTTAAATTTTTATCTGTCAGGATGGATTTTTAGGTCGTCTAAAATTCAATGCATACCTCTTTGATTTTGGAAAAATGGGCAGTCAAGCAGGAAGTGTTTCACTGTCAATGAAGTGGAGCAGTTATTGAAAAGTACTGGTGGATCTTCACTGATTAAAAATTTGTATGTGACAGCAGTATGACCAATTTACGGTTTATAATTACTTGATCTCGTCTACTTGTAGGGGTTATTCAAAGAACTGTTCACTTTTTGGCATATTGGGTTTAATTTGGTTGCTGAATTTTCCCAGTAATTTTGCCAAATTTGATTGCAATGAATTTTAATCAGATGTTTCATGTCACTATAAGGATATTCTGTAATTTTTGTAGTATCTTCTTAGTTGATACGGCTTATGGTTGCTAGTTGATCTGCCTCTTTATTTCCCCAGATTCCAGTGTGTGATGGTACCCAAATGAAAGATGTGTCTTTTCCCATGAAATGAAGTACATATTTCTAATTCCTTTTTGTATTGCTTGTATAATGGGATTTTTTGTATAAATATGCTTTAATTTCAATAATGCATTAAGTAAATCTATAATGATAACGCACTTCATCGTTCAATAATGTTACTCGTTTTAAAAAAAGTTATGGCTTTTAATATAGCTGTAGTCTCGCCTGTGAGTATATTACAACTAGTAGTTAAGTGTATTCTGTAGGAGTTTTCTTTATCCAAATTGTAAGCAGCAGCAATTCCATTTGGGGTTTTAGAGGTGTCAGTAAAGATTTGTAAGTAGTTGGGTAATGGGATATGATTTCGGCAAAAAGATGTTTAATTATCGAGAAGCTTGTATTTGATTTGGGATACTTTCTTAGTATTAGACCAATGGCCAGTAGGCGGGTTGTGCATGGAGAAGAGATTACATTTGTAAATAGCAATAGACTAAGTTGATCCATGTTAAAATTTGTGACTTTTATTCTCTCTAGCGAAAAATTTGACAGAAAAGAGGATGTTGTTTTTGAATTGAAATTTTGACAATGTAGTTTAGTGATAATTGTTGTCGCCTTATGTTTAAAGGTAGATCTTTAGCTAGAACTTGTAGACTACTAGTGAGACTAGTTCTAAATGTACCAAGTGACAATTTCAAAGCTGTAAATTGAATACTGTTAAGCTTTTTAAGGTAGTTTTGATTGCGGCGTTATAACAAATGCATCCGTAATCTAGTTTACTCCTAATGTGTGATTTATATAAGTTTATTAATATTTTAGTATCTGTGCCCCAAACTTTATAAGACAGAATTTTAAGTATATGTAACCTAGATTGACAGGGATGTTGTAGTTTTTTGATATGCAAGTTCCAGTTTCACTTTCTGGTAAAAGTTAAACTTTAAAAATTAACTTCTTAATAATAAATTATATTTAAAGTTAGGTCAGTTTAATAGCAAGATCTGTATTTATTCAAAAATATGTATTGTGTTTTTTCTGTAGAAAAGTTACACCCAGTTTTTAACATCCAATTTTCAAGCCGAGTTAAAAGATTTTGTAAAATTTTAGTTGTTGATTCTATATCTATTGTTTGATTTAGTATAAACGACGATGCCGTCTGCATAAATACTGGCTTTAATTGGTGCTTTAATTTCATACATAACACTATTGACAGCAAATAAAAATTATGTTGGACTTACTAGCAATACGTAAAAATAATGGAACTTTGAGAGATTACTAGCATTATCTAATGTTCTTGTTGAGCTTTTAAGGCCATTTATCCCAATTTCTATTGATCCATTATTTAAAAAATGATTTGCAAATGCTAGTATGTTACCTTGAATCCCCTTATCGCTGAGATTTTTCAAAATGCAGTGTCTCAAAGTTCTCCCAAAAGCTTGGCTTAGATAAAAAAATATTGCAATCTGTTTTTGGTTGTTTGCAAAAGCTTCATTGATTGAGGTTTGTAAAGTAAAAAAGGAAATTATTATTTTCCTAGTGCCATATTAGACGAAGGTTTCAAAATGTTTCCCAGATTTTACACACACTACAGGTAAGCGAGATAGGACGATAAGAAGTGAGCTTGTCTCTAGGTTTATTTGGCTTGATGATGGGAATTATTACTGCCTGGGACCAAAGGTCTCGAAATTTTGTTTTCAAAAACAAGTATTAAATAAATCTAATAAAACTAGTTTAGCTGTAAATGCTAAGTTTTTTTATAAATATTGGTGGTATGTCATCTGGTACAGCCAGTTGACAGTACAGAAAGTTTATTATTTCAATAAATCTTAAATTATCTAAATGGCTTATAATTAATGCTATTATAGTGCAACATGCTCAAAAATTTTAAATCAAAGTTTATTACAAACAAATTAATTTTTAAAAAATGTCAAAATTTCCATCTTAAGAAAAAGGGGTCTTAATATGTTCTGTAACGTCTTAATATTATTGTTATAAAAATCAACTGTATTAATACATCAGCAAATATACTGCAAACATTAAAAAACGTTAGCCAAAAATTAATTACATAATAAAACATTTTTTTGCGATTAGATTTTTAGAAATAAATTATTTTTTTTTAAACTTCACAAAAGTATTAGTTTTGTGATGTGATTGATAATATAAAAATGTTACTTTTACGCCTAGACCTAAAAGTAAGGCACTTTCGCGTCAAGGCAAAAAAGGGTAGAAGTCAAAAGCTCAAAAGTTTCGTAAACCGCGATGGACTTGGTAGCCAACAATCCTTTGGTTACGGTCTTTGCAGTACACAAAATATCTGGAGGAATATGCCATGCTGTGGGATCTTTGGAATCAGATATAATACTTGTAGTTTTGGACGATAATAAGCACAAACGTTCAAAAAACAACAAATAGCGCAAAAATCGTTGATTTTTCTTATTTGTCAAAGTGACAATCAATAGTAACCGTAGTAACACAAAAATTATTTTCGACGTTTGAAAAACAAAAAATATGTTTTATTTGAAGTAAAAATGACTTTTTGTACTCGGCTTAATGTAGACAAACGTACAGCCTCGCTAAATATAGAAAAGTATCATTTTTACTCGCAATAAAACAATATACCTACTATTTTTTGGTTTTTAACAGAAATTGTTCACACTGCTTGTATAGGAAGTTATCGTCTATCCCAAAATCCTAATAAGCCCATCGGCAACATCTTTTACATTGTCTCCATTGCTCCGCTCTTTTATCAGAAGAATACAAACATCCTCAAAAGATGCATTTTATATCAATATCGTCCATGCTGTCGCTGCTGTCGGGAAGAGAGATCTTATCATCTTCTTTATCGCTCGTTTTACTAACACAACGGTTTTCTATGATTTGGTTTGATTTAGATTTCACTCCGGATAGTTTTCCTTTCATGTTGAAACTCCTTTACCCATCAATGAAATCTGAATTCATCTGAAACGTTTTCTGTCTTTATTTTTCTATTTCTTTGAGTACTTTCCATAGCCAGTTGAAACGTCATTCTTGTAATATCTTTTTTTCCTAAGCCGTAAAACCTGGAGTTTATATTTAAGCAATATTTGGCTAATGGTTCTTCAATGTCCGCAGACAAAATGGCCCCATTACCTAAACACACAACGACTAATGATTTAGGAGTCATTTTGGTATTCTTAACATAACGTTCCAATGTGCCCTTAGAAACTTCAAAGTATTTTCAAGCACGTTTGTAGCCCATGTTACCTTTTCTCACAGCTGTGATAGCTCGCATCATCATACCTTAGTTCCAGGTTTTGCGTTTATCAGCAGCAGACTTACAAGACTCTAGAGGTAGGGGTTTCATATTAGGGTCCAACCCTATTTGCTTTGTAGAACTGGCTAAAGCCTTTAACCGCATTAGATTAGAAAATATGTTACAATTAAGAAAAAATAACAGCTAATAGAACGTTAAAGACAATTTAAGATATTAACATCATCGGAAGTAGATATCTGAGCAAGATTTAAGATCAACAGGTACCAGACCGCCAGGAAGACCTTTTAAAAGATGGCGAGATAGTTGGCAAACAGCGGCACAAATACGACTACAGCCTTAAGATAAAAAAAGTAGACATTGGGTCTAACATAAGAAGAAAAGTATACAGTACTAGACTTAATAACGCAAGAAAAAATTTTTGGAAAAACATAAATCGTGGTAAACACTTAGGATACCGTTAAAAATACTAACTATTCTGAATAAATGTGACATTCAACAATTAACAAAGTTTCTGGCAATAATACAGAAGAAGATTTCAGTAATATTTCCCGTAAAATTTTAAGAATTACATATTATATTTAACATTATTTACACCCGAACCCTTGAAACATGACACTCCTACATTTACACACCCGTAGGTGCAATAAACAGTAGACAATAAATTAATGAAATGTCTTAATCTAACACTAAACTACCGTTTGTAGGTAGTTAATACAATAACACAATCATTTATTGCAACAAAACGGATAAAATTTATTCTAAATTTTTCAATATCCCACTTAACAACCACATGGATATTACCATACATTTATATACTGTAAGCGTTTATTAAACTTTTGAACAGTAGCTGTTTCCAATGTCATTTACAACTTTACAAACGATTTCGTTTATAAATATTTATTAAATCTCCTCATCATACGAACATTTACATAAAAAGATTAATAAATTAATTACACAGAAATATGGATATAGATTTTTAATTTTATTTATATTTAGAAGCTTCCGAAATTCGCAGTCATAAAATAGTTTTTTATTATAGATTTAATTTTAGTAAAAATTTCGGCGACATTCGGGCAAAATAATGGAGTTCCACCAGGTTCAGTACTCAGTTCATTTTTGCAATAAATGATATTCGTTTTAGTATTTGTCTACCAGTCAAGCACTAATATACGCAGATGACCTTATTTTATATTGTCAGGGAAATAGTACAGTCGTCACATGTAACGTACTCCAAACCGCTCTAAATCAACTTAGCGAATGGTCCAAAAAAATACCGGATTAGCTCTTTCAACGACTAAATCAAAATTAATACGGTTTAGCAGAAGACCCTGCAGCCAAAGTCCAATTATCACCCTTAATGGAACTCCATTGCAACTAGTTACTCATTACAAAATACTTGGTTTAACTTTTAACAGTAGGCTAACTTAGAAACAGCATAATAGTGTATTAAAGGGCAATGCAATGAAGAGACTCAATATCATCAAGGCACTATCAAAGTACACTTGGGGTGCGGACGAAACCATCTTACTTAATATATATAGAGCTTTAATTCGCTCAAAACTGGACTACGGCAGCTTCATATATATGTCTGCATCAAAATCTGACTTAAAGCTACTGAACTCTGTGCATAACACTTCTATTCGTCTTTACTTAGGCGCTTTCAAATCTAGTCCCATAAATAGCCTTTACTGCGAGGCTAATGAACCACCTCTCTAGATTCGACGAGAGTATCTTCTTCAATCTTACTTTGCTTTCGTATCCGCAAACCCATCCAATCCAGTCTACCATTTAATTACTTCAACATCGCCTCCAGAGAAACCGTAAAGGATCCAATCAATAATAGACATTCAGAACTTAACTCTAAGAAACACCATCGACCGTACTAAAACACATCTTTTCCCAATCCCGGATACTCCGCCTTGGAATAGACCAATCCCACATTAAATCACAATACAGTAAACATAAAACCTCAAGCCTTCTCATAAGACAACACTTCAAAGAAATCATAAGCAAGAATCAATTCCAAACAATTCTGTATACAGATGCCTCCAAAAGCGAAGCAGGCTTTGGATGTGCCGTTACCACACATGATGAAGTAATAAAATAATCTTTTTGGCCGAATTTATGCAGCGTATACACTGAGAACTTTATGCGATACTAGAGGCTTTTAAAAATCTAAAAACAGATCATAAAAACCAAGCAATATGCACACTGTCGTCTCTACAATCGATAAAAAGTCTATACTTTCAGCATCCCTTAGTTCACTAAATCCATAGGACACACAGTCCACTCGCTTTTCAAAGTGTAGATGTCACGATTATCTGGCTACCATCCCATGTCGACATCCCCGTTAATGAAAAGTTCAGGCGCGTAACCAACAAAATTATAATTGCCAGAATGATTTCCAATCTCTCTGATAGTAGTGTAACTTGAAGAAGAAGAAGAATATATACATATATATATATATATATATATATATATATATATATATATATATATATTGTTATGCTATATAAAATCGAAAATAATATTGGTTTGCTTAATATATTTCAAAGTACAAAATATAACAGTTTAAATAAGTCGACTAATCAAGCTATAAAAGATATTTCGAAGAAATGAAAGTCCATTATCCTGGATTACCTGTAGTAAACAAAATTTTAAAGATGTGCATAAATTATTTCTTTTGTAAAATATATTTAAGTGACATGAGTGCAATTAGTGAAACCATGAACAATGCGAGCGGGTTTTCCAAATGGACTTGTACAGTGGATAAGACAAAAGAATGAATATTTAGGAAATATATTTCTCTGTTAGTTCTTAAGAATTTGTAGAAACCGATTAGCATGTAAAAAGTTTTTAGGAAATTTATAATTGTGGGTAAAAATTGTTGTTTGTGATCTGAATGAAGAGATGGAGATACGGATGACGAGCTTTGATTGGAGGAGATTGAAAAAAGTAGGATGGTTTGTAAGAATGAGAGTTAGCTAGATTTTTGAGGGAAAAAAGATAATCAGTTGGTTTCGAAGGGTACAAGGCGAACAGTCGTTGTTCTCTAGTGGTTCCCCAGAGGTAGGAAGCAGTAGAAGGCAGAAGCTAATCCAATAAAATATTGTAAGTTATATTTTTCTACTTATATTCCAAGAGTCACTGTTCAGGCCAGAACGAGAGATTCAGTTTATCGAGAGGAGAAGCGGCTAGCATAATTTGAACGATACGTGCATTTGAAGGAGATCATTAAAGACGATAGGCTCGCAACAATTTGTTGTAAGATTGCTGATTACCCAGGGGACTGCTAAGAATAGATAGTGTAAGCTACAAGGAACAAGGATTTGGACAACTCATCGTCCGAGAGATAGTTTTGCTATTCGCCAGTTTTTCTTTATTAACAACACATTTGTTTTTACAATTGCTTTAGAAAAGATAGGAATATTTTGATTAGGAGATTTAGAAGAACAATTTTGATTTGAGATTTAAATTTATATTGTATGTACCATAAATTTTGAAGATTCACGTATGTAGAACAAAATTTTGATAATCATTATATGAGATATTTTTAGTGAAGATATTTGAGTGTGAGTTTTATTTCAATATATTTTTATTTCAATATATAATGTTGTATCGTATATGTTTTTTATTATTCCGGTATTCTTTGGACCTCACCTATCATATGTAAAGCATAGATATTGAAGCACGAGTATAACCCTGAGATAAGAGAATTAAATAGTGTGACAGAATCATAATTGCATCATTTAACTAAGTTTAATTGATTAATTAATTAGCTAATTAATTGCTTGGCGCACCTCAGACTTTTAATATCACATTAATATTATATATATATATATATATATATATATATATATATATATATATATATATATATATAGTCTCTGCTCCATAAGTTTGTTCAGGCAAAACACATTGGTTATAAACCTTTCGCTTGAGACACATGGGAATTGAACTTTTTAGAATATGGCTCAATTTGCCAAATGCTGCTTATGTCAGGCCTATTCGCCTCTGTATTTCATGTGTTTGATTTTCTCTGCTTAGTAATATTAACCATTAAACCATTTAAATTCTTAGATGGAACTGTTTTTATAATTTGCTAATTATCGGTCAATAGCAATGCTTTAGGCTACTCATAAATTTGTAACTATTCTTTTGAGTATTAGCGACCAATTTTTAAATCACGACCACATTTTATGTCTGTACCTAAAAAGACTGAGTTCCTTATAGATCGCAATAAATTTTGTACAATGGGATTAATGCGAATCATCAATTTAACTTAATTTTAACCTTTTTGTGCATTTAGTCCATAAAAGTGTAATTTCTTTTTTACAACTTATCGGATGTTCTTCTTAAATGACTTATGCTTCCAGCCATAATAACCATATTGTCGGCATTAAATCCTAAAGCTTGATTAATGTTGTTGTAAAGGATGTTATTTTTATATACGCGTTTTCATATTTTTATCATGATTCCTAATATTGCATCGATCATAAATAATCTTGCTAATTTGCAATTTATTGTTTATTTGTCTTTTTCTAACGTATTATAGCTATTTAGAAAAATTTGTTCTTTTCACAAAAATAATTAAAATATCTCAAATTAGATATACTCAGTCTGTTTGCTAGTCCCTACTCCTTCTGCTATTTAGTTATAAACGTCAATATATTGCTTTAGAAAAAGGTTACAGAAAGGCTTAGATTTAAAAAAAGTGAATTTAACTAAGAAACTAACACTTTAAACATATGAAGGGTAGAGGTCCATAAAGAGGTAAGTTACCAAATGTTTATATCGTACAAAACGAATATGAATTGATGAACCCTGTTGATTAGATCAGTTACTTGGGTAATTAATGAGACCCACACAAGAAATTAAACATATTGATATTATGCACAATATAACATGTTAAAATTGGTTAAACCACCAAACATTATTGGAGTAAAGGAGCCAAGTAAACAAACAAGTTAAAATGACAAGTATTTGACATTAATATGAAATAATTCTAATTCTGGGAAGGATATCAAACCTAAAAATAAAGTTGTTTAATATTACACTTCTCAACAATTGAAGTGGATATTATGAAAATGTGTATTTTATTTTTTGTTTATAAGGTCAAATAGAAAAATGAAGTGATATAAATAAAGATTTATTTTTACTTCGTATTTTCATACAGGTGAACCGAAAGAAAAAATTTTTTTAAGAAAAAAAAAACAGAAAATAAACAAAAATTGTAAAATTAATAACCTAAAATTTCTATTTCTGCTCAATTTCTAATATCCCGGAAAGAAAAATTAATAGTGTGTGGCGACACCTCTGTGTCGCCTTAGTGTTCTAACTCTATTTGGAAGACCTCTTATTAAATTATTGATGAACTGCTGCGGTATACGTTCCCAAATCGCGCGTAATGTATTGGCCAATACATTACGCGCGCGTAATCTAAGGTTTGGAGCGGTTGAAGGAATCTGTTTTGTTGCCTAGACATTTCGGCCCAAACATGTTGAATGCAATTCATATCAGGTGAATATGGTGGCCACTCTATTCTTTTAATGCCATGTGATTCCATTCTTGAACCTGAAGTCGAAGATCAAGTGAATAGTGCAAACAGAATTGCAGGTTACCAGAATGAAACAATATGGAAAAATAGAAATAATATCGGGACTGAAATGAAAGGCAGAATTTACAAAACAGTCATCAGATCAATGATGACACACGCGGCAGAAACACGACCTGACACAGCGAGGATGAAAAGGATGTTAGACACAGCAGAGATTAAAACACTTAGAAAATTGATAGTAACACACTATGGGATACAGCTAAATGTACAGATATACGACGTAGATGCAATGTGGAAAACATCAAGAACTGGGTTAGAAATAGAAGAGTAGAATGGAACGATCATATAAGTCGAATGACATCAAAAAGAGTAGTAAAAACGGCTACAGACGGTTATCCAATTGGAAAACGATTAGTGGG
The DNA here is from genome assembly GCA_918026665.1 of Diabrotica balteata. Classification (NCBI taxonomy): domain Eukaryota; kingdom Metazoa; phylum Arthropoda; class Insecta; order Coleoptera; family Chrysomelidae; genus Diabrotica; species Diabrotica balteata. Next base: position 23,414,709 of record OU898279.1, on the reverse strand, counting down.
AAGACCACGACAACGATGGAACCATGGAACTTACTGGAGGCAGATTGAAAAACAGACATAGTCATGTCTATATAAAAAGAAGAAACATAAGGAGAATAAGAAAAGAGATGAAAATAAACTCAGGGACACCTTAAAAGAGATGGAATAATGACAAAAGAGCACTGGTGGAACAATGGATAAGATTGACACAAAATAGAAAAATAGATGCAATTGGGAAGGGTTTATATTAGGAATAGAGAAGATAAAGATAAAGATAAATTTAGTTTACTGTATCGGTTAATCTTGTGTTACTTGTAATTCGTTTGTCATCTGGAAATACGCTTGTATTTAGGTGAGTATGTCAATCGAATTATATAGTGATGGATTCTACTGATTAGTAGTTTATGGAGACGTGTTCAATATATATATTATGTATTATATATATATATTATATATATATATATATATATATATATATATATATATATAAAACTGTTTTGGATGGGTTGGAGTCAATAAAAGGGGCTATTTGTTGACTATTTTTTACTCGAGCTTTCAATTGTGATTACAATTATTATCAAGAGCTTCTAAAAGATACAAAATATCTTTATTTTGAAAATTTATGAAAAACCAAATATTTTCTTTTTTCGATGAAACGCGCTTATTTTCTTAACATATCTTAATGAGAAAACATAACCAGATCAAACCTAACTCAACGCAATCTAAGCTGCCATATAAACAAGTTAATAAATTATGAAAAACAAAATATTTTCTTTTTTCGATGAAACGCGCATATCTTCTTAACATATCTTAACGACAAAACATAACCTGATTAATTTATAAGAAACAATATTTTTTGAAAATATGGCAACATTGGTAGAAAAGTGACATGACATTAACAACACAATCAAAATGGACGAAATATTTGAAAATTAATGTCAAAACACGCAATTTTTAAACGAAAATTATAGAAAAAATATGCATTAAAATACAAAATCCGCAATTTTTAGAGCATTATAAAGTGAGTAGGAAGCTATACATAACAAATATTTCAAGATTTAACTTATATTTACCGTCCCCGGTTTCCTTGAATAATACCCTTCTTTTTTCTTATTCTTATATATATATATATATATATATATATATATATATATATATATATATATATATATATATATTGTTATGATATGTAAAATCGAGAAAAATATTGGTTTGCTTAAAATATTTCAAAGATATGCATAAATTATTTTCTTTGTAAAATATATTTGAGTGACGTAAACGAGCTTAAGTGGAATCCTAGACAATGGAAGCGGGTTTTCCAAATAAATTTGTGCAGCAATTAGGACAATAGAATATATTTTAGAAAGATATGTTTTTGTTAGTTCATAAGAATTGGTAGAAAAAGATTAGTTTGTAAGTAAGTTTTAGGAAATTTTATAATTGTAGGTAAAAATTTGTTTCTGTTATCGAAATGAAGAAATGGGAGATGTATGACGCGTTTTGATTGGATGAGATTGAAAAAGGTGGGATGGTTGGTTTGAGAATGAGACTTTAGTTAGTTTTTAAAGAAAAAAAATATAGTCAGTTGGTTTCCAAGGGTCCAAGGCGCACGGCCGTTGTTCTCGGGTAGTTTCCCAGAGGTAGGAAGCAGTAGCAGTAAAAGTTTGTAAGTTTTCGTGTAGTTAGTGTATCTGGCAGAAGCTGATCCAGTAAATGATTGTAAGTCATATTTTTCTACTTATATTCCAAGAGTCACTGTTCAGGCCAACGAGAGATTCAGTTTATCGTAAAGAGAAGATATTCCAAGAGTCATTTCTCACTCAGGCCAACGAGAGATTCAGTTTATCGAGAGGAGAAGAGGCTAGCATAATTTGATCGATTCGTGCATTTGAAGGAGATCATTAAGGACGATAAACTTGCAACAATTTGTTGTAAGATTGCTGATTACCTAGGGAGATGCTAAGAATAGATATTATAGGCTACAAGGAACAAGGAGTTGGACCACTCATCATCAGAGAGAGATAGTTTTGTTTTTCTGCAATTTTTCTTTTATTGATAACACAATTTTTACAATTACTTTAAAAAAGATATAAATATTTTGATTAGGAGATTTAGAATAATAATTGGGATTTTGAGATTTTAAACTAATATTGTTTGTACCATCAATTTTGAAGGTTCACGTACGTAGAACAAAATTTTGAGAATCATTATATGAGATATTGTTTATTGAAAACATTTGAGTGTGAATTTTATTTCATTATTTATTTTTAATATATAGTGTTATATCATATATGTTTTTTTTTATTATTCCGGTATTCTTTGGACCTTACCTTTCACATGTAAAGTATAGATATTGAAGCACGAATATAACCCTGAGGTAAGAGAATTAAGAAGTGTGATAGAATCATAATCATACCATTTAAATAATTTTAATTAATGAATTAATTAATTAGCTAATTATTTGCTTGTATTACTGACAACCATATGGTATACACTGGAATGAGTTGTTGATAAATTCAATTAAACACGTTTTAAAAAAAGTATAACTATTATTTTGGGTGACTTGAATGAGAAAATTGGTAAAGGGAAAAGCGGTGAATTAGTTGGTAATTTTGGCCTAGTGAGGAGAAATAAAAGGGGAAAAGAGAAAGATTAAAACTATTTGGAGAGGAAGAAGAATTTGCAATACTAAATACGTTCTTCAAACAAGCAGCAGTTTGCAAAATACAGATTACCATGACGGTCGCCAAAATCCAAAACGATAGGTACTACAAGAAGAAGAATAAAATAGAAAGACTACCAATATTTGTATGTGCTTTTGAGAACCAATCGTACCGTCGTTTAATTTATTATTGTAGTAAATAAGCAGAAGAGTAAAAACGATTTATATGACAATGTTCACATTTTTCAATTACATTACCATTTAAAGTAGTTACTAGCGTCACCTATCGAGTCATTTTTAATTTATTCAAGATATATATATTAGTACATAAATATTTAATTAATATCACACAACTTAGCAAATGTCACTTGATGGCTGATTAAAATAAAATTATGGAAAAATACTCTTCGCTATTTTATTATGTCATTATTCTCGATTTTCTCTAGGACATGGCATATATTTTAAACTTTCCAATACCGACACTTTCAAATAAATGTCCAACCTAACAAATTGCTGTGGTTTATGATGATTTTAATTTTGGGTGGTTTTCGACCACTTTTATTAATGCATTGTGTCAGTAATTCGAGACGACGTACATTATTTTTAACGAGGACCCACTTCTATCTATAGATTCCTTACATCATTATTTGAGTACATTTTTTCAATGATTTTTGGGTTTGTAAGTACATATTTCAAAATAACACCTTTTCTGAAGGTAACGATGCTGTCGGTAAATTGTTTTCTTCTTTGAAAGCACCATTAGTCACTTTTGTTTGCTATATGTATCGATTTCGGGTCGTGCAGGATTTGCATTAGCGTGTTTACTATCTCTTCGAAAAGGATATATTGATAATATTCTGTGATTTGACAGTCCAATGAAAGGGACGACATTACTTAATATATATATATAAACACATAATGTATCGATTGAATTATATTTTTGGTAACGTTTTTAGAATAATTGTATTTTTTACAAATGTGTACAAATTTTTTTGCGATTAGTTGCGATTCGACGAAAGGAGTCCTATCAAGAATTAAATAAGCTATAAAGATGTTTATAAGAATAAAAGACTTTTCCATTAGCCGAGATCTAGGCGCACTAATGAATGATTCCTTTGAAAAAGGTATAGTTCCAAAGTGCCTAAAGACAGCCATCATTATTTCTCTTCATAAGGGTGGTGATAAGACTATTGTCTGCAACTTAAAACCTATTGCCTTACTATATTATCGGTACTATCCAAAATTATTGAGAGACTTATAAAAGCCCTACTTATATCCTTTCTCGCTGGAAACATTTTATCACAGTTCGGTCACAGTCAGTTTGGCTGTTTATCTAATAAATGTACCAGTGGTGCTATGTTTTCTGTACTACATGAGGTTTATCAAGCACTGAACACATAATCTTTAAACTGTCACTGTGTTTTTGTGTCAAAGCTTTTATTTGTGTAAATCCTGATGCTTTGTTGTTTTTCATTTTTTGGATAGCTTCAATTGTTTCCTGTATAGTTAGTGGATTGACTTCGTTCTTATTTTCATCAGAATTTAGTTTCACGATAGAGTCAATGTTATCATTATTAGTTCATATCATATCCTTAAAATGCTTCGTCTATCTATTAGGTATATTCTTCATACTGGCTACTAAGTTTCCATCCTTGTCTCTTAGGTTTAGTGAAGGTTTGAATGCTTTGCTTGTACCATTTATCTTTCTCGTATCGTTGTTGTTAATAAGTGTTTTCAACTGTTTCATCATTTTAGTCTCTTCTTTTCTTTTATTTTTCTTGTGTATATGGTATTCCTCTTTACTGAGCTCATTGTAAAATTCAATTGTTGCTGGAATTTTTCTTGTTGCATTGAATGTTTTGTTTTTTAGGGAATATTTTATTTCTTATCTATTCTATATCTATGTACCTCCAAAAGCACTTCTTCATCTTGAGCCTGTTTGCATCCATTCCTTAATAAAGACCTCCTCATGAGTTTTCCACTCTTCTCTCTTATGCGCTATTTGGTGCCTTACCACTTTTGCTTTTTTGGTCTTCCTCTACTACGACTGTGCTCTTGTGATCTCTATTGTATAATATTACTCATCCATCTTTTTTTATTTTGCCGTGCCTCCTGTCCTGCCCAGCTTCATTTCGTTTGCGCAATTCTTGCAAATACAACTTCCACCTTCGCCTGCTTCGCACTTACACATTTCATATTATCAGGGTACTCAGACTTTTCCTAGAAACTGGCGCTTAAAAAAGTTTAAGATGTTTTTAATTGAGTATTTAATAATAAACAAAATTTAAAAGTCACATTTATTACAACTCAAGAATGTTACACAGAAAATAACAATTCAAAATATTTGAAAATCTGCAAAGAAACAAAAATTATTATTTTTTAAATATAAATGTTTTTAATAGAAAACACGATATTTAGTACAGTGTATTATCTCCACGAGCCCTAATTACAGCTCTCATTTGATCAGATATACTTTGGATTAAGGCAGAAAAGTCTGCTTGACGGATTTGCTCCCATTCGTCACGAACTGGTTGCTTCAAATCATTCATGGTTTCAAACCCACTATAGTTACGTCGAATACGTCGTCTCAGAATATCCCATGCATGGTATATTGAATTTAAGTCTGCGCTCCTTGGGTACCATGCTACTAACCGAATCCCAACTTTATCTAAGTAATCCCGTGTTATTTCTGTGATGTGTGGGCGAGCATTATTTTGCATCAGACGAAAGTTTTCTCCAACAAATGGGGAAAATGGCACTACATGATCTACCAAACATTACTAAATATACCGTTAAACCTCCAATTTGCCTTCTTGAATTGTAACAAGTACTGTATGAGCCTCTAGGGTAATGCCTGCCCACACTATTATACCACCTTGACCAAATTGAACTCTCGAAGTAAAACAACATTGCTGTTAACGTTCATGGCCGGGCACCTGATCAACATCTGTTAAATCTTGATTCTTTGTCAGTAACAGGAGAGAGACAAAGACTGTGACTGACAAAAAATGTAGAGCGTAGAACCATTTTAATTAATTTTAAACTGCTTGTCCTTATTTTAGTGTAGTGTTTTATACAATTTTATGTAAAAATTCATGTTTATCACATTCTACGCTTGCTGGATAGCCCAAATTTGATGAAATGCCCCTGAAGATGCTGTATTAAGCGAAAGTACTTGGGCAAGATTAAATTGTAAAAATTGTGCTCGATATTTACCTTTCATTTTCAAAGTTCATTTATTCGAGCATTCAAGAACAAGTGTCATGGGCACAATTTGGATTCCGCAAAACCTTACGCACCCGAGAAGCTCTATTACCTATACAAGGGCTTATCCAGAGGTGCAGCGATGTTAAATGTGATGTATATATTTGTTTTATCGTCTACAAAACGCATTTGATAGAGTACAACATGACAGGCTTATATCCATCTTGAAAGAAGCTGGCTTGGATGATAGAGTTGCGAATTATATAAAATTTATATTACAACCAAACTGCCAACATTAAAGTGGATGATCAGTTAACAGAGACAATCTCCATAGATAGAGGAGTGAGACAAGGATGCATTCTGTCTCCAGTGCTATTTAACATGTACTCGGAACGTATCTTCGAGCAAGCACTGGGACAACTACAAGAAGGCGTCTTAATTAACGAAGTGCATCTAAACAACGTTAGATATGCTGACGACGAAGTAGTTTTGGCAGATGGCCTAGATAGATGGTTTACAAGCATGGTACAATGAATACAAGATATGATATTGCGCATGACATTTGACAGCTGGCCCGACAGTGTGACGTAGTCAAGAACGTTCGAACCCACTATTATAGCTTAACGTACACATTAATTTTGAAGTTCTGGTCAAAAAATGATCGATTTTTTTAAATGTTTTTTTTTTGTTATAATCGTATAAAATAATATATTTTCAGTATCGTAAAACCTTTACTTTTTCTAGGGGTTCAGTCGAAATATTTATTTTTGTTTTCATACACATACCAATAATATAAGCACTCTTTTGTATAGGTAAATAGTAATAGATTTGCGTATTTTGATTCACTGTCACTTATTTGCAAGATTTCAGTTTTACTGAAATTAAAAAAAAAATAGATTACAATAAAGAAAAATCTGATTCAATATGGTATTTTAGATTTAATTATTTTTAAATTTAGTAAAATAAAAAATACACACGCTACTATAACCCAACGATTATTATATGCAAATCTTACTTATCAAACAATATAATAATATAAAAATAAGGCATAAATTAGTTCAAACGTAAAACACAATAAATATCGACTTCAGATGACCTTACCGGCAAGACAGAAGGCTTGTATAAAAACAAAAGTTCGACCATAATATCGGTTATCAATGGTGAGGATTACAAATTGCACGTCATGAGAGAATAAATATATTTTAAAGTAACTCAATACTGACTGATAAAATTTTTTAGATATATGCTGATATAAGTTGGCTTTATCATTATTTATTTTGATTTTGTGTTTAAAAAGCACGTGGTGGTCGTGTGTATTAAATTATAAAAAAATGCTTATTAAAAGCTTAAACTTTTTATTTCAAAGAAGATCTTTTCGGAATTGAATCATTCCATCATCAGTTTACTAAAAGGGAGAGTAAAAATACCAATATTAAAAAACAAGGAAGTTAAAATTTAAATATATAAAAAGAACACGTTGGTTTTTTACTACTTACATAAAAAGTTGTCAAAAAACATTGTATGGCCACATGAAAACATAGGAAGGAACTCCGTATTAAAAAAACAATCCTCATGGTGTTTATGAAGGTAAATGCAATAGACTGTTAATTTGTAGATTACTAAAAACTGAAAATGGGGGCATCTTACATGACCCCCTGTAGTTGGTGAGGTTTTATTGACTTACGTTACCTCTGATCTGTGCTGGAGTCTAGGGCTAACTGATAGAAAGATGGTATGAAAAATCAGTTATTACCCGTCAATGTCAAGTGGAATGATGTAGTAGGAGCAAAAGTCATTGTGCTTAAGTTTGTGAATAGGCCGTTTTTAGTGAAGAATTGTGTTTAGTGTGTAGTAGAATCAATAGCAATTTTTGGTATTTTAAAAAGGTGGGAGAATGTAAAACAATGAGTGACTGTGATATAAAATAAATTTGGTATACCAGGGTAAGGCAAAATTTAAGTTAGGTAGTTGAAATTAATAAATCATTTTACAGGTGATAAAAGGAATGTTGTTACCTAATTGTTTCCTTGTATGAAGTAAGTATAGATAAAAGTTGGTTTGAAATTTATGGACGATGAATCGAGGAAAAAGAAATAAAAGAGAAAGAAAGAAAAGGAAATAGGAGATGAATGTAAACATGTAAGCTGGGGATACTGGAAAAGGGGGATGATAGTGTATTAATGGTGACAAGAATAGAGTTAAGTATGGCGGATTATATAGGGTGATATTGAGCTATGGGAAATAGAAAGAAATGTAGAAGTAAGTAAGACTGGATGTGTGGTTAAAATAAAGAAAGTTAGATCAGGAGAATAATTGTCGATGAATTGGGACGAAGTCTCTGTTGATGCTGGTGTGAAGATTAACACAATTGGGACTATTTTTCTTTTCCTTTACTATTTCCAAATCCCCAAAAAGGTCATGTTTGAGATAATCTCTACCTGGGATGTTATGAAGAAGAGAAATATCATCTGGTACCTTGATTGTGTGATTGTGATATTAAAGATGATGGGAAAAAGAAGAAGTGTTCTCTAACTTGGAATGTTCAATGGTCCTGGTTACTAGAAATCTACAAGTTCTTAGATATCTCTTAGATCTTAATGTAAGTCAATAAAACCTCACCAACTACAGGGGGTCATGTAAGATGCCCCATTTTCAGTTTATAGTAATCTACAAATTAACAGTCTATTGCATTTATCTTCATAAACACCATGAGGATTGTTTTTTAATACGGAGTTCCTTCCTATGTTTTCATGTGGCCATACAATGTTTTTTGACAACTTTTGATGTAAGTAGTAAAAAACCAACGTGTTCTTTTTATATATTTAAATTTTAACTTAGTTGTTTTTTAATATTGGTATTTTTACTCTCTCTTTTAGTAAACTGATGATGGAATGATTCAATTCCGAAAAAATCTTCCTTGAAATAAAAATTTTAAGCTTTTAATAAGCATTTTTTATACCTTTATACACACGACCACCACGTGCTTTTTATTCAACAGGTATACCAGCCACTCCTGGATATCTCGACTTCATGGTTTGTTCCAGTTTCACTTTTAATTTTGTGTTTAGTTCAGTATATACGTACAAATTTTGTGTACCTTCATTACCATCTTTTTGTATCTTTTTAAACATCTGCAATATCAAACTCTGGAGTATAAGTTCAATAACCTGTACATACGTGTAGTAAAAAATAATTAAAACTTGTTTTATAAAGGATATTTATGTTAACAAAATAACTGTACCAAAAATCAATAAATTTAAATTAACTTCAAAATTTTATTTATGATTAAATATAATAATAACATAATTTTATCATCTCTTTTACTATATACTCTAGTTACTATAATTAAATTATCCAAATTATATGAAAAAACTTAAAATTAAAAGTCTTTCCTATACTACTACATTCAAATGTTGCGTGAAGAAGAAGTCTTGACTACGTCACAGAATAATAAACAAACAGAATACCCACTCTCCACGGAAAATTAAGTACGCGCATCTCCTCCGCGCAGACGTTCCGCCATGTTTTAGGAGGATTTTAAAGAAATTAGTGTTGTTTATGTGGTGTGCATGGAAAAATTAACCAGGTTTATTTGACTTACGACAATCATAGACATACTATACAATTATATTAACATTGTTAAATATAATAACATAAATATAATATAATTAAACATAAATATAAACAATTACATAACCACACAAATCATATGTCTGTGTCCTCCTAAAACATGGCGCGCGTGCTGAAAATCTTCAAAGGCGGCATCTGAGAGTGGCCCTTCTGATTGTTTATTATTCTGTGACTACGTCATGCGCGACGCGAAACAATTTTGGAACATTATGTATCATACCTTGTGTTCATTGTACCATGGTTTACAAGCAATAATGTCGCGCATAAAAGATATAAGTCGAAAATATGGGCTGGACGTCAATAAGAACAAAACGAAGTACATATATGGTAGTTAGTAAGTGCGAAATATTAAATACAAATCTTTTGGTAAACCAACAGCAAATTGACAGGTTTAACAGCTACACATATCTTGGTACTAACATAAACAGTCAATGGGACCACTCTACTGAAATAAAACAATGCAGAGGGAAAGCAAGATCAGCGCTAGTAAAATTGAAGTGTCTTTTCAGAAGTCACGATTTACCACTTAGTACCAAAATCTCTATCATCAGATGCTATGTATTTTTTACATTATTGTACAGAGTAGAGGCATGGACGCTCTCTGAAGCTTCTTTAGGAAGCTTCTAAGAAGCAAAAGCTTCCTTTAGGAAGCTCGAGGCCTTCGAGATGTGGTGTTACAGGCGCATCTTACGAATTTTATGGGTGGATCGTGTGACTAATATTGAGGTCCGACATAGAATGGGCAAGGAATGCGAGATCACTACCACAATCAAAGAGCGCAAATTGGAATATCTTGGCCATATTATGAGAAATGAACACAGATATGGATTATGAGAACTTATTCTTCAGGGCCAGGTATTTGGAAAAAAAGAAACAGGGAGAAGAAAAATATCTTGGCTTCAGAAACCTAAGGAACATCTGTAACGAATTGACAACAAGACGAAGAAGTGTTTGTGTTATTATTAGCTTAGTTTCCATTATGGCACATCTCGAGTACTGATTATATTTCAAATTTTTTATGAAATGTTTACTTTTATAAAAACACTACTTCTCCCAAAAAAGTCTATTTAAAAATCATTTAGGTTAAAAAAAATTAATACCAATCCTCTTCATACACTGATACGCCCATGTATCCTGACCATACAGTGTTAGACACACCTCATTAAATATCCTGTCACTAAGCCAGCTTTTTAATTTTTTCACTATCTTGTTTACCTCCTTCATGGAAATTCCTTTGCATTTGTTCTTTGATTATTTTTAATGATTTAAATAAGTCACCAACAGTTACCTACAACTCACCTTACCGACAATAAAATCATAAACGCCAGTAAAAGGGGTAAAGATAGGAAGAGACCACCCATATTGAAAGAAAGAATAAGTTTTTTGTCAAACTATACTTAAAGATTTAATAGGAACTATAACTTTTACGTAGAAATAATATTATAAAGTAAGTGCTAGAAGACAGTTGCACTAAATAATCTGAAACTGTAGTACGAAATGTAATGATTAGATTTAACATATATACAAATGAAATTGTGGAAAATATCCACATAAATATACACTGGTTTCACTGAAAATTTTTCAAATGTGATGAATGTAGACGAAAAACAAGAATCAATAAAACTCATAATGGAAAACAGAAATAACAACTTACTACATTTCTGGATATTTTAATTGCAACTCACTTGAATTATCAATTTGATTAATTTATAAATCAACAATATAACAATTACTATGTGTTATTATCAAAAATATTATCTACTGTTACTTAGAGATGCGGAATTTAACGAAATAGAAAAATACAAGCAACAGGATTAAAACCCTCTGGCCCCTTATACAAAACGATTCAAAGATACATATAAAGGCTTATCAGAAAAACTTACAATCGCGTCCACTGCTGGACATAGGCCTCCCTCAGTTCTTTCCAGTGTTCTCTACACTGGGCCGCTTGTAGCCAGTTTCCCGCTACACGTTTTATATCATCGGTCCATCTAGTCGGTGGTCGTCCTCGGCTTCTTTTATAGTTTCTGGGCCTCCATTCCATAATACGTCCTGTCCACCGTCCATCTTGTGCTCTGGCTAAGTGCCCTGCCCAGTTCCACTTAAGCGACGTGGTTCTTTCGATGACGTCTTGAACTCCTGATCTTTGCCTGATTTGTTGGTTTGTTATGTGGTCTCGAAGGCTCACGTTCAGCATTGTACGTTCCATGGCTCGTTGCGTAACTCTGAGTTTATTCGCAGATTTTTGCGTGAGCGTTAAAGTCTCCGCTCCTTAAGTTTGTACAGGTAAAACACATTGGTCATAAACCTTTCGCTTGAGACACATGAGAATTGAACTTTTTAGAATATGGCTTAATTTGCCAAATGCTGCCCAAGTTAGGCCTATTCGCCTCTGTATTTCATGTGTTTGATTGTCTCTGCTTATTTTGATTTCGTGTCCCAGATATTTGTAAGTGTGTGTTTGTTGTATGTTATTAGTGTCAATAGTTATATTTCCACTCATTACGAGATTTGTTATAAGTTTAGTTTTCTCAAAGTTTATCTTTAATCCTGCTCTTTCAGACAGACTTTTAAGCGAATGCATCATAGAAATTGTATCTTGTAAATTATCTGCGATTAATACAACATCATCTGCAAATCTTAGGTGGTTTAATCTTTCTCCATCTATATTGATGCCCATATCTTGCTCTTAGTGCATAAGTGCTCTTAAATATTGACTCTAGAGCTGCCGTGAACAATTTTGGTGAAATATTGTCTCCTTGTCTAACTGCTCGACCTAAGTTGAATTTTTCTGTGTCTTCGTGTAGTCGTATACTTGATGTAGCGTTCTCGTAGATATTTTTGATTAGTGTCGGGTACCTGTAATCTATTCGGCTTTAATTTAGGGCTTCCAGCGAACACTAACATATCAAAAAAGAAAACACATGGTTTATTGAGGAAATGAAGACAAAATGTGAAGAAAAGAAGAAAGCCTATTTACAATACAGAACACTGTTACATAAGAAAGGGGAAAGCCTGAGATGGTCAAACCAATATTACAAATTATGTAAGAAGATGTTACAATTAATAAGAGGAAGGCCAAAAGAAAAGTGTTAATATTTTAAAGAGTAATTATATTTAATGAAGATAAACTGTAGTGAATAAGAATACTTATGATTAAAATAAAATGTCAAACAACAGGGAATCTAACCAATACAAAAGAAAATATGAAACACTACAAGAGAATAGGCTTAGCTCAAGAGAATGAGAGTTGTGCTCAGAGAGGAGGTCGGCACGTTTTCTTGCCTGTAGTAACTTAAGGTTAGATCAATCCTAAGATGACCTTGAGATGGGCGCCAGGGGAATTTTAAATATCACTCCAATTTGGGATATCTGTAGTTATATACTAACTGAAAACAAAATACTAAAAGATTATGTGAAAACAAATAAAAATTGGAAATGCTTTGTACACTATATTGTAATCCTAATTTACTGATAACCCCAAAACCATATATGTATATATACCACAACAATTATTAAAATAAATTCCCTAAAAATATATATTTACAAAACAGTTACCTAAAACTATGACCCAAAATATAATTATACAGGGTGAGTCATGAGGAACTTTACATACTTCCACCATATAGAGTCTTACCAAAGATAGAACAACTATAATAAGGTATCAAATTATAAGGTAATTAATATTAATTAATTAATAATTAAATGTTAGAATAAGTGAACATCAATCTTATATTAAAAATAGAGAATTTGATAGATCTCAAATATGTAAACACGCATGGGATAATGAACATAGAGTTCAATGGAATAATTCAAATATAGTCCTAAAAGAAACGGATGGTAAAAAAGAAAAATCAAAGAAGCGGCTCTAATTATGCTAAATGAGGCCAATTGTGTCGCAAATTCCTCGGCAGAATGTAGTAGGATCTGGTTACCAATATTGAAAGAGGAAGTTATTAATAAGAAAATACCAGTATTAGTAAGTCAGTAACATATAGAGGATACATCATTTATGTTTTTAAATAACGTAACATATAAAATCAGAATTTTGATGTTTGTTGAAGGTAAACTAAATTCACGAACAAATACTTACAATGTCGGGATAGTATTATGAGGTTTTTTTCCTGGTTTTTCCCTCATAATTTACTATGGAATCACTAACAGGAGAATTTTACTGTTATCATGTCATGTGTTTGTCTTTTTAAAGACGAATTACATGCTATGATTTTTTCTGACGGATATTCTCAAGTTAAAGTTGATTTCATGTAATCGAATGAACTATCTTATAAGTAAAGTCGTCCAGGAGCGCAACTCAACAATATTGGCAATATCATTTTAAAGTCGTCTAGTTTAAAATGCATAATGTATGTCTGAATTGTCAATATAAATGAGTCAGATAAAATTAAATTATTAGAAGAATTTTTTTTCACTATGTAACAAAAAAAACAAAATTTGTTTAATTTACTATTTGTATTTTGAGAACGATTTCCGAATTGGAAATTGAAACGTCAATAAACGTATTTTTATCTTTAATTGTGGCTTATTCCAAGTTATAAATAGTAATTAATATAAGGTAATTAATTTAAACAAATGTTATAAATTTCAAACATTTTAATTGAAATGATAAACTGAGTCACTGCACAACAAAAAACAGTAACTACTAACAATAACGAAGAACAATTTAAAAAAAAATAAAAATATGTACATAATTATGATAAACACATAAATTAGAACTGGAAAAGATACAATAATGGTAACAAAATAAAAATAATTCAAAATAGATTTTCGAAATGGAACTCTGCAGCCTGTACACATTTTTGTTGCCGAATTGTTAATTGATGTATTGAATTACGGATAATCTGGGGATCGTTTCTAATAGTATTACAACAATGTATAATTCTATCAATTAATTGTTGTCGGTTATTAATATTCACTGCGTAAACTAGTTGCTTCAATTGTTCCAAATATGGTAATCAACGGGATTGAAATCAGGGGATCTTGAAGGCCACGAAATAGGACCTGCACGTCCTATCCACCTGTTGCCATAAACATTATTGAGATGTTGTCTCACTGCCAGTAAAAAGTGTGGGGGTGCCCCATCATGCTGAAAATACATCCCTCGGATAGCAACGTTCGCGGTTGGCAAGCAAATTCGGCAAAATATTTTTTAGAAAGTTCAAATAGACCTGCCCTGTTAAAGGACCATCAAAAAAGTAAGGACCTACTAATTGGTTATTTATGACACCAATACACACGTTAACTGAAAATCTTAACTGACAACGACGTTCTCGAATAGCATGGAAATTTTCTTCTGCCCACACATGTGAATTTCGTGAATTATTTATCCCCTCTCTGGTAAATTGGGCTTCATCTGTAAATAGTGTCCTGTAAAGCGTTGGTCGATTATTGTTAATCCATCTACAAAATTCCAACCTATCGATCTCATCTCCAGCCTGTAGTCGCTGAACCATTTGAATGTGATATGGGTATAGATTATTTTTTTGTAAGACTCTACTTACTTTTGATTGAGTAACATTGAGTTCTCGACTTACTTGTCTAGTGCTTATTGTAGGACGGCGTCCATAATGTCATCTTCCTGCGCTTCATCTACATGTCGCTCTGTTGTTCCACTAGGAAAAGTGCCATTTTCTCGCAAATAATTAAAAACTGACCCAAATGTTGGATGACTGGGAGTTCGACGATTAGGAAATCTCCTGCGATATTCTCTACTAACAGCCCTACCATTCCCATTACAGAATCCATAAACAAATATTATGTCTGCATATTCTGTGGTCGAAAACTGATGTGGCATTTTGAACGAAAGTAACAAAAGCTCTACCAAAACTAACACAATGTACTTAACGTAGATATGACAAAAGAAATATGTATTCTTGTACACATAAAAAACAATTGATAATGACAATAATGACAATGGGTAGGTATAAAATATCCAGAAACGTCAAACGGTCAACGCCAACCTTCATTTTAAACTTTTTTAGATTTATTTTTATTTAGTACAGCTGATGCAATGTATTATTATTTGACATAAAATTTTAATCATATAAATTTAATTTATTATTTATCGAAAATAATGCCCCAATACCAGTTTAATGCCAGTTTAAAAGTATGTCAATAGTCAGTTAAATCTAGTAGAGTAATACTACAATAATTTGATGTTATGAAGGTACATACAAATGATCATAAAATTGGATAATATATCCTGACAACTTATTATAAGTGTTAAATAAAATATTAATAAATAAAGAAATTCAAAGTAAATATGGAATAATAAAATTAAGGCAATTTAAAGGGTCCAGCAAGGTGAGGGTACTGCCCAGGGATTGTGCACAAACACTGTGCGCGATAATTCAACAATTTATGAGGCTAATATTGAAGAACAAACATGCTTTAAAGCCTACATACGAAAAAAGAAGAAGAAACTGGCTTCCTCAGATCGATATAAATGTTATTACACCAATTGCAGTCCTTTACGCAATCCGAATGCAAGTATATGTCTACTGTAAGTCTAGTTCATTGCTTTTCATAATCTTCATAGATGGAAATTTTAATAAAAGTTTAAAGTGAACAAGGGTGCATGACATTATTATTTATTCTGTTAATAATTTTAATGCCTGCAGAAATCTTCTTGTTTAGAAATTTGAGAACGATGTATCTTCCTTTAACTAAGTAAATTAGATTACGTAACATGCGTAGCTGGTGCGAGTTAAGATATTTAAGCTGTCAGTTTTAATAACGTGCAAAAATATCCATAACAAATCTCATAAATCACTCTCGCTGAATAATAGATTATCTTAAACTACCGCATTACCTAACATTGGAAAAAATCGTGCTGCTTCCTTGCCGATAATTGCTAACTAAAATTAAATATAAATAATGCAAGTAATTTTTTTTAAATTGGCCCCTTAGGATACGTAAGCTGTAAATAGTAAACTATAATTTAGCTACAGAAGAAGTAGGTAATATCTAGATCAACAACCAATAAAAAATTTCGTAACTAATTACTATGAGAGCCAGTTAGGTGTATGTCTTTTCGTATTTATACAAAGAAAAATGTTTATGTTAGTATTGAAATATACAATAAGTCTATATTTTTGTTATTTTTATTTACAATCATTTTAAAAAATTGTTTTACTAAAATATTTTACTATACTAAATGATACTAAAACAACTTTAGATTGAAAATTCCACTTACGATAAGAGTCCACTAGATGCAAAACTCTTGCAAAAATTGTAAAAGTTTAAAAAGGTAAAAAAGAAATAATTAGACTTACTCACAATCAGTTTAATTTTACTACCTCAGACGACCGGTTTCGCATTCTAAAATTTGCAAAGCATCATCAGGTCGGTGGTACAAAGTAAATTAAATGCTGAAATTATAAAAAGTCCATATAAGGGTGCTGTCTTTTTGACAGAGGTTCTATTCGACAGATGGTGCTATTATTTTTTAACATTTGACATCACAATTCTCTTCCTAGCAGAAATTAAATGCTTTTCAAGTTTATAATTACAAGTCAAAGAAATTGCACATCCACAAAACGGTACAAGGACGTTCATTCATCGTCATATAACTGTCCTCTTTCTTTATAAAAAAATTTCAATAATTTAACACACATTTCAAAATATATCTCTTTCATAATTATAAATAACTACAATAATTTAAATAATATAAATTATCACATTTTCTTTCAACAAACAATAACATATACCCTACTCCAACATCATCTGTTAACACCCATCATCTCAAGAAACAAGAAAAGTTATTAGACAGTTACAACATTGACCGAAGATCACTTATTATTATTAATAAGGGAAAGTTTGAACTATGAATCACCAATCACTATATAGTAATTCTTGTACCGGAATGTAAGTAGTATTTTGTTTATTTCTGATGTATCACAATTCAACAGACTTCTACTCTTAACAATTTGTGGGTTGTTACTCTGTCTGCTAATGCAATTTATACATATTAAAATCATGAATGTGTTGCTTGTGTGAGTCCATTTCAAATAGGTAAAGAAATAATAAATAAGACTTACTCACAATCAATTTAATTTAACTATCAGACGACCGGTTTCGCTTTCTACAATATGCAAAGTATCTTCAGATCTCGATACTAAGTTAAATAAATGCTGAAATGATAAAAAAAAATGATAAAATTAAACATTTGTTAAAGTATGCCAATATTAAACACATCAATTTACTTTTGATATCTTAATTGAAACAATTTATAGACATTCATTAATATCGGCATATTTCATAAAACTAGATAACTTAACTTACAGTATTGAGAAACAGAAGAAGAACTGTCACATGCTAACCTACATCTGTCAAATCTACCACTAAAATCTAATAGATAACATCATAAAAAACTCATTGTGCCCAAGACTGAGATGTAATGCATAAAAGTCCTCCCCCTTTTAAATTTAATGTTTGTTTCTTCCCTTCTAAGTGTTTTCTGTTTTAGTGTGTTTTAAATTGTCCTTAATTGTTTTAATTCTAATATTTTATTTATTCTACTATTTTGCCAATAGAACTTTATCAAAGAAATTTGATAATTACAAGTTGAAAAATAATTGCACACCCACACAATTTGTACATCTAAACTTATTCATTGTCATAAAACTGTCACATTCATAAAACAATTACTCAATAAATAACACTTATTTCATCAATATATCTCTCGAATAAGTATAAATAAGTTTTAAATAATCCAATGGTATATAACATCACTTTCATTTAACAAACAATCACACACATTCAAAATCATTGGATAAAATATATCTCCTCAAGAACTTCCCGTTTACTGTCAAACAACTACAATAGCAGAATTGAGTTCTCCATTCAACAATACATAGTAGTTTCAACCATGTTCTACCATCCATCAATTAATAGAGTACCGGCATGTAAGTAATGTTTATTTATTTGCGTATTTATTAATTTATTACAATCTTCTTCTTCTTTTTGTGCCACTCCTATCGGAGATTGGAAATCATCAAGGCTAATTCTGACCTTGTTTACGGCTGACCTAAAGAGTTCATTAGTGGTGCAGCCAAACCACTCTCTCAAATTCCGCAACCATGACATTCTTCTACGGCCTGGATTCCGTTTTCCTTCTATTTTTCCCTGCATTATATTTTGAAGTAATGCGTATTTATGTCCTCTCATTAGGTGACCAAAATATTCGAGTTTTCTTCGCTTTAGCGTTAACAAAATCTCTGGGTCTTTTCCTATTCTTCGTATTACTTCACCGTTTGTTATTCTTTCAACCCAACTAATCTTCAGCATTCGACGGTAGCACCACATCTCGAAACTTTCAATATTTTTCATGTTGTTCTGTTTGAGAGTCCAGGCCTCTACACCGTATAATAGCGTGTTAAATACATAGCCTCTCAGCATTCTTAATCGTAGGGGGATGCTTATATTTCTGTTGCAGAAGAATTTTCTCATTTTTATGAAGGTGGCCCTGGCAATTTCGATACGTCTTTTTATTTCACTGTTTTGGTCTCCAGCTTCGTTTATTAAAGTTCCCAAGTATTTGTAACTTGATACTTTTTCAACTTGAGTGCCGTTTATACTAATATACGCTGGTTGTGTCATGTTTTTACTGAAGACCATATACTTGGTTTTTTTAATATTGATATTTATACCATAATTGTTGCAAGCAATATTTATGTCTGTAAGTAATCTTTGTAATTCTTCTACTGTTCTTGCAACTAGTACAGTGTCGTCCGCGTATCGAATATTATTTACAATCTCTCCATTAATTACGATTCCTCCGTTTGCTTGTAAAAGGGCTTCCTGACAGATGCTTTCACTATATACATTAAATAACAGAGGTGACAAAATGCAACGCTGTCGTACTCCTCTACGTATTTCTATTGCTTGTGATGTTTCAGTTTCTATTTTGATATTAGCTTTCTGATTCCAATATAGATTGAGAATTATTCGCAGATCTTTATTATCTATGTCCTTCCTTTCAAGAATCTCTCTAAGCTTATCATGGCGTACTCTGTCAAACGCTTTTTTAAATCGATAAAACACGTATGTACCTCCTGATTAACGTCTAGGCATCTTTGTGTGAGAATCAAATCGAAGAGAACTTCTCGAGCACCAAGCCCTTTTCTGAACCCCATCTGTGTATTACTAATATCTGACTCCAACTTTTGATAAACTCAAACAATCTAATAGACTATTTTATAACAATTTGTGGTCTTACCTTGTCTGTTTAAACTTTTAAAACTTTTTATACCCTTTTATTCAACTTACTCATTTTGAAATTAAAACCACAGACATGTAATATTGGCATAATTATTGTAATTTACAACATCTAATTTGTTTATCTTTATTAGACAACACCCTAATATGGGTTTTTATCATTTCAGCATTTATTTAACTTTGTATCGAGACCTGAAGATGCTTTGCATATTGTAGAAAGCGAAACCGGTCGTCTGATAGTTAAATTAAATTGATTGTAAGTAAGTCTTATTTATTATTTCTTTACCTATTTACGCATATTAATTAACACAGACATGTACTATTGGCGTAATTACTAAAACTTTTTTTGATCTATAACTTTTTGATTTATATCCTTATAAGACAGCACCCTAATATGAGCTTTTATAATTTCAGCATTTAATGTACTTTGTACCACCGACATAATGATGCTTTGCAAATTTTAGAAAGCGAAACCGGTCGTCTGAGGTAGTAAAATTAAACTGATTATAAGTCCAATTATTTCTTTTTTACCTTTTTAAAATGGACTCACATAAGCAACACATTCATGATTTGTAAAAGTTGAGTTTCGGCTGACAGTTATTTATCACATGCAAAGATTCAGCTGCAAAGTCAGAAATTTTGAGCTAGATGCAAAACTCAGTATTTGTGAACCTATGCCAGTTGCATAACTTTGATAAAATGAATGGCAGATATCGAGCACAGTTTTATTAATTAAATCTTTTGTCCCAAGTACTTTCGATTCCTAGAGGATCTTTAGGGGCATTTCGTCAATTTTGGGCTATCCAACAAGCGCAGAATGTCATAAACATATAATTAGACATAAATTTGTACATAACACTACACTAAACAAGGACAAACAGTTTAAAATTATTTAAAAAAATTTAGTCGAAGCTATATTCGGGTCGGCAACAGGAGACAGAAGAGAGTTGCATGCAGTTGCATACCTGTGTAATGCAATTGGCCAACCGCTTACATTATTTGAGTCACATGCCACGTCACATGTGCACATGTCAATTACGCAATTATACGTCATTATGAAGGCGCACATGCGGCCGGGTGCTATGTTTGTTGTTTGAGTGCTAAAAACACCAATGTTATTGCAAATAATTGACATTATGGATCTTCATGTGCATATTAGACTTTGCAAAAAAAGGGAGAAAACGAGTTGTACAAACAGCAAAATGGAAACGACATTGAAATGAAACTTAAGAGGTAGGAGGTGTCTATAATTAACTAGATAGATTCGGGACTTATTGTCAATATGTTTAGGCATAACCCTAAGGATTTACTAAGCTCTTCCAACATTTTCTTTGTTTGTCCCAAATCGTCTGCAATCAGGACTATATCGTCTTCGTAGCTTAGGTGGTGTAGCATCTCTCCATCCACATTTATTCCTTTGTCACCCCATTCGAGGGTTTTGATCGCTTTTTCTAGGGACGATATGAAAAGTTTAAGTGACAACGTATCACCTTGTCGGATACCTCTTTGGATTTTTATTTGGTTGCTGTTATCGTGTTATCAAGCTTGTCGCATTTTTATATATACTACATATTAGCCTCGAATATCAGCTATCAATGCGGCTCTCGTTTAGTGCTTCTATAACACTGTCGAGTTCTACTGTGTCGAATGCGTTGTGGAAATTTACGAATGTTAAAACTAAGCGCTTAAAACTAAGCGCTTGTTATATTCTATAGATTTTTCGATGAGTTGTTTTATTGTTTGGAGGTGATCGTTGGTTTCAAAGTTTGCTCTGAATCCAGCTTGTTCTCTACTTTGATATAGGTTTAATTTCTTGTCTAATCTTGTGGTGATTACTCTCGTAAAAAATTTATAAAGAAGGTTTAACAGAAGGTTCACCGCCATTCTTAACAGCCTCGATCACAATTCCATCGTCTCCTTGTGATTTATTGGATTTCATTTTATTCATCGCTTGTCTAATTTCACTGAGAATTATTTCTGCCATTAACTCAGAGCCTTGTTTTTATATTGTTTTGCTTATTGCATCTTTTAGCTGTGTTTGGTTCATCCGTCATCCGTATAAAGTTCTCCATAGAAGTCTTCTACTATTGTTAAAAGCTTCTCTCTATTTGCTGTTATTTCACCCTTTTGGCTTTTTACTTTAATGATCCAACTTTTTCCATTATTTAGTTTTCTTCGCAGACTTTTTAGGCCTTTATTATTTTCTATGGTTTGTTCGATCTTTAGTGTATTGTACTTCCTTAAGTCTTTTCTTATTGCTTTCTTGACTCTGTTTATCTTTCTCTTTTGCTCTCTATTTGGATTATTTCTTTCTGTAATAAGATTTCTTTGTTTCAATAAATTCCTGGTATCAGTTTTTCTTCATTCTTATTTCTGGGACAGTGTTTTGTTGGGATGTTGGTTTAGTGCATCTATGTTTTCGTTGAGAGTTATGTCTGTGTTGTTTCTCAGTTTAGTTTTGAATACCCGACTATACCGGAGGAAACATAAGACCTTACCATTTTCAGAAAATTGATGTAAAGAATACAATTTCATAGTGTCCTATAAATAGTTGTCTGGATAAAAATTTCATATCTGAACGAGTTAACAATTTTAACTGTTTAACACAGCAATAAATACTTTTATGAATGTCAAGTTTGTACGACAATTTAAATTTATTTATTAAATAAGATTGACATTTATTAATAAAAACAAACCATAATTTGTTTGTTGTTGTGGTTACCAGATCAGATATCAAAAGCGACTAGAAATTCCAAGGTTATCTTCTTCTGAACACTTATATCCGATACACTATTATTTAACTGTGGTTCTAATGTATCTAATGTATGTATGTATCTATATAATGTATGTGGTATCTAATGTATGTTATTATTAACTGAGTTACTGTTGCATAAATCCTATATTTTACTTCAATTTTTATGTATTTGTTTTCCTATTTTATACTGTTTAGCATGATAATATTCGTATGGCTTTCATAGCACACCTCTTTCTCAATATAACCTTATCTAAAAATTTAAATAGCTAAAGAAATGTATTTAAACTTCATTTCCTGTTGTATTATTTGTTGATCTATACCTTTTTTGCATTTTATGAGACTTTTGAAGTGCTGTACAAATTTTAAACTTAAAATATCGGTACTCACGGATTAAGAAAAATATTTAACTACCAATTAGCTTGTCTTGGTATTTTTACGGCAATAAACCAAATTAACGTCATTTCGCTTTTTTGAAATTTTATAAATTCGACGTAAGCCATGTAAATGATACGACTGTCCCCCTTAATTTTTCTATTAAGTTCTGATTACAGTTTTTGGGGACGATTTTCCCACATTTTCATCAACAAAAAGGACCGTCCCTAATGATACTTGGCGAATTCCAATCACGTATATATATTATCGCAAATTACCGCTTCATCTGCGTATTCCAATGAAATTTTTCTCAGTGTGAAGCCCATAACCGATTAAAGAAAAAAATACAGAAAATGCCCTCTAGTCATCGGCTATATAAAATGAAACGCTCCTACAGTAAACCACATTCAGCCGCCGAAGAAATATGTGATTCATCTTGAGAACTTCCCAGGGCCATAGGTGGAATGCTGGGAAAGACCCTCTGGGCTTTTAGTAGCGAGCTGCCCTTACTCCTGACGGTTCAGAGGTCATGTTACTGCAACACAGTTTTAGGCCAGTTTCTAATAAAACGTCTGTATAGAAAAAAAATATAATATAACTTACAAATAATTAGCAAAACATAAATGAATGATCAATCAGTGACACAATCAACTTGATTACTTTACTTATACAATAACTGCTTAAAAATTTATCTTAGACATTATCATTATTTTCTTTGCCTTTATTCATACCTCAATGCAGCTTAGCCTGTTATGGACTAACTAAGTCTGATGCTGATGTCACAATGGGCGGGGATTTTAAAATCGTTTCCAAACATTTCTAATTTGTATGTATTTGTCCCATAAGAAGTTGGAAATATTTTTTTTTTCTAATTGTTTGAAGAACAAGTAAGGATTTTTGGTTATGAAAATTCATTCTGTGCGATTGTTATTATTTGTTGTTCGTTAATTTGGGAGATGCGAATATCAAAGTATTAAGCTATTTGATTATTTGGGTTAGTGTATCTCTGTTTTTGTAGCAAAATTGATACAGCCTTATTCCATTAAGACGGCATCAACTTTTCTCGTAAGCAAAAATTAAAAAGTTCTTATATTTTGACATAATATTATTTGATATATCTTTTATATGAAGCAAAAATGACTAAGATTGGGTAGGTACGGATATGTCAGAAGATAGGACTGATGATACTGGCTAAAGAAAATTATAGAATAGGGTTACGAAGCAGAAAAGTGGAACAACCTGACGACGCAATGGAAAGAAGAAACGTGTCAGACGGCTATATTTACAAGAGTAGGAGTTGGGGAAAACATTTGAGAGAAAAAAATACAGTGAAAACTGTGAAAATCTTAAGTAATAATAGTATATTTACCTACATATTTTTATTTAACATAATTAGATCTAACAAAATATTCAACTAAATGTAAGTAAGTATATTCATAAATTATTAATTAGTTATTAATTATTTTATTATTGAACTTTGATGTTAGTTATATTTAAAAAAGTTGTACACCTGATACAAATCATTTTGCAAGTTCTTTTTTATATACTTTTTTCTTTATTCCGTAGTATGTAAACTTGTTCGATTCTAAGGTCTCACAGTGAGTTATCCAATTATGATCATTGGAAAAAATTTTGTATTTAAATTTTGGTGTTTAATAAAGAATAAAGCTGGATTAGTTCAGGAACACGTTGTTTTACAAAATTTTGAAATATTTTTCCTCTGACCGTAAATAACAATTTTTTTTAATATTTGGTATGACTTTCTTTAGCTTCGTTGACAGTTTTTATCCTTTTATGCATGATTTAAATGTTTTTCACGCAGTTTTTCTCTTAGTTTAACGTCTCTTGGGCAATCCCCCTCTTCATGGACTTCCATACATTCTCGATCGGGTTGAGGTCTGGAAATTACCTGGCCACTTAAGTACTTTAATTTTCTTTTTTCTTCAGGTAAGATTTTTGTAAGCTGTTCTTGCCTAATATCAAGGTGCTGAGAAAACGAATATTAAAGTGTTATGTATTTTCTGTTCTTTTGTATGGTGTGAGAACACGGACTTTAAATAAACAATGTCTCAATAAATTGGAAGCATTTGAAATGTGGACATATCGAGGAATGCTGATAATCTCTTAGAAAGATAGAATGACCAATGAAGAAGTACTAAAAAGAATAGAGAACAGCAGGGACATACTGGATTACATGAAAATAAGAAAACTACAATATCTGGGTCATATAACACGTAGTGACAGATATGAATTCCTGAAACTAATAATCCAGGGAAAAATTCAACGAAAGCCCAGCATAGGTATGGGAAAAATGTCCTAACTGAGAAACATCAGAGAATGGTTTGGATGCAGCTCAACTGAACTTTTTGGGGCTGTAGTGTCAAAAGTTAGAATAGCAGTGATGATTGCCAACCTTCTTCGCGGAGATGGCATGTAACGAAGAAGAACTGTGCTAAATGGAGCATAAAGGTAAAATCTTCCGATTTGCCAATCTAGTCTTTAATTTGTGGCATAAGCTTTTTTCCAGAACTTCAATACACTAATGTTGATTAATCATTCCCTTCACGGTGTACAACAGCCTCCCTGTGCCTATACTACTGATCACAGACAATACCATAATGTTAAGAGGATACTTTACTTGCTCCACTATGCAATCCTAGTGATATTTTTCACCCTCCCGTCTTCAGACGAAGGTCGACTGGTCCACGAATGTCTGCACTGTAGACTCATCGGAGAAAAAACTTGCGAATAAAAAAAACATAAGATATTGTTTTGAAATAAAAACAGTGGTTGTAGGAATATAAAGTTTAGGAGTAATGTACTGTATAGAAGAATCCTGAAGATATCATGGACCGAGCATGTAACAAACAACGAAATCATGAAAAGAGTCAACAAAAGTATGGAAATATTAGAAACTATCAAGACACGAAAGCTGCAATACCTAGGGTATGTTATGCATAATGAAAGTTACAACATACTTCAATTAATTATACAAGGAAAAATCCAGAGCAAGAGAAGTATAGAAAGGAGAAGCATCTCATGGTAGATTCTCTCAAGCGTTACTTGCGGAAATGGTACAAATGCACATCAATCGAACTATTCCGAGCCAAAACATCTAAGATCAGAATAGCCATGATGATTGCCAACCTCCATCGCGGAGATAACACGTAAAGAATAAGAAGTGATGTAGTTTAGGTTATTCCATTCCTTAATGGTCTTATTTTGGTGTTCTTTGGCCCATTAGTCTCTTTTTCATCACTGGGACGGTCAACTTTGGTTTTTTGGTAGAGCGACAAGATTTGATACCGTGCTCAGCAAGCCTTCAGCGGACTGTCATGTCAGAAAGTCCCGTGAGATTTTGTCGTGGTTTATTTTTGTTGTTTATGGAGCTATCCCTCATATTTCTCATGTCTCTGAGCGTATTGACACGCTTTCGATAACATTCTTTGACACGTTGATAAGTCAGGGGTTTGTTAGTATCAAATTTTTTCTTGATATTGTTTACTGTTGTTGTTTGCACTACTTGGCACTGTTGAGCTATCTGACATTGTGAAAGCTTTTTATGCCATAAAACTGTCTTTATCTCTACT
Source organism: Diabrotica balteata (assembly GCA_918026665.1). Classification (NCBI taxonomy): domain Eukaryota; kingdom Metazoa; phylum Arthropoda; class Insecta; order Coleoptera; family Chrysomelidae; genus Diabrotica; species Diabrotica balteata. Next base: position 23,388,281 of record OU898279.1, on the reverse strand, counting down.
ATTTTAGTTTCAGGGAGGTCTTGATATTTTTTGAAAATGTCTTTAAAATTAAAACTGATAGTTTTTTTCACTCACAATCACGGTGAATACATTATTATAACATATTAAAAAGATAAAACGATATTTATCCTTTAAAAACAAAATAAAAACAGACAAACTAACCTCCAAGTGCAAATTCACAACAACGTGTATATTGTGACATAATTTGATACAAATGACAGTTCTAGAGCTGTCAACGTCAACAAAACATTTTGGCATACCCTACTTGTGTAGCAGCATTTGATTTTACTACAAAACTTTCGAACGAATGTGAAAAATTAAAAATTTTGTGACTGATCATAATAATTTGATCACTTACTGTAGTTCTGTATTATTTGTGTTAGATAATCTATAGATCTATGTTTATATATACCTTAATAAATATTTATATATACACTTAAATATAAAAACATATTTTTATAATTTATTATACAAAAATATTGCAAAGGAGTTATGATTTTGATTAATATTTGTTATGAAATTGGATATACAAATATACAAATACAATTTTACATCAACGCCTGGCCTATCTTTGTTGTTCTTAATCTGAACAAAATTTTTTGAGCATGTTTTAAGAAACGCCATCGCGGTATGTTCTAAAAGGAGTATGTGGGCATGTGCGATGGCGAACCAATGCGGTAAGCGGCATTGATGTACCCGGTAGCCGACCAATGTAGCTACTGTTTTGCCCCTCTGATGGTCCATGCAAGGCGTATGTTGGTATAGGACAGCCACTTTTCAACAAAGGGTTTGGGTAATAAAAAGCTTACACCTGAAGAAAAACTACTAAACTGTTGAACCGACACATAATATCAACAAAACTGTCGTTATGGTGTAAACTATGCATGCAATTCTGAAAAAAATCACGTTTTTAAGTAGTTTTTATTGTGGTACATTTTTCTTTAATTGTGTAACTGAACATCTCGCGCTATATTATTTTAGATAGCTATTTTTGATGATAATTGATAAGGAAAAGAACATCTTTCAATTAAAATATATAAAAATTAGCAATATTATTTGTGAACGTTACGCTACTAAATTCTTGTGTCGATTATACCATTCAAAAATAAATTTATATGGGCATTGTTCTGGTAGTTACTCAAGATAAACGAAATCAGTGCTAATGCTTCAACTTGTATCAAGTAAGAAATTAACATCAGAAATGAAAAACACTGAGAATATGAACATTATGTGGAGCAAAATCAAAGATTCTGTTATAAAAACACAGAAAGAAACTCTATAAAAGAAAACAGAAAGCCGAAACCCTTGGATGATTCAAGAACTACTGGAAATCATGGAAGAAAGAAGAAAATATAGAAACAATAACCCATATAAGTACAGAGAAAACATAAATTAATAAGGAACAAAATAAAAGAGGCTAAGGAAAAAAGGATGATGGAAACATGCATTGAAGTGGAAAAATTGCAGAAAAAGCATGATCATTATAATTTACATAAAAAATTGAAAGTAAATAAAGCCAACTAACTGCACAATGTTCTCAACATTGATTTCTTCATCAGCTATGAATCTTAGAGAAATGTTAGACTCAGTAATTAACGAGTAAACATCCTTTTTCAATAAAATCATCATTGATGAAGCGAATAAATCCATTGGAAATTTCATCCAAAACATTCACCTGTACCATGGTGGAACGATGCTTACAAACAGGCAATAACGTAATAATAAAATCGGCTTTTAATATATATAAATCATATAAAACTACTAAAAATCATTTGGAATTTAAAAGAATAAGAGTTAAATGTAGCTTTATTATTAAAAAAAGGCAAGCAAGAGTCATAGAAAAAGTTTGTTTCAGAAATCAATAGATCTACTCCAATTGGTCAAATCTGGAACATGATTAGAAGTATATCTGGAAAAAATTCAGAACACTCTATAAAGTACTTAATAAAAGACAACCAGACATTTACGTCCGAATGCAATACATCTGAAATAATGGCAAATCAATATTGTACCGCTTCTAGTGATGAAACCACCAATCACCAATAAACAATCCTACATTTGAAGTCACTGGATATTATCCAAAATAGATGTTTACGTATTTCTTTAGGTGCTCACTATACAAGTCCCATTCAAAGTCTCTATTGGGAAAGTGGAGAACTTCCTCTTTCTTTCAGAAGACAATATCTAAGCCTAACATATGCAGCGGCAGTGTTATCAAACCAAAATAATCCAGTACTGCATAACGTTTTTGCTGATCGATTTACAAATAAATTTCAACAAACACATCAAATTGATCATCCTTTTTACTTTCGTTACAACCATACTTATCCAAATTAAATTTTCAATTTCCAAAAACCTATGATACCTCATCGATCCACAACTCTGCACCATGGACAATATCTATTCCTGCTATCGACATCAGTCTAACAAACCTAATAAAATCAGAGATATCATCAACCGTCATTAAACAAAAGTTTCATACAATATTAAACAGATATTGCAATACCTACAACGTATACACCGATGCGTCCAAAAATGAACACAGAGTTGGAGCAACAATTTATTCGGAAGACTCCTCAGTCAGTTTCAAATTATCATCAATTACAACCATCTTTTCGGCTGAATTAATCGCAATTCTAAAAGCACTATCGTTAATACAAAACAAAAACAAAGAAAGATGTATAATATTCACAGATTCTCCAAGTTCATTATCCTCATTGACTCAATTATACTGTGACAACCCCCTTCTACTTCTAATTAAAAAAAGAACTTAGAAACATTTTAAATAAGAACATCCAAGTGAGAAGAATCCATTATTATACTGATCTCGGTCTTGGGCTACGTGTAGCAATTGGTCCGCTGTCAAACCTGTCTACTGCCGCAAATTCCTCAACCAAGAGAGTTTCTTCCGTCCTATCCATTTCTTTCCTTCGATTTTACCGTTGAGAATTAGCCGAAGGAACTCATATCTTGGTCCTCTGAGTTCGTTGATGTCCCATTCTTCGAAGAACTTCTTCGTTTCTGGTTCTGCTAGTCCATGGAATTTTTAGTATCCTTCGATACAACCACATCTCAAACGCCTCGATTTTATTCATGATATCGGCGTTTACAGTCCAAGTTTCACATCCATACAAAAGTACAGACCACACGTAACATCTTGCAAACTTTTCACGGATTTCCAAATTTAATGAGTTATTGGATAATAGAGGCTTGAATTTTTGAAATGAGTTTCTTGCCTGTTCAATTCTACATCGAATTTCGAAGGATAAAAATATATAAATATATAAATATATAAATATAACAGTGAACGACTCAAATATAGCATACCCAACTCCCTAAGAGATGCCCTAGAAGAAAATACACATAACCGAAAAATATTTTCCTACCTTAAAGACTGTCAACTTCTATATTCACATATTGTATCAACTGTCACATATGTTACATAATCTAAATACGCTAATGACCCTGCGTGGTCGATGCGTCAATTAAAAAAAAATCCTATAAGCTTGACTGAACTTATTGAAACTCTTAACTCCGTTATAGTTAACTTTATAAAAATAAGTTTTTCCCACACATATGGCACTCGTTAATCATAGTTCGAATACACAAACCAGGTAAACCTAAATTTGAAGCAGAATCCTATAGACCAATCTCTGTCACGAATACAATGTGTAAGTTGCTAGAAAAGATCATTGCCAATCGACTCATTGGTATATTAAACATAAACGTCTTATTATACCCGAACAAAGTGGATTTAGGAAAAATAGATCAACATTAAATAGTTTAATATCATTGGAATCAGAAATTCACGAAGCATTTATATACAATCAAGAATGTTTAGCCATTTTCCTTGGTTTAAAAATGGCTTTTGATACAGTATGGCGCTATGATATTTTAACTACACTCCACAATTAGAAGATTCACGGTAACATGTTTGCTTTTATTTCAAACTTTCAACGGCAACGATATTTCGAAGCTTAAATCAATAACCATTTGTCTGAATCTATACCTTACAGAGAAATTGAATTCCACAGAGCTCGAATTTAAGCGTAGCGCTATTTTTAATTACTATTAACAATTTTGTGTCGTACTGCAACGGCACAATTAAAACTTTTTGTATGCTGATAATCTGGTAATTCTAGCAAGAAATAAAAACATATTATCTGCTCATAATCATATTGCTGCAGCTACATCGTGGTCTAACAATATTGGTCTCCAGTTTTCCACCACAAAAACAAATGCTATACATTTTTTACGAAAATCAAATCCACAAAAGCTCCCAAATCTACTTTTATACAATTCTCCTATAGAATATACAAAAGAAATAAAATTCCTAGGGATGCAACTGGATTTAAAATTGAGTTGGACAAGTCATATACACTCGCTAAGGCTATCGTGCCAAGCTGGACTAAACATTATGAAATCTGTATTACATAAAAATTGGAAAACAAATTTTCCAACTCTAATAAATTTATATAGAGCTTTAATTAGATCAAAACTGTACTACGGATGTGTTGTATATAACACCGCAAACCAAGCATTGCGCGAAATTTTACAGCAGAACTGCAGCAAAAGTGTTTTTACAGCAGAACTATTTGCCATCAATAAGGCCCTAACCTTTATTCTAGAAAAAAAACTTCCCAAATCTATTATAATATCTGATTAACTTATGTGACATCAATTTCTCAAATTTATCCCTCTCATCCAACATTACAGCAGATTAAGTTAATTTTATACCGTATATACCAAAACAATTTGACAGGAGAGTTTCTCTGGATGTCACATGTTGGTATAGATGGGAACGAAAAGACAGATAGTCTAGGTAGGTCTGCAGTAACCAATACAGCCGCATCAGAGGAAAATCTAACGGTGAATTTAGATTAAAAACCTTACATAAAATCAAAATTGCACGATGTTTATCAAAACCAATGAAAGCACCATTAAATTGATAGAAATAAAATCTTCCGTCCTTTCATGTCAGACTTCTACAACACATGAATACTTGTTGAAGAGAAAAAAGGAACCAGTGTGTTTTGTTTGTGAATGTAAAGTGACGGTAAAGCATATTTGATTGACTGTCCAATATACTCAGTTGAAAGACTATATTACCACATTCCAAAAACATTAAAAGAATTTCTAGGAGAATCTAAGTATGTAGCTGACTTGATAGAATTCTTGAAATCTATAAATGTTTAAATAAAATTGAATACAATCCATCAATTATTAAAATATAATATATTGTATACATTATTATGTAATCGATATTTTGTATATGCCTATGAATGTCTTTATCACTTTTTATATTTTTCTTATGCTAATAACCTTAAGTGGTTGAAGCAAAATAAATAAAAAAAAATAAAAAAAAATATTTTCCATTCATAAAAATTACAGAGCAAATTTTTATGAATGTCTTTAAACATGGGAAAATTCAACTACATTTTGTGAGGTATAAAGTTAATGCATAATATTTGTAATTTTCTGTAATATAGAGTTTTATTTAACTTGATACTGTTAAATTAATTGTTAAGTTTTTCATATTTTAAATAGCCTTAAAGAAATCTAACACTGTTTGCTGATTCATAAGGTAAGAAACAAGTTCATAAACAGTAATAAAAACATGTGTTAGTAATCATAAATCTCTTCCTACACCACAACGGAACATTTCCTGAACTTTTATTATCTTTATTGTGAAATGAAAGACCAATAGAGCTATTATGATAATTATAATAATTAGTTTTATACGGCTAACCGCAGATTATGAATGGAATTGTTCTCAGGCGGTTTTTATACTCTCGGTTTGCTATTTTAGAACAGGAACTTTACCGCTCCTGTGGAAGTCGCGGGGCTATCTTACAGGATCTCCAGAAATCATCAATCACAAAAATATTTCTAAAACAACTAAATCTTTTTAAAGACGGTATATAGATAACTTTTTTGTGGATATTAAATATATGTTTTAACTTGGCATATCTTTTAATATCCATCACCTTTTGTTGACAAACATATACTTCACCCAAGTACACTTATTCTTCTTCTTACGGTGCCTATGCGTTCCGGATGTTGGCGATCAACATGGCTATCCTAACTTTGCTTGCTGCTATTCTGAATAGTCCGGTTGTCGATGTATTAAAAAACTTTCTCAGGTTTTGAAGCCAAGATATTCTTCTTCTCCTTGGTCCTCTCTTTCCAAATACCTTGACCTGAAGAATGAGTTGCAACAAGCCGTATCTCTGTTCATTCCTCATAACATGGCCAAGATATTCTAGTTTGCGCTCTTTGATGGTGTTAATAATCTCGCATTCCTTGCCTATTCTACGTAGGACCTCAACATTAGTTACACGATCCACGCATGAAATTCTTAAGATACGTCTGTAACACCACATCTCGAATGCCTCGAGTTTTCTTAAGGAAGCATCGGAAAGTGTCCAGGCCTCTACTCCGTATAATAAGGTAAAAAATACATAGCATCTAATGAGAGAGATTTTTGTAGCAAGTGGTAAATCATGACTTCTGAAAAGAGACTACGATGGTCTCGTCTGACTACAGATATTCAAATTGGCTTTACCAATTCTATGACAACAAGTCGAAGTATGACATCGATATAAAAAGTGCTAATGACAATATTAATTTAAATATACTAAAATAAACTTCTTGTATTTCTTGGAGTTACAAAATCCGTATCAAATTTATATAAAGACAGAAACGTATCGATGTAAGTAGGTCATAATATCATAGGACCAATGATTACAGTAAAAGAAATTCCCCAGGGAGCTGTTTTAAGTTCACTACTTTTTAATCTGCACACATAATATGATTTACACAATTCATGGTATCCCAACATTACTTGTTTACAATATGCTGATGATATTGTCATCTATTCACAGAAAAAAACGTACATTGAATGTAATACTGAACTAAAACATATAATGTACAACTTTGTTAGCTGGATTTTGTTAAATGGCTTCACACACTCTATTAAGGATGACACTGCATCCTTACAGGGAAATGTCATACCAATTGTTTCGAAATATACGTTATTACTTGACAGAAAACTGCTTTGGACTCAACATATTAACTACACAGGTATTTGCTACAAGAAAGGTATTAATTTACTTAAAATACTCTGTAAGAAATCGTAGGATGCAGATCAAAATATTGCTTTCACGTAATCACAAAAAAGAGGTTAGTCTTCGTAAGTGAGTATATTTATTTAAAAACCCTTAAAAGGGCTACATCAAAAAAACAAACGTTTTCGGACTAAACAGTCCGTCATCAGGTTTAAAATCGCCTAAAATAAGTATAAACCATTTAGTTAAAACAAACGTGGTTATGAAATTTTGACTATGGTTATACAAAAATACATGGGTAAAAACCCTTTAAATTACATATAGTTGTAAAAGATTATACATCTTGTTGTTAAAAAAACTGTGATATTCATTATTAAATTAAATATAACTTCAGGAACATACATTGCAAAAAATTGAGTTCCAGAGCCGAGGAGAAAACCTCTACGCACGGAGAACAGCTGGAAACTGATTTAAAATATACGAATATATGATTTTAAAAATCATCAAAAATAATTTTTGAATATTTTGGCTGTAGTAATACTAGGTATAACTAATATTGTTCTATGTTACATTGACATTTTGTTTTTGACACCTTTCATAGGTATATTGTAAATCAGTTTCCAGCTGTTCTCCGTACGTAGAGGTTTTCCCGGCTCTCGAACTCAATTTTTTGCAATGTATGTTACCTGAAGTCATATTTAATTTAATAATGAACATCACAGTTTTTTAACAACAAGATGTATAATCTTTTACAACTATATGTAATTTAAAGGGTTTTTACCCTTGTATTTTTGGTGGCTCAGGCATTTTAACCTAGTAAGTATAGCCATTTTGCTTTTTTAACCATAGTCAAAATTTCATAACCACGTTTGTTTTAACTGAATGGTTTATACTTATTTTAGGCGATTTTAAACCTGATGATGGACTGTTTAGTCCGAAAACGTTTGTTTTTTTTATGTAGCCCTTTTAAGGGTTTTTAAATAAATATACTTACTTACGAAGACTAACCTCTTTTTTGTGATACGTGGTATACAGCCAGCTACAGGAATTTTTCCTTGTTGATTTTATATAAGATCTATTATAGACTACGTCAGTTTAGTATATGGGTCAGATAGTATAACTAATTTACGTAAACTTAATAGAATCCAATTTAAATCTTTCAAAATTGTGTCAGGGTTGATGAAAAGTACTCGAAATGAAGCCACACTGGTTCTAGTCTCTGAAAACTCACTCTCATTATGCAGAGAATATCTCGCAAGCAAATACTTCCTAATCCAACATTATCGGTGCAATAATTAATCAAATAAATACAGCTGATTTAACAACTACATTCTTTTTAAAAAATAATTTTTCACTACTTGTAAAAGCATTTGTAAGTTGTAATGTTAATAAATTCTCCTTATAATCCTGTTTATCAATAATTGGACATAGCACACCTGATAAGTATTTTGTCTACAAATAATAATATTCCTAAATACCAAACTGAATTTTGTCATAATACCCTCAAGGAGATCTTAAGTAATTATTCAAATTACATTGCAACCTATACACATGGATCAAAATTTGTAACATGTATAACCAGTGCTTACTTTGTACCAAAACTATCGACTAAAAAGGCATTTACTTTAAGTAATCAATCCAGCAACTTTTCCGCTGAAGCATAATGCTATATACAGAGCCCTTGAATGGTGTTGTGAAAACCAGTGGAACAAAATTGTCGTGTGCACTGATTCATTATCAGTTCATATTTAATTTATTCATATTAAAATTTTTTGAACAGTTAAAGTGCCAATCGAATAAGTTGCCTATTATTGCATAGTTCTGTGTTAAAGAAACCTGTAATCTTAACAAGAAACCTATGCCCAGTTTAGCATATAGCTAAACTCAGGTCGCCGAATAATATTTTAGCGTCTCTAGTAAACTATGCTTCGTTGGAAGATGATAACATCGAGATGCTGGTAACAAATTTCAATGCCACATATAACACCATGATGACATTTATTATGTCGAAAGTATACTCAGCTTAATTAATAAATTATTTTACACACTATCAATTTTATTGAAAACATACAAAACCTACTTACCAGTTAGACCTATTTAGAAGTGTGTACAAGTCTTACAGTCTTTTTCAATTCAATATATAACACCGGCAACATTCCAACACATTGGCTTTATTCAACCTTTATAATGATCTCTAAATCACAAATAGCGACAAAATGCAAAGACCACAGATTGACAAGTTTAATGAGCCATCTGCTTAAGATGTTTCTTCGCATCCTTCACAGAAGTATGTTCAGAAAGCTGGAAGGTCTAAGCGGTGAGACACAGTTTGGTTTCAAGAGCGGACTAGGTACACGTGAAGCAGCTTTCTGCTTGAATACACTTGTACAAAACTGCATGGATCAACGAAAGGATGTAGTCATAAGATTCCTCGATTATGAAAAAGCGTTTGACGCCGTAAAACATGATGCAATGATAAAAATGCTACACAACGCTAACATTGACGAGAAAGATATAAGAGTTATCCAGAATCTCTATTGGAATCAAAAAGCACGAGTGAGACTGAACAAATCAACCAACACAGATGAATTTGAAATTTTAAGAGGGGTGCGACAGGGGTGTATTTTGTTTCCTATGCTCTTCAATATCTATGTAGAGAACATATGTAGCGATAACAACAGACAACGAACATGACATGCAGTTAATGTTAAATAAAATAAACACCGTAGGAAAAATATATGGCTTGAAGATAAATGCTGGAAAAACTAAATGCATGGCAATAAGAAAAAACGCACTTTTAAGAGCACAACTGCAAGTAGATGGTGCTCCAATCGATCAAGTGGAAACATTTAAATACTTGAGAATGATGATGAATGACCAATGGGATCCTCAACAAGGAATAAAATGCCGTACCGAACAAGCAAGACAAGTTTTTATTAAATTTAAACCGCTACTATGTAACCGCAATCTTTCTTTTAATCTCCGCTACAGGATGGTTAAATGCTATATATGTCCATATTGTTATACGGCATGGAAACATGAAAGATAAGAGTACCTTCAATTAATAAGTTTTTAGGCCTTCGAAATGTGGACGTTGCGAAGAATGTTCCGCATACCATGGGCAGATAGGGTAGGAAACGAGGAAGGAAGTCTTAAATAAGGCAAATACTGGGAGAGAACTACCCAATTTGATCAAGGTACAAAAGATTGGATACCTCGGCCATATTCTGAGAGGAAAAATACGCAATCCCTCAACTAATCATCCAGGGAAAGACTGAAGGCAAGAGAGGAGTAAGTCGCAAACAAATGTCGTAGCTACGGAACATAAAAAACTGGACAGGCATAAATAACACTGGCGATCTTTTGCATGCCGCAAAAGACAGACGTCTGGCCTTAAGATAATTCGCGAACGCACTATAGGTGCATGGCACTATAAGAAGAAGAAGGGCTTTCTTGGAGGCAGTTTACGTTAGGCTTATACTCTATAACGGGTCGAATGTAGGTTTTATAAGTTTGTATGAGAGTCTTTGTGTTTTTCCTGTCAATTCTCTCTGCAAGGAGTTGTGCTTTCTTACTCACCCTATCTAAAGTTGCCTTTAGATCAGTTCCGTCAATTCCAGGGAAGTTTGCTCATGGTTGTTTTTGATAACTTTGATAGATGTTTTGCGATTGCGAAATATATATATAAAATTGTTCGTGCTTTCGTAGCGTTAAGTGTGACTCCCCACTTATTGCACCACTCTTCGACACCTTGAATAGGAGTTTGTGCCCCCCCTGAAAGTGCCGTATTATCTGCATAGAGAAACAACTGTGTGCCTAGAATATTTTGGTTGGAAATGTTGCTGTTGTATAGAGTGAAACTTGGATAATTCGAATCTCAGGGGACCGCTAAAAAAATTAGAATTATCCAAAAATCTACAAAAAGCAGTGATACTTACAAAAGCATCTGCAAACGATAAAATTCAACACTTTTGCAGATGTTTTCGTTCCTACCCTTACCCGAATTTTGTCAATCGAAAAAAATGGGCTAACAAAATTCGGCCAAGAATACCAATTAAATCATATACAAGCTATAAAAATGGTCAATTATTGTAATTATGGCAGGTGTTCTCATTGTTATTTTCGGCCAATCTTGGTCGATAAAAACCGCACAGTGAGAACGTGTCATTAAAACAATAAAAATCATTTTGTCCCAAAAAATTTATTAAAAATAAGAACATTTGTTACAATTAACAAAAAAGACAGTTTTTAACTGTTAAAGAGTTTAACTTTTTCCAAAGAAATCCGAAATTTCTAGCTGCTTTTTAGAATTCAGTTTCTCGGTATGATAATGGCAATGAATTCTAAGGTGAACTAAAAATAGAGTCACTTACATCATTTTTACTTTTAAAGTACCGTCTAAGTTGTGTAATATGGTTCGTTGCTTCGGCTGCACTGCATTATATTCATCCACATTGACAAAATCTTCATAAGAGATGGCAGGATCAGAAATGACGTCCTGCCAGCCGTCAACTGAAAGCAGCTCTTCTGTTAAAGTGTCGTTAGAGTTTTCTGCGTTCTCCTCCTTTTTTACGAAACCAGCTTTTTTGAAACAGTGTTTGATCGTTTCGGTTGTGTTACTTGCCCCCAAGCTTTCTTACACATTCGAGAGGCTTGAAAAATGCCCTGGTCCATAGGATCTTGCGCTGCTCACATATTCCACTGGTTTTGACTTGACGTTCTTAAAACAACACGGTTTAGTCGACTTACGTTTAGTAGAGGTACCACTTCTGATCCGTCCATGTTTGCACCAATTAGGAGAGTGACTCTTTTTTTGCTTAGTTTTCCTCTGTGACATTTTTCATTTTTAAATGCCAGTGCTTTGACAGGAGTGCATTAAAAAAAGACATGTGTTGTCAAAATTGAAGATATTTCTTTCATCTACATCCTGAATCATCTCCTCCAGTTTTTTTTCCATTTGTTGGCTTCTTGTTCATTAACAGCCTCACTTTCTCCACAAATGGATTTGAATAAACTTTTGTTGCTTTCTTTGAAGCTGTCTAGCCACCCTGTACTCGATTTAAAGTGTTTTTCCCCATTTCAACAACAAATTGTTCAGCTTTGCTTCTTATAAGGCGACCACCCACGGGAATCTCCTTATCCTTATCATATTCGAACCATTTTAAAACACATTAGGATTTTCTATCTTCTTAACTTTTATCATTCTTTACCGCACTCACTTCAGATTTTTTTTATTCTTCAAGTAGGTATATCCCTCTACTTGAAGAACTAGGTGTGAATTATCATGTGTTAGGAGAAATTCCAAAGTCCTTGGTAGTCTTAGATTTTTTCCTCGTTCCATTTTCTACTTCTTTAAATGCTGCTATTTTTCCAATAACGTCAAAGTTTTGTAGGTTCGAAGTTTACTGAAGGGGCATGCTAAGTGCGGGAGAATTTAGGTGCCAGCTATCTCCTTTCGCAGAAATTTCCAGCTGAAATTGGCATTTTAGCTTGTAGAGAAGTTCGAATTATCCAAAATAAATTCGAATTATTCACGACTTTTTAACATTACTTATATAGGAAATGCTAGGGACCAGAATAAAAATTCGAATAAAAGAAGATTTCGAATTAGAGAAGTTCGAATTAAGTAGGTTCCACTGTATTATGTACAACAAGAGTGCTAGCAGTGAGCTTTGGGGAACTCTAGCACGTGAAGCGAAGAGGGCTGAGAGGTGGCACATTTTCACTCTTACAGTCCGGTTATTCTTGTATGATGTTGTAGAAGAAGATCATTCTATGCGCTAAGATTTCTTATTACCCGAATTATAGAATAATAGTTCTTCTTAAAACAATATTATTCTTATTGCTAATTAGAATAAACACCTTATAAGATTTTATAAAAATGGCATTAAAGAAATAAAAAACGACAAACAGCTGACCATCTGCTAAGATGCATGAAGCATTTAAGTAAATTGGTTGATAAGTTGTGCAATATTACGTTTATCTTCCCTATAGGAATAAAAAACAGATGTTAATATTTATAAACGTCATCCCACACACAGTGGGAACGTTTCCTGAAACCTCTAATTTTTCTATGGTCAAATAAAGATCAATAGACCAATTACGATTATTATAATAATTATGTTTATGCAACTGTCGGTCGCACCGATTGTTATTCAAAAGAATCGGAGCCCCAGAACTTATCTCGCTGGTGATGTTTTATCCTTTCGAAGGAGCAGAGGCGGTGAATAAGGTATGGTCACCGTCGTCGACGTATGTGTGCGGAGAAGTGAGAGGTATTCGAACCACTACTGTGCATTTCCCACGCGATAGAAGCATTCGGTGTTCTTCAGTGTCCATTACCCCACCCATAGAGTTTACTGTAACTTAGAAGACACCGCAAATAGACAGTGACCTGATGATGGCGAGTGACCACCAGTATGCAGGACAATTATCGTTTGGAGTTACTGAAACGTAATCGCTGTACGTGATTTCTGTCTTTAAAACTGGGTCTACGGGGTGAATATCAATTTATCGGTTGATGTAATTATGCTAAATCGATTTAATGGACATTTTTCAATAAAGCGTTAATACTGTAAGGTAATAAATAAACAAATATTGTATAATATTAAATTTTTAAAACGTTTTTGTAAAAGTTTTTATACTAAATACAAAGTTTTATAAAAACAAATTAAACACGTGACAAAAAATTTATTGTCTATAAAATTATCTGCACAAACTTAAAACTCATAATTACTTACAAACATTCAAAAAACAGTAAAACATATGGCTTTATAAGGCTTTTAAAATTACTGTTAATTATAAAAAAAATTTTATGGGTTTTATGCAAATAAAAATATGTTATATATGTTTTATAAACACATACAGTGTGTAAAAGCCAAATGGAATAAATTCATTATTTAGGTTACTGTACATATTTATAAAAAATCCCGAAACACGTCAAATTTAAATTATAACTTGACATTCTTTAACGTGAAAATGCTACCCCTACCTTCAACCCCCTTAGAATGACAGGTACAACCCCCAATTTTTAAAATAGGAAGTATAGGCTTGTGATATATCGTTTGAAAGGTCTTTTCATTCCTCATTCAAGAATGTTGTCGCTTTTAAGTTTATTAAGATTAATTAAGATAAAATAAATTAAAATCATGTGGTTACCGAAATTTGCTAAAATATACTCAAAACTTATTTCCCGTTTAGGTCTTGATAATGAGAAAGTGAACAAAAACCATAGCAATGTAGTTTTTAGATGGTAACCATTAAAAAACTTTAAAGAATTTCCGTGGCAACGTTATTTTAACACGCATTAGTGAATTGTTTTATTTAAGTTGTCAGTATTTTAATATAAGTAAAAAGTTTGTTTAATTCAATTCTGAAAAATGGTTAGATTAACGGAAATGCATAAAATAACAGTTTTACAAATGATTGGTTACGGAGATAACATCCAAACTCAACCAGGAAGTAACTCGCCTATTTCATGAGAAATTTACTAATTTACCTCCTATATATATATATATATATATATATATATATATATATATATATATATATATATATATATATATATATCAGTTTTAGAACGTCTTTCGACGTTGTCCGATGCCTAACTTCCACGTCCTTCTATCATCCCATTGGCCGTGTCTAAGATCCCTTGTACTCATTGCTTTAGTTACCCCTTCTTTCCATGTCTTTTTGGGTCTTCCTCGTTTTTTGCGGTTTGGTGGTACCCACTGCATAATCTTCTTGGGTAGTCTTGTGTCTTCCATTCTTTGAACATGACCATACCAAATCAACTGTTTCCTCTCAATGTCTGTTGTTAAGTAACCATCTATTCCAATTCTTCGTCTTACTTCCTCATTTCGAACTCTTTCCCTACGGGTTATACCTAACGATCTTCTAAACATATCCATTTCTACAGCTTCTAATTTTTTTTCTGTTGTTCTCGGTTATTCTCCAAGTTTCTGCTCCGTAAAGTAGACTGCTTTTAATTAGTGACTCATAGATGTTATATTTTCGCTTTATTCCTATTTCAGAGCTCCAAAGTGTGTGTAACCCTTTTCTTTATTTCCTCATCGTCTTTTCCCGTTTTATCGAAGATTACTCCCAGGTACGTATATTCACTACAGGATGAACTGAAGTGATGAACTCAAATTAGATGTGTTGCTTGAGTTTCAGGAAAATCCACATACATCGAGTAGACAGGCATCCACTATATTCAATGCTAGCCATACATCGATAGTAAACATATTAAAAGAAAATAAATTGCATCCCTATAAGATGATACCTACTCAAGAGCCCATGGAAGACGATTTTGATGGAAGAACTTTTTTTTGTGAGCAAATGATGGACATGTTGGATAACAATATTATCCAATTAGAAGACTTTATGTTTTCTGATGAGTGTACTTTTTCACTTAACGGTCATGCTAATCGGCAAAATTGCCGCTACTGGCCTACGGAAAATCCTCACTTGATGAGAGAAGAACACACTCAATACCCTCAAAAGGTTAATGTTTGGGCAGGGATTGTAGGAAACAATATCATTGGTCCCTTTTTCATTAAGGGCAACTTGAATGGCAACAATTATTTGGCACTACTTCAAAATGATGTCATTCCAACGTTGACAAATTTATATCCTGATCCAGGAAACCCTCAAGTTCCAGCGAATACGATATGGTTTCAGCAGGATGGAGCACCACCATATTACCAACTTAATGTCCGGCAGTACCTCGATACAATATTTCCCAATCGGTGGATAGGGAGGCGAGGATCGATTGAATGTTCAGCGCGATCACCTGATCTTACATTATTAGATTTCTTTTTATGGGGATATGTGAAGAGCCATGGGTACAAAACTAAACCTTCTGATTTAAATGACTTAACAGAACGAATAACGCTTGCGATTAGGTCGATCACGCCTGTTATGTTAAATAATGTTAGAAGAGAGTTTTATTTGAGATTAGGATGTTGCCAAGACGTTCGCGGTGAACATTTTGAACATCTACTTCATTAACATTCATAGTTCTTTTTCGTGTTCTACATTTTATTAAGTTTTGCATTACATTTTAGTTTTTGATTGTATTGTTGAGAATTTCGGTAACCACATGATTTTAATTTATTTATCTTAATTAATCTTAATAAACTTAAGAGCGACAACATTTTTGAATGGAAAATGAAAAGACCTTTCAAACGATATATCACAAGCCTATACTTCCTGTTTTAAAAATTGGGGGTTGTACCTGTCATTCTAAGGGGGTTGAAGGTAGGGTATGAAAGTAGGTGTTGGTATGAAAACACCCGTTTTTCGGGAGTTTTTATAAATATGTACAGTAACCTAAATAATGAATTTATTCCATTTGGCTTTTACACACTGTATAGTTTAGTTACAAAGCTCAGCAGGCCTTGAAAGTCTGAAGCTAAAATACAATTAAAGTAATACTTATATATCGCAAAACTTGATTTGAGTGGGGTGGCTCCATGTCCAATTATGCCTCTTACCTACTAATTTGACTTATTATTCTCCTTCGTTCATCTCTGTTTATTGCTCTTTATTTTCAACGATCAATTTCCTCTTTTCATAGATCTTCCTCTACGCTATCAAACCATCTTTTTCCTGGTTGGCCTTTCGTTCTTTTCGTGATTGAGCCCCGTTTTAGGATCATGTTTGGCACCTCGTGCTTTTCATTCTGATCACGTGCACCATCCATCTCATTCACTGTGTCTTTATGAAGTGATTGATGGTTGGTTCGTTATACAGTTCCTCCATCTTCCTGTTTGTTTCCCATTTTTCCTTTCTCTCTTTATTTGCTTTTTTCATTGCCCATACTTCACTACTATACGTAACTGTGGCCCTTTATATATCTTTTACTTATATAATTGGTAATACTATTTTACTCGATACATATTTAGATTTTATCACTTGTCTTAGGCTCTCATCATTTTATTAATTTCTCTTTGCCAATCTGGCATTATTTTCTTACTCTTTCTGAACTTTTTCTTCTCTAATAACCCCTAGATATGTAAAATGAACCATTCTCTCAAAATTATATTCCCTTCAATCATTAGATATGAAAGTAAACTGTCTCTCTTCTTTTTGCTCTGTATTTCCGAGTACCATGTACGTTGACTTTTCCTGATTTATTTCTAGGCCACAATATATTTTTATCTCTTCTCGTCTTTTAATAATATTTTGTAATTCTCTTTTTAATTTCGTTAGAATAGTAAGATCATGAGCAAAGACAAGAGATTTTTGTTTATTGTTGAATATGGATCCAGTCGTTTTAACTCGGCTATTTCTGATTATTGCATCCAACACCAAATGACACAGCCTTATGGATAATTGATTTTGTTGTCTGTCAACAAGAATTCTCTTCATACTACATAATTCCTAAACGTAACCTCAAATAGAAGACTATGTTAACTTCTTATCAACCTTGGGTGAAAAATATATAGTTAGCGCAGACTTTAATGCTAACAACACCTGTTGGGGCTCCATACTCTCAATACCTAAAGGTAAAGAATTGCAGCATGTTGTAACTGGATACAAATTTAGAATGCATTCTACTGACAAACCCACTTACTGGCCAAGTGATGCAAATAGAATCCCAAAATGAGAGAACTAACTGATGATAAATGCACCGATTACTCCCTCTGGAAGGCGGTCAGAAAGACAAATAAGTCAGTTCAACATATACCTCCTTTATGAAAAGAACACAGAACATGAGCAAGAAATCTCAAAGAAAAAGTAGATGCGTTCGCTGATTAGTTAGAAAATATATTTTAACCAAACATTTTGGCAGCTATAGCGTTATTAAGCTGCACAATTGTTCAGAATTTTCGTTGGGTCTATCATTTGTACTTTTTCTCCATCTGAAATGAAAAGAAAATGATATCAATAAATTTGAATATCTTTTCTCTTCTTTATTTAAATATTTTTTCCTGGGATTTGGTAAAAATAAAACAGAAATAGTTAAACGAGGATCATCTTTAGTCAATAATACCATAAACTTTTTATTTTCTTTTCCAAAATCTAGGAAAAAGATTACAAAAAAGTCGTCAATAAAACAAGTGAGGAGCAATATGACGACCTTGATTTCGTTTTCTTATCAGGGAAAATTAATCAATCCCTGCCCTCCGCAGATTCCTGGTGTTTCCTGACCCGGGAAACTAGCACCTGCTTAGGGTCCCTTATCTAGGGTACGAAGTCCACAACGGCTACCATGGCTAGGAAGAATTCCTCCGGTATGATGTGGCTGGCAGAAGTGTCAATCCCTTGATTTTAGGGATTATATAGAATTACTATATGTGATGAACGGCAGTACCGATCATCAGTACCAACACAAGGCACAGAGGAAATAATCCTGGATTGGCTTGAAACTGTCACAAGCATGACTAGAGCAGTTTAAATGGTTGTGATATTGCAATGGGGAAGGCAACGGGGTTGCAAAAATGAGGTTTTAAATTTCATTTAAAAATGAGGTATTATATTAGCTACAAATATGTACAATTTAATTATACCTCATCCTAGATGTGATCAAGATAAATGACAATATCATATCTGTACCTCAGAGCTAAACTGTATTAACTCACAAAATTGAAATTTTACAGGAGAGCAAATTAAAAGAAATATAAAGAGTAAATTTTAAATAGAATTTTTATTTCTTTTTCTTCAAGTATGTGACAAACACCCTTTGAGAGGTATAAATGATACTATATATTACTGTATTTGTTATTTTTATAGATCTTTAATTTTTTGAAAAACATGGAGTTAATACTGTTTAGCGTGGAAACAATTACCATATTCGGGAGATAATATAATGGTAAGTTAACACAGGTGAATAAATAATCTGGAGATAATACGATAAATGAAACAAAATTTAGTCAAGAACACTTTTTTTTATTTAATTAAATGAAATAAACAAGTCAACAAAATGATTAAACAAAATTAACGAAAAACGAAACTCAATGGATTGTTCACTTAACATTGTTTTGTAAAAATTTTATAAATCTTCATCTACTTTATCGGAGTGGGATAAATTTTTATAAAAATTATGAAATTCACTTGGAACCCAGGTGAGCAAACTTTGCAGATGTGTGTATTTTTTTGTAGATATTTCCTTTGGCTTATCGCGAATCACAGGCAGGACTGCAGGAAATACAGCACGCCTAGTATTTCTGATAAGATCAACAGATTGGAATGTTTCCGAATTAAAATTAGTTTTAAAAAAAAGTAATCCTAAATTATCGCTGCGTACTTGCAAGTGGACAACATCTGACATGCGAAAGTCTGTATTTTGCTGAGTTTTTTTCCTTATAACAAAAGGTGAACAGTTGTTGTTGTAAAGAGTCTTAAAATCCTTAAAGTCATTTAGTTCCATATTAATTACATTGAATGTTTTAGAACGACAGCAAAGTCGTGCTAGCTGCTGCCAGTCCCAGGGAGTCATGATTTTTAAAAAGGGTGTTTTCTTTCGTTCTCTCTCAATAAGAGAATGATCACTGTCCACTTCTAAATGGGTATGACCACGTAACAAAAACTTGTGATTTATAATTTTTATCTGTGGATACTTGTGAAGTATCCAAAAGTAAAGCATAACCATTATCATATTTCTGTTCTGGGATGGGCAGTTGTCGGACCATACAGTAATCTCTCTTATATTTTCATTTATAGCTTCAGTCCACCTCAAAAAGCCCGAAGCCATTTCGTTTGCGCCACGTCCAGACTTTGATTCATCCCACATCATGCAAGACGTAACATTACCTGAAGTGTCTGAAATCGTATAATTGTATGTCCATAACTTGAGCTTATAAAAACTCTGCTGGTTACTTAGAACAGGCGTTGGCAGACATTTCTGTAAATCCAGTGTCAATAATTTTATTGTTCCACCACTTGTTGCTGCTCTTTCCTTATCAAGTCTTTTTAATTCATACCTGTTACTAGCCTCCAAAAGATGTTGTTGATAATCTTGTTCAATATTTTCTTTTCCTTCTACCATCTGAATTTTGGCCAAATTTAATCTGTCACATTCATCACACGTGTCATTGTATGGAAGTTTAAATGAAAGATTAAATTCTGTGTTAAATATTTCAGAATACAGCCAAAGTTTAGCAATGTTTTCTTCGGGTGTATTGCTTTCCATTAACTCAGATCTGTATATCTCATACATTCTGGTAATATTTAGTTCACAACCAAGATATTTTTTCTGAGAACGCTCTCTAGAATAATGCGATTCAATAGTTGGGAACTTGCTAATATGATCCCGAATGCCTTGTTTGATGAATTCGGGAATTTTATTGACAGGCTCACGTTTACCCCTTTGGTCTGTATTAACTACTCCACATTCCTTTTTCTTCGCAAGAGCTGTTGTAACGAATGTCTCGGATATACTTAAGGTAGACAGAAAGAATTTCTGACAAACTTTATACCTTACATGATTAAAATATAATGAATAACGCCTGGTAAATTCCCTTATGCCAGAACGTGCTCCTGTGGTTTCCCGGATACGTCTCACAGGTACGCATTCTACCATTGCTGCTACAAATTGTCTTTTCATGTCGATGTTTTTATTAGGATCCCAAAATTCAGAATGTATGCAACGTCTTTGATCTTCAGTTATAGCTTTTGTGCACCCAACGCTACAGGTTTCTTTACATGGTGCTCCAATTTGCTTCGATTGCAAAACTGTATTCTTGGTTTGGCGTTTTTTACCACCGGCCACTTGTTTTTTACGAACATTCCGTTTCCAACGCAGAGGATTTGATTTCCTTTTTTTACCTGGGAGTTTTTGATTATCTGACTCACTTTCAGAATTATCTGTTTCGTTGTCAGTTGGTCCGTATGTTTTATCATTGATAGAGTCATCAGACTCCAAGCATAAATCCGCGTGATCTACCTCTTCTCTATCTTGCACTACAATTGCCATACTTTGAGGACTACAGGTAATGGGTAAAGCAGTCTGTAAAATGATTCCATTTTCTGAAACTAAACAAAAAATATTATGATTCAAATAGGAAATTGTGAAGTATAAATAAATATACCTGTTGTTGAGACAAGTTCTACAACATTTTGTGTATTAAGACTTGTGGATCCATGATTCAGTGTTGATATTGTACCATTAGTGTAATTTCCATCTAAGGATATGGGCAAATTGATTTCTAAAAATTATAAAACATGTACATATTTTATTTATTTACAAAAACCGAAATAATTGTGTTATACCTTTGCTCGAAACAGATGGCGAAACATTGTCTATAACAACTTCGCAAGATACAGGTGAGGCAATTTTAACATTAGAAATAATTTTAATAGGCATATTTTGGTTTTTTGTACCTTCATCAAGATCGCCGACTTTTCCTAAAACATAATTACTGTTATCCTAATTTAATAACTACATTTAATATTTAAGTTATAAACCGAATTATGGAGTTAATACAGTCTGTCGGTCTTAAAGTAATTATTGTGTACCAAGTCCATTTTTAATACAAGGATTTTCGGTTAAAATACCACGTAAAATCGCCCAAATATCTAAATACGTATTAAGTTTTTATGTAATATTGAAGGCTAATAATTTTTTATTTTAAATAAATTTGTTAAGACGTACCTATTTTGAGGTTAGATTTATTTATCGCCGACGAAGAGGATAATGCTTGATTGTTTTCCACAGAATCAGTACTGCATTGCGTCGGAGAAGTAAAGCATACCTCTTGATGCTTTTCTAAAGCTTTTTTCACAATTTTATCTGCTCTGGTACACATTCTTTAGAATGTTATTAAACACACACCATCAATGTGAAATAGCATAAACACACTGACTACAGTGCCACACCGCGGTTTTACGTCGTTCCGTGGAGTTAATACATCTTAAATGTGCATGTGATATTAACTCCACTAATACTACTAATAATACTTACATTGCTGGGTATTAAGTGTAAACGACTGTTTAGCTCGGAACTACTGAGGGACTTAATACACTTTATGGTTGCTTATCTTTGAAACTACATTAAATAGGATTTAATATCGTATTGCATATGAAAGATGTGAAGTCTGTTATGTAGAAAGTGAAATAATACAATTTTTCAAAAAAATGGAGTTAATACAGTTTAGCTCTGAGGTACAGATATATCTAAGCTAATCAGTCACAAATACACCTTTTAGACCACACTCCATACAACAAAGAGTAACATAGGCTGCCTAATGCACACGTTATTCTCTTAAACATAACCTTTAACTACATCGGTAATTTTTCATCTTTCATATCCAAAATTGAATAATAAGAAAACTTTTTAAATCCCAACACTTGGATTGCTGTTATCATTTTTAAAATCACTAAAGGTTTTAAATCGGTTGGCTGAAGTAATATTCTGTATAACTAACAGTGTTCCATGGTGCATTGACATTTTGTTTTCGACAGCGTTCATAGGTATCTTGTCAATCAGTTACCAGTTGTAGTCCGTTTGAGTAGGTCTACCCTCCGGACGCTGGTACTCACGTAAGGCTTGGTTATATGTTGCCTGAAGTAAAATCTAATAAAATATTAAACATCATTCATTTTTAACAACAATATGCACATTCTTTGGTAACTTTAATTACTGTAAAGGTGGCTCAGGCATGTTAACCTGTAAGTATAACCATTTTGCTTTTCTAACCTTAGTCAACATTTCAATCACGTTTGCTTTAATTAAATGGTTCATACTTATTTTAGGATTTTAACCTGATGATGGAATTATTGTTCCGAAAACGTTTGTTATTTTGATGTAGCCCTTTTAAGGGTTTTTTTAAATATACCTACTTACAAAGATTTGAACCTCATTTTATAAACATTCAGTAATAGAATTTTTACGACAATAGATGTAATTTTAAATGCACTGACAATCTGCAGTCATAAATCACCAACACAGATGTGTCACCTACACCAGAAAAATGCAGCAGCGTGAATTCTTATCATATTTTATTCAAAACCATATATTTGCCTAGAAATATGCGATCTACACTTCAAAGTAAATGCATCATATAAAACCGTCTTTCACGGTTTATGAGGGATGATATCATAAATACATAACATGTCACTCTACCGCTTATACCCTTATTTAACAAGTCAATTTTAGAACAACAAAATCAAGAATTTCTCTATGACATTCATGCCGACAGAGTTGTAAAGTTAGAATCATCGCAAACACTGATAAGAGAAGAATTTAACATCACAAAATTCAAATTTCCACTGAAAAACGTTTAAATGTATAGATATAGAACAAATAATTGCTTTTGAGGAACGACAGGGAGCGTTCGTAAATTTCTTTTACTGATATCTGAAGGTGAATATGAACCGGCACAAAGGAAGCTGCTTAGCAAACAGATTTACTAAAGTGAAATTTTGTAAATAATTGCGAGAAAATTTGTTAATATTCCATTAAGCGTGATTGTTCGAGTTTCCACATCTTTCACTACTTCGTGTTTAATTTTTGATCTATCGTTTTTCTATTTTATATTTTCAATAATTGTTACTTCTTTTTCGTCAGTACCTTATCCGGTCCGGATGTTGGCGATCATCAAGGCTATCATGGTTTTAAATCAATATAAGGTTGAATGTTCGAATAAATGAACTTTGATGGTACACAAGGCAAATATCGAACACAGTAATTAATCAAATCTTGCCCAAGTACTTTCGATCACAAGATCATCCTCAGAGGCATTTCGTCAGTTGTGGCCTATCCAGCAATAACAGAATGTCATAAATGTAAATTGGGACATAACAAATACACTCATTCTGTCTCCGGCTTCTATATAAAATGTAGTTTCTCCAATTTTTAAATTTTAAAGTGTTTGTTTGTCTTTGTTTAGCGTATTTGTTATGTCCCAATTTACATTTATGACATTCTGTTATTGCTGGATAGGCCACAACTGACGAAATGCCCCTAAGGATGATCTTGTGATCGAAAGTACTTGGGCAAGATTTGATTAATTACTGTGTTCGATATTTGCCTTGTGTATCATGGTTTTGTTGACTGCTCTGCGAAACAACTCCGCGGAGGTCCTCCCAAACCATTGTCGGAGGTTTTTCAACCACGAAATAAGATTAATCAGTTCTCTCCTGCCAAGCACTTTACCCTGCATAACGAGTTGAAGAATTCGATATTTTTCTTCGTTTCACATTACGTGGCCGAGATACTCCAGCTTACGTTATTTCACTAAATTAAGCACTTCTTTTTCTTTTGTTATACACTGTAGGACCTCAGCGTTGGTGACATGGTTTACATACGATATTTTTAGTATCCTTCTGTTGATCCACATCAACAAGCCGAAGGCTTCAATCGGTTTTTGTATGGATTACATCAGTGTCCAGGTTTTAACTCCATAAAGTAACACTGGAAGAATGTAGCACCTCAATATCCCCAAACTGCGATCACTGCAGCACAGCAAGGATTGTTTTTCCACATTGTTTTTCATTGTTTGCTTTTGTTATTTTCTGTTTCATCGCCAAGGAGGTCCTTGTTTGTCTTTGCATAACGTCAAATTTGGTCTAAATGTCTCTGCAGCTTCTTTTATTCTTCAGTAAATTTGTCTATTTTCGTCTTTGTTGTTAGGTTCCAGAATTTTGTTTTTGTTTTTAAAGGTCTCTTTTTTTAAATAGGTAAAGAAATAATAAATAAGACTTACTCACAATCAATTTAATCTAACTATCAGACGACCGGTTTCGCTTTCTACAATATGCAAAGCATCTTCAGGTCTCGATACAAAGTTAAATAAATGCTGAAATAATAATAACCCCATATTAGGGTGTTGCCTAATAAAGATAAACAAAGTAGATGTTATAAAATTACAATAATTATGCCAATATTACATGTCTGTGGTTTTTCAAAATGAACAGAAAGGTATAAAAAGTTTTAACAGACAAGGTAAGACCCACAAATTGTTATAAAATAGTCTATTAGATTGTAATAAATTAATAAATGAGCAAATAAATAAAAAATAACTTACATGCCGGTACTCTATTAATTGATGGATGGTAGAACATGGTTGAAACTATCATGTACTGTTGAATGGAGAACTTAAGTCTGCTATTGTAGTTGTTTGACAATAAACGGGAAGTTCTTGAGGAGATAGATTTGATCCAATGAAGTAGAAATAGGTGTAATGTGATTGTTTGTTAGAATGAAAGTGATGTTATATACCATTGTATTATTTAAAAGTTATTTATACATATTTAAGAGATATATTTATGAAATGTGTGTTATTTATTGAGTATTTATTTTATGAAGGTGACAGTTCTATGACAGTGAACAAGATTAGATGTACAAATTGTGTGGGTGTGCAATTCTATCAACTTGTAATTATCAAATTTCTTTGATAAAATTCTATTGGCAAAATGGTAGATTATTGCAAAGTCAAGTATATATAAATATTAAAGTAAAAACCATTAAGGACAATTTAAACACACAGGAACATAAAACACTTAGAAGGGACGAAACAAACATTAAATTTAAAAAAGGGGAAGGACTTTTATGCACTACATCTCAGTCTTGAAGACAATGAGTTTTTTATGTTATCTATTAGATTTTACAGGTAAATTTGACATATGTAGGTTAAAATGTGACATTTCTTCTTCTATTTCTCAATACTGTAAGTTAAGTTATCTAGTTTTATGAAATATGCTGATATTAATGAATGTCTCTAAATTGTTTTTTTAAGGTATCAAAAGTAAATTGATGTATTTAATATTGGCATACTTTAACAATCTTTAATTAATTAAATTTAAATGTAACAATACGAATACTTGAAATGCATTCCCCATTATAACTAACTCAGTTTAGTCAGAACAAATTACAGTGATTATTTGGCAACTAAACATGTACATTGTGTAATCAAAACGTATAACAAATTTACAAAATTTATTTGAAAATGGTGTGAGTTATCTGTTATGGTGTGTATAGATATTTTTAAATATTTAATTCAAGTTCTGATATATTAATATGTAACTAAAGTAATAAGTGGATAATTATTGATGGTAATTAGTTTATGAATTCCAGAAATTGACTGATTTATTAAGCCTTCAATAATTAGTTGGCAATTCTAATATCTGATAGTTGGGACCGGAAATTGGTTATACCAACAGGTAAAAGGTACTCTATTTAAACCGGTGTAAAGTAAATTTATTCTTATTTCAATTTTTCGTGTCACATGAACAGATATTCCTCTTATGGTCTCTTTTTTTCTTCTCTATGTCCTATTCTCTTGTATTCTCTTATTGTAGTAAATTTCTGCATTATTTCTTTCAATTCTTTGTAATTATTTTTTTGTAGCTTATTTCTTTTCTACATTTCTTATAAGATTTTCAGTTTCTTCTTCTGTTAACTTCTTCTACAGTTTCGTCCGCAAAAAGTGGTGGATGTGGAGTGAGGCAAGGGTATATATAATAACGAAATATTTTGCCTACCACATGGGGTATTAATACAAGGGGTAGAAAATTGGGGGCTAAAACTAAAGGGGTGGAGATAAGGCAAGCAAAATAATCGCTACTTGTGCGAACGGCACTCAGGGTTTGTTAGGAGAGCTGGGGTCGTGGATAAGTAAAAGATAAAGGGGGTTTCTTCTTCTTCATGTACCATGTCCTTTCAGTACGTTGGTTACCATCATAGCTATTTTAATTTTATTCACTGCCACCCTAAATAGCATGCTTGTATCTACACCATACCAATCTCGCAAGTTCTTCAACCATGAGGTTCTTCTTCATCCTGGACTGCGTTTGCCTGCTATTTTTCCTCGCATGATATTTTGTAGCAATCTATATTTGGGACCTCTCATTACATGTCCGAAATATTCCAGCTTACTCTGCTTGATGCTTTTTATGATCTCAGTGGTCTTGCTGAGACGTTCAAGTATTGTGGAGTTACGAATCTTCTCCACCCAGGAAACTTTTAAAATTCTTCTATAGCACCACATTTCGAAAGCCTCAAGGCGATTTAGATCGATTTTATTCACAGTCCAGGACTCGACAGCATAAAGTAAGACCGAGAACACGTAGCAGCGAAGTAGGCGGATCCTTAATGCCAATTTTAGGTCTCTGTTACATAACACCTTGGACATCCCTCTAAAAGCAGCTCTAGCCTGCTTTATTCTAGATCTAATTTCGCCGTGATTTTCTGCATTACAATTTAATTGCTGTCCAAGGTAGACGATTTTATCAACTTGCTCAAGTTTGGTATTATTTACATATATAGACGGTTTTATATTCTGTTGTTTACTTATTACAAGTATTTTGGTTTTCCTTATGTTAAGATCCAGACCTGCCTCCCTACAACTCTCAACGATACTATCAAGTAGTGTTTGCAGATCTTCTTGACTAGAAGCTAGGAGTACTGTATCATCCGCATATCGCAAATTATTAATGACTTCGCCGTTCACAAGTATTCCTTCTTGTTTTTCAGTAAGTGCTTTTGTGAAAATTCTTTCGGAGTAAACGTTAAAAAGCAGGGGTGACAAAAGGCATCCCTGCCGTACTCCTCTTTTAATATTGAGAGCTTGTGATTCCACACCATCTACTAAAACTGATGTTGTTTGATTCAACATCTCTGCCGTCCAAGCCAATGTCTTTTAGAGCTTCGATCAATATAGAGTGCTTAACACGATCAAATGCCTTTTGAGAGTCAATAAAACAACAGTATATGTCTACAGATATATCACGACATCTTTGAGCAAGTACGTTCACTCCAAACAGCGTCTCTCTCGTTCCAAATCCGTTACGGAAACCAAACTGAGTGTCATCCAGGTATTCCTCACATTTATTGTAGATACGACCATGTATTACCTTCAGAAAAATTTTCAATAAGTGGTTTAACAAACTGATGGTTCTATAATCAGCACAGGTTTTTGCTGTTGTCTTCTTAGGTAGAGCTATAAACAGTGAGTTAGACCAACCATTAGGTAGTTGTCCGCTGGTATAAATGGTATTGAAAAACGAAGTTATAGCCTCTAAAACATTGCTATCCTTTATAAGCTTATATATTTCAGTTGGAATTTTATCAGGACCAGTCGCTCTGCCATCTTTTGATGATTGTATGGCCTTTATAACCTCACAGCGTGTTATTAGGGGTCCATCGCAGTTAGTAATATCGGGAAGTGAACTACTCCTATCGTCTTCGAATAGGTTCGTGACGTAATTTTCCCATTCTTTAAGTTTGTCCTCTACTTCGAATATTACTTTACCATTTTTATCCTGTAGCAATGCATTTTGTTTCTTATTGAAGATACCAGCCGCTTCTTTTACTTTTTTATACATGTTAAACGTGTCGTATCTTTTTCCGAGTTCTTCAATGTCATGACACTGTTTGGCTAGATGTTGACTCTTTGCTTCTCGTATTTTGTGTCGAATTTCTTTTTGTATGCTATTGTAAAGTGTTTCGTTGGTTTTTGCTAGTCGCCGTTGTTCCATCAAATCCAGTATATCATCTGTCATCCAAGCCTGCTTTTTTGGCTTTGACCTGCCTTGTACATTTCTCACAAAGTAAAGGGGGTTAGGATTGGGGCAACTACAAGAATATAAAACAAAAGGTCATGAATCTCTTGGAACAAACAAAATGAAGATAAACAGGAAACACCTCAAGTAATTTAATATAGGGCGCCACTTTGAGGTGCCTAATTATACCTATTACAACTACTAGTTGTAACTAGGGAAATAATTATAAAAAAATCAAAATATAAAACCATACCTTTTTCAAATAAAACTCAAAAAAAGGGTTAGTTCAAAAAAAATAAACAAAATTTTAAGAAAACAAAATTTAACATTTATTGTGTCTTACTACAAACAATTACACAAATACAGACGACACAAAAAATAAACTATATAAATAGTTGTAAAATACACAAATACAAAGAAAAAACTTACATGTTCATCTGTTTACAAAGAAGATTGCTACAAAATCTTTCAAAATGGCATAGAGGTTAACCTTCTTTAAAAATAAAATAAACTAAAATTAAAAAATAATAAAACGTGCTGTCATAAGTTAACAATAAATAAAAAAAAACTGAACACACACATTGGCAGCTAAAGTCAAACTCTAAAATTTTATAATTTATTAATTATTATAAATCATTTAAATTTCAATGAATAGCTATTTTACTATGAACACATAATGTTACGTTTTAATTCACAAACTTTGCCACTTAACTTTGAAAAACTTGCTACTATCTCTGGGATTGGAGCTGAAACTCTCAACTGGAACAAAAGGAAACCATTTCCAGACTTAGGAACGAAGATCTGACGTAGATGGGGTTGGATCAAGCAGGCAAACGACAACAAAGCTGGTGGGACATCCTATATACTTCTTCAAAATTCTATCATGTTCTGGTATACTGCACAATTTATTTTCTACTGCCACACATTTGCACAAAAAAGGGCCAAAACAGAAAACTACAAATTCGACGGTGAATTTGGATTCACACTGAGCCTACAGCGACCCAAGTAAGAATTGATTCACACCTGAGCTTACCGCGACCCAAGTAAGAATTTAGATCCATACCTGAGACTACGACGACCCAAGTAAGAATGACGAAATTCTTTTAAAAATTCGTTCACTTAACTTGAAAATAAACAAACGCTGAAATAACAGAACACAACGAAAATTAAAACGTAAAGGATTCCATTTCTACGACGTACAAAAATTATAAAGCGACTTCGAATAAAACGTTAAAAGAAAATGCCGAGAAAGTACTTACACAGTCTTTAAAATAATAAACAACTCTAAAATAGTTTATATTACTTGGCAACGTTAAAATGCACGAACTATTATTTGGGTTTTAAATACGTACTAATAGGAAGATACATTAAAAAATGTTCTGCGATTTCTCAAACATATATGAGGGGATTTCAATATATTACATATACGAGGGGATTTCAAAATATTTTAAAGAATTAATGAATTGCAAATGCTACAATATTATCGCCTCTACTTTTTAATATCTACTCCGAATTTAGTTTCAGAGTTTCAACAAATTACAAACAGAGAAGACCGAGGCATGTGTAGAATATAGGCTAAAGCTTAACACTTTTAAAACAAAACTTAGTTACGACCAATTCAAAGCAGAGAGTATGGAATAGAGTTAGAAAGAATCCACAATATCTTCTGTTTGGGTGCCAATGTTAACGATAACTATTACATGCTCTGCCAAAGCACAAGATGGTTTCTTATAGACAAAGACCATATTATGGATTTTGATAATATTAAAATTTTATGTAACGAAAGTAATAAATTTAAAAGAACTTTTTTGGAAATGGTTTGTATTAGCAAAAGTGATAATAATTTAAACAAAAGGTCAGAAATTCAAAATTTAAGCAAAATTTATAATTATATAATTTCTATTTAATTTATATATGCAGTCAGTAAAATATCAAATTTTGAATTTTCCATGTATTTGTTACATTTTTTCGGGCATCTATCAATGGTGAATAAATCTTCTTCTTTTTGTTACTAAACAAAGAAGAATTTTTTAAACAAAATTTTATTTTTGACAATATGTCAAAAATAAAAATTGTTAAGTTAGTATTTATGACAATTAGACTGGTTGTAGCTATTCTATTTTTGTTTACAAATTCAATTTTTTTTCTTAAGAAACTTCATCAAAATTTTTCAGAGAAACATTTATTAGAATAAGACATTTTTTTATTAATATTTTTTGTATTTAATATGTAAGCAGTAGTTTTATATAAAAAACTAATTTTATTTGGTGAGTTAACAAAAAATTTTTATTTCTAGTTCAACTTTGTAAGACATTTTGTATTTTTTAGAAGCTCTTGATAAAAATTGTAATCACAATTGAAAGCTCGAGTAAAAAATAGTCAACAAATAGCCCTTTTATTGACTCCAACCCACCAAAAACATTGTTATATTTTTTCCAAACGAGTCTATATATATATATATATATATATATATATATATATATATATATATATATATATATATAATATTAAATATATATATACAACATTTTTATTCTCGAGAGAGGAAGAGAGAAAAATATATCTTGTGTCTTTTTCTTACTCATTATCTTACATATGTAATGGTTTCACAGATTCACTCCAATGCAAATTTCCAACGCCGACCGTGTTGAACTGTTCTATTGGTTCAAACGATATCCAATCAAATAAATTAAAATGCGATGACTGTAGACTCTATTATCACGAATGTTGTATTCCTGTTAAGCATAGACAGCACATACCTAACGACGGTGATATATTTATATGTCACAACTGCTTCAATCCTCAGGATAGTGATTCCGATGCTAATAACAGTAACCAAGACGGTGAGGATGAAGACATTGACGAACTTTTCATTCAATACAAAGAATCACAGAAGCAATTATAAAATTTAGCTGTGGCAACTATATATAGGTACCCCCATACCATACAGAAATCTTTGGTTTTACTTGTAATTTTCATTTGTTTATAGTTTTTTATTGTGTTAAAGCAGTTGTCCAATAACTAATTTTGAGTGTCCTGTAACTATAATTTTTGTAACTATTTTTAATAAATAGGTATCTATATATTGGCAAAAAAGATTTACTTTCTTTAAATCGTTTTAGCCATATTGTAATAAACTATTTAGACTACGTTTTGTATAAATTTCAATTCAATCTACAATTCTGCAGAGAACAATGTGAATTACGAATTTTAAAAGTTGAAATTACCTGTATGGCTTACCCTACAAATTGGTATTTAATGGGATCGTTTATACCTCTTAAATGATCCAAACGTTCTTAAAAATAAATGGAAGTAAACAGTAAATTAAAAACTGATAGATTAAATAAATCCAAATAAGAAAGGTTTTATTCTTTGCTTTAATTTAAATTATTTTATTTCAATGTAGCATGTGCCATCTATATTGAAATTGCCTAAACAATTCGAGAACTACTCTTTCTATGTAGAATCCCTGGAGTGATGATGGAGCACGATAAATTGTTGTGTAGCTATTACCCAACAGATGGCACCAAATATATCTACACAATAATATTTTCTTTGTCTGATAAATTATTAAATTGTTTTATTTAATTTAATTTATAAAATTTGTAAAATAATATTGAATGAATATTAAAGCATGTAGTGACTAAAATATAAATAAAAGATTAATAATAATAGTAATATTAGATTTTTAGACCAAATGATGGTTAATTCATGCTTCAATTTAAAACATTACATTTTCTGAACGGAATACTACTAACTTGTATTACAGTGAATAGTACAGGAGGTGAATAGTATAGGAGGTGGCCGAAAGATGGACATAGCATGTATTATGAAACCCCTTCATAAAGGCAAATAACATAGTGAACTTTTGAGAAGATTTCAAAAAATTGTGAAGTTTATTCCAAAAGATTGTTTAGTTTTTCTTGACCCTACGAACATTCAAAGTAAAATTTTATTTAAAAATCTTTTTCATTGTTATATACAGAAATGTTTGCGCTGTACTATTGTATTCTAGGAATTGTTCCGTGACCGAGGTAATATAATAAATTCCTTGTAGTAGTTTCACTTTATACCGCTACTGTGTCCTTGAGATTATAGCAGGGATTGTAGATATTTTTAAAAATAACTAGATGTTTTTGCCGGTGCTGGAGATTGATCTCCAGCTGTTTGTGTGAAAGTCAAACACTCTATCTACCGCCTAAGCCCGCCCGGATATAGATTTCTTCACGATCCCCAACATCCACCAACTTTCACCAATATCTACCAGGATTTATCTCTCTTTTATTCAGCTAATTATCATCAGTTTTACATTTTATACTCTTTGACTTATTGATTTGTAATCTCACTTCATTGCTTATTTAGCTCACCTTTGAGAGGAAGACGCTAAGCTACCTGAAGAAAAGAATGCCAAACGTTTAGAACGTTATAAACAACAAGAAAAGATTAATGCGAGTTAATAGCAAAATAAAGTTAAAATGTATCAGCATAGCTCGCAACAAAGGAAAAAAGCATAAAATTTTCTTCCCAAGTTAACATGCTCCTTTTCTAACTTTGCTGCACTGTACTGAAGACGACCAATAGTCAGAAATACATACATTTCTCTATACAAATCATATATGGCATTGCGAATACCTAATCTATTCCCCATTTTAATTAAACGGAATGAGTGAAAGAATGCAGCCTTGTCGTACTCCTTTACATATCTTTTACACACATTTTGGCTTGAGCAGATGTGTACAAAAACCATCAAGGTGGACGATAACATGAGCTAATCCCATCTTGATCATTATGTTACAAAGTGTATTCCATTTCACTTAATCGAAGGTCTTGATCAAGGATCTGATAGTCGGTAAAACATATGTACCCTATTTTGTTGAATTCTCTTATCTTTTCTATCATTTGTCATATATTAGTGTATGTTCCCACGTGCCCCATTATTTTTATTGATGATCTTTGTCTTATTTGTTAGTATTTGCCCTATCCGTGGTTTGAATGTCTCCTTGTTTGATTGTTACTTTGGGATTAATATCTCCATTCGTCTGATAAACGTCAATTCTCCTCCTGATATTCTTGACATTTTCATCTCTAACTCTGAGTAAAATCCGTCAATTTTCTCCTCTGAAGACTCCCTCGTAAGGACATTATACTTTATTAAGTTGAGTTTTATAGATTTGGTGTGAATCTTGAATGGTATCATTTTGCTATTCACATTGTGGCGACGGAGTACATACTTTTCATATCGGCTGCTGATCCTCAAAGGCACTCCTTATATAAAAAAAAAGAAAGAAAAAGAGGTTAGTCTTCACACACTCAGTTCACACGGAGAACAGCTGGAAACTCCAGCAGTGTGTAGAGGTTTACTCTCCGGCTCTGGAACTCACTTCAGCAATGTATGTTACCTGAAGTCATATTTAATTTAATACTGAACATCACAGTTTTTTAACAACAAGATGTATAATCTTTTACAACTATATGTAATTTAAAGGGATTTTACCCATGTATTTTGGTAGCTCAGGCATTTTAACCTAGCAATTTTAAAATTTAAACCTGATGATGGACTGTTTAGTCCGAAAACGTTTGTTTTTTTATGTAGCCCTTTTAAGGGTTTTTTAAATAAATAAATAAATATAAATATATAAGGAATTGTTTTCCTTGTGGATTACTCCTTATATAGTTTAGGCTTCATACATTGAATAGAACATAATTTCTGTTACCTGTTAAGTAAAAGTAACTATAACAGTCCTATTATTCCGAATATGATGTTTTACGCTCAATTATCTATTATTTTTACTCAGTAAGAATCCTCTGACATTCCATGTTCCTATAGTAATAAAATTAAGTGTGTTATAGGAACCAGTACCATATTTGTCCAAGCACGGTCTGGTTAAAAACCTCTGCAAGATTGGTAGCTTATTTCATACGCCCCTTTCGTATCACTTTGCAGCGCCTACAAAGATGATGAAGGTATCTACTTCACTGTTACGATTATTATTGGGATACTAGTGATGTATGTAAGAGAAGTTCAATATATACTAAGCAGCTTTGATATTAATCTAGAGATAAATAAGTGTTCACTACAACTTTACAACGTGATCGAAAAAAATACAACTAGTTTTAAATGTAAGATTTATTTTTTATTCAACTTAGCTGAAATTCGAAGCACATTACAGATTGATATGTTGACGACACAGAAACTAGATCTAGGGTTATTTTTGATGTCTATTAATTTAAACATTTATATTCTTAAAATGATTTCTAGGAACTAGATATAGTTTTACGTTGAGATTGGAATTTACAATAAAATTAACCAAATTATATTGCAAGATGTTTTTTTCACTTTTCACCAATACAAAACAAATTCTTATTACTATTATATATTTATATCTGTTTAGCTGAAACAAGATTAATAATGTTAAAGGCAGAAAACCACTTCATCTTAAGAAGGTGGTGGAAATAAAACAATATAAAGATAAGATGCTAAATGTATATGGCAAGGAGAAGAAAGTAAATGCTGATCAGCAGCACAGACAGAAAAGCCGTTCAGATTAAAGGCTCTTTAGGCACCTAATACCCTTCAGGTAGGCCAAAAGGACCAAGCTCGCGGAACCTGAGCATTAAAGTCACGTACCGACAAACATGGGTTCGCTAGCCAGACCCTTAGGGTGCTCAGCTGATGAGGAGAACAAAAATTATTTTGCCAATTCGGTGGCTGAGTTACCGGGAACACATAATCACATGTCCAAAGTCATGTAAAGATTAACTTCAGTCATTCATAGCTCTTCTATCAGGTGACTTAACCACATAAAGTTAAACAGAGGATGTCTCATTACCCAGGGCATCCAAAGTGACTTTTAGTACAAAGCCTCCCCATTCGTTATGTCATGTGATGGGGAGGGGTGGTTGGTTATAGCTTGGGAGTCACTCCGTTATGAGAGTGAGACCGGTTTGATCTTCGGATATGTGGGTCACACTGTTCCACTGTAGCACACATGTAACACATGGAGGACAGCCGAAGACAAAGTTAAAAACAAACCAAAGCTTAGTTATTTCTGACGCAAACAGAGAAGAGATAAAGTTACTGCAAAAGAATCATAGACTATAAAGTAGTACTGTGCATTGTTTGGTATTTTTTTTCTTTTATAACTTCAAGATGGATATTTAAAAAAAAACTAAAGAAAAGATCATAGATAATTTCGATATCCATATTTTCTTGTAGACATCTTTCGGTGTATCAGTTTGTTTGTTAACTTTGGTAAACTGGCTACCTAAAATTATCCGAAAAGAAAAATGTCTCATCATTTACCTTGTTCCTTCAACATGAATAGTGAATTACTCAATCTTCCGTATTAGAAACTAGCGCCTTGGGGTAAAAATGCTCGTGATTAGTTTACCTATCTGCGGTGATGAGTTTACGGGTCTCCAAAGGTTGCCGGTGATCAGTTTACTATATCTCGGGTCTAATAATTTTATGGGGAGCTATAAAGTGATTAATTTGTACATGTCCATATACATGCGCCAATATTGGGATACCTGATTGTAAGTAAACGATTATGGACGTTCTTAGCAAATAATGTGCTACTTGAGTTTCTCATTTAACACATAAACACATAATTAAATGATATAATGTCCAAGGAATTATCGAAAGATCAAAAAATTAAGAGAGATTAACGATTAACGAAATAAAAAAAAACGGTTTTACAAAAATATACAAAGCTCTAACAGAGAAAGCGTTGTAGCAGGAAAATATCTTGAATATTCTTTTTTAGGTGCCTTCTGCATTTCAAAGTTTGATTTGTTTAATCTTGTATAGTGGTACAGCATATTTATACGCCCGCAATCCATTTTCTGTTCAAGGTATTACAGCTTAAGACTTTTGATGGGTATTAGTAATCATTATAGAAGCCAGGGGCTGATACACGGTGGCGGAAGAAATAGGGAATTTCACCTTACCCCCAAGAAGGTAAAAAAATTAAAGAACCAATTATTTTTGTTTTTGTGGAGTTTGGTTTTATCTATTTTATGTCTTTTGGTTGGTGTTTAATTGAAAGTATCCCTCCCAAGGCAAATGTCTAGATCCGCCACCGGTAGGGGCAAGATTGGCAAGATCTGTAAAATCTCAAATATTCTTATTGAATCCCCTTTAAGACTATGGGAATATTATTAATATCTGCGAAAAACGAGCATAAGGATTGTAGGATATGACATAAAGAAATAATCTTTAAAAATATTGGGTAGTACCGTACACATTTATGTCAAGTAGACAATGAAATAAATGAAATTAAATCAAAAACTGACAAAATATTAATTATATTGGGTCATATTTTCAAAAAAATAAGTCGAAAATGTATGAAACACAACAAATATAGTACCCACATTTCCCTTGACTCAAGAAGTAGGATAATAGAAGAACACATGTACCGTAAGACATTAAAAGAAAAATCATCAGTATGTTGGATACACTTAAATATCGATATGATATGGAACAAAGAGCAAGAGATTAAATGGTAACCAGTTACCAATTCTGCATAATATTAGTGACATTAAAGGTATAGACGTAATCATATAAAAGACAACAGTAAGGAACATCACGTACTGTGAGATAATCGAAGAGCTTCTAAAGATCTACTTATGCTCTAAAACTTACTTATAATATAAAAAGATTTTCTTTTGTATTGATTGAAGTTAAAATAATCTACACAAACCAAAACAGATATTTTTAAATTGTGAATCAAGAATTGCTTACAAAATTCCAATCTTCTCGCCCATTCCCCACCGAAGCAGCTTCCACCATGTTTTTAAAATCAATTTAACTGTGATAATTACTTGAAAATATGTTAATAGGCATAACTTGATCATATTTGATACTGTTTTGTCGGTGAAAATTGGGCTTATTCAGCTTTTAGTTCAATGATACAATAAATATGGAATACAACTGCTTTCTTACTGATATAATGATAATACTGTACAATCTCTAACAAACTTACAAATCACATTCACTCATATGTTTTAAGTAAAGATTTAAAAATATACAAGTTGACATAGGAAGAATGCAAAATTAGTAATGTCGATTTAGTACATTTTAAATATAAGTTAGTTTAAAGTAATATAATAAATATTGTATAGGTACCTCAATGAAGCCCTTTCTAGGGATAATTGCACAAGAATGTGCTTTTCGAATAAGAAAATTTTTCACTGATAATGCCTTCTGTCTCAAAATATATATGTATGTATCAATTACAATCTGGAAAAAGCATATGACACTGTAAACATCCTACATTATATGAAGATCTTGAAGACCCATACATTTATTTTATATTTACATTTAAATAAACTCATTATGATATTAGTATTGACAAACACGTTCTATAAATGGTCTACGAGACGATTATACAAGTGGCGTTCGACAACACGATTGAAGAAAAACTTAAGCGATGAAAAATACATTGAAGGATTGTTCAAAGACGAAAGAGAGCCTACAGTGCAGACATTACAAAGGAAAAAATACCATATATATTAAAGACTATATGAAATTGAAAAGTCTTGAGCCGGATGAGGTGCTTATTGACATTCTTAAAATGCTCTAATGAAGATATTTAATAAAATTTATTGATCGGATGATATACTCAACAACAAAAAAGAAAAAGGGTAGAGAATGTAGCGATGTCCTAAAAACAAACTAAACTACAATGATCTTCGATTTATAGCAAATCAATGTTGTAAGTAGCAAGCAAAATATGCATTAATGAGTAAAGATCACAGGAAATCGAAATTAAAAGATAATTGGGTATGGGTTGTGCATTTTTGCCACTACTGTCCAACGCATACTCTAAAGAAATCATGAGAAGAGCTTTCGAGGGCGAAACAGCTGAAATAAAGTTCAATGAAACACCGATTCACAATATTAGGTATGGGACGATACTTTTATATTGGCATGCAGTCTCCAGGGCCTGCAGAAACATAAAAAAGTAGTTCGGCATGAAGGAGAATGTGGCTTATCAATAAATAATAAGAAACATAAATTGATGAAGATATCAATATTCAAAACAATAAAGAAAGCCGAATAATTAGTGACAAGACTCTAAAATATATGAAAAACCTATAGATACCGTTATACAGACTGTTGGATAGACTATAATAATGTTAAAGACTGATGAAAAAGTTGTTTCAGTATGATCACCAAAATAACTTAAATAATGATGAAAGCCTATGCAATTACTGGTAAGAGCTCTAGACCAAGAGTTAGGCAGAACATAACTATTAATGAACACAATTTCGAAAAAAGACTTGTCAGCAAGGATAGCTGCGGAGAATAGAGCATAATACTACCTTTCATCATCATTAAAATCTAGATGCTAAAAAGAAAATTTAAATTAGGATTGTACAGATCAAAAATGAACTCTATATCAGCTGAAAATAAATAAGCTGCTGATATTTGAATGTAAGGTTCTCAGAATTATATTTGGACCTCAAAAGGATAAATTGACGAAGAAGTGGAGAAGGCGCCAAAACGCTGAATTGGTGACTCTCTATGGCACTGAAAACATTGTCAGACATATAAAAGCTAACTGGATCAGATGCGCAGGTCATGTAATAAGATCAGAGGGAGACACAGTGCTAAAAAGTGTGTTTTTTGAGAGACCAGACTCTCAAAGTTTGATAGGCCGTCAGGAAATAGAAGCACAAGATCGTAGAAGATGGAAAGCTATAGTGGGGCGAAGACTCACCTCGAATGGTAAAAACAGCTAAGAAGAAAAAGAAGAAAAAGACAAAAGTTACTCCAATGAAATCAAACTGTGAATTGAAAATGCAGAAACAAACTTCAATAAAATGAGAAAAGTACTCTGTACAAGAAACCTAAAACTGGATCTAAGATTTTAGGGTAAGTTGTTACATTTTTTCGTCTCTGCTCTACTGATTGGTATACTGATAACGCGGTTACTTCTAGAAAGTATTCCAACTATAAATAGATACGAAATAATAATTGGAAAAATATCAGAATCAACATAACAGCTTGAGGTTTGCAGATGACATGTCCTTACTGCAGATTGGATAGAGCATATCTGCCGACTTCAAGTCTGTAAAATTAATTATCCTAACATGGGCAGTCTTAGGGCTAACCGAGGGAAGTCTTTACGTCAGATATTCAATGTGCTTAAAACGGAATGTCCTTGATTAGTGTATACTCCCAGTTCTAACGTATGAAGCAAAAACATTGATATTTACCAGCAAAGTAATAAATAATATACAAGTGGCACAAAGAGGTCAATGTTGAATATTATCCTTCAGAGACAGAGTTTCAAATCAAATAGTTAGCAGAAAATTTGATGTTATGGATACCATTACAACGCTGACATATCAAGATATTTTTCCAGAATCAGAGGTAGAGAATCTACTAAGAAAAATTTAGAATGGAGACCTAGACACGACACTTATCGTAATCGAGCATCACCTATAACAAGATGGTCGTACGACATCAAACGCAACAAGCAATGAAATTATTTACGAGAAGCTATGTTCAGCAGCGGACTCAAAACAGCTGATGATGATGATGATATATAGGAGAATCCTAAAGATATCATAGATAGAGCATGTTACAAACAACGAATCATGAGAAGAACCAGACATGGGAATACATCGCAATTGACGTTTCTGCATCTGTGGAATAAGACTTGTACTGCAAAACCTCGCTCGCATCAACAGCATTTATAAACCTGAATTGGTTGAGGGAAATTTGACTTTGATACAACTTGTAAATTCTCTTTAGGATTTTCTTTAGGAGCAGTTTTGGTAGATGACTCAGTGCAATAAACTCAGATTTCAGCCATTCTCCTGGTAATTCTCCAACGTTGTATATGTTGTTCAGGATCTATGTCACAATTGCTTGATTTGGTGTCCATTAGTTTGAGAAGTTCTGCTACTTTACCATCATTTAGCTGTGTTATTACAAAATAAATTTGCTGCTGCAATATTCTTGGTCTATCATTTACCTCCTTTTAGCTAAAAGGTGTTATCTCTTTGGACTTCAAATAGTTTTTAGGTATTCTTTTTCCGTTCTTATTTTACTATGTTTGTCATATAAGATGATGTTTCTGTTAAAGCTTTCCTTTCTTTTCTGTTAGATTTTCTTTCTCAAAATGAGCTACTACAATCTAATCTTTAGCGAAATGCGAAACCTCAGTCAAACTATGGGCCTAGATATCAAAAAATGATCTGATAAGAAAATATAAAAAACTGGTAAATCTACAAATTTTTCCAGTGTTGTCGGGATGATCAAGAGACGTAGTGGCAAAAATATACAACATAGCTATCTTCACACAGGCCAATCACATAAAGAAAAAAGATAAATTTATTTTTTGATCATGAATATGCCCAAGAAAAAATATCTAAAAAAATTCTAGAAATATGGAAGAACGTAGGTCTCACAAAACACCATTACAAATGGAAGATGTTGTTAGATTTATCAAGAAATTGACAAAGGGAATCTCACGTGGATCGGAAATTTGGAATCGATACAGATGTCATTGCAAAGACGAAATAGCATTGTTAAAGTATTAGTCCTTCACGAAATCGGTGTTTGGCAAATCAATATTTGAAATTTAAACTAGAAAGAATTAGAAATAAAGAAATTATGAAAGAAGAATGATAGGACAAACAAGAATTTTGTTTGATGGATTTTGTAGAAACTGACACCTAAACATAATGTAATACGAATAATAAACTAGAAATTGAACTAGGAAGAAGAAAGAAACCTTGTAACAATTTATAGCCAAGGCAGACTGAAGGAGATTTGAAATATGGCAATATATAACATATAACAATGATAATGATAGCTCCACATAGAGTGCGCGCAAGCACTCTTGACCACGGCGTAGTAGATGAAATTTGTTTTAGTCACCACTTCCGTGTGAAACGCATTGTACTATGCACTGTATAATTCCATTTACAATAGAACCTTTCTGCCTTTACGTGAATTTGACTCCGCCTTCGCGCAGCTCCTTGGTCAAGAGTGCTTGCGCGCACTATACCTTGACACGCTATTGCTATTCCTACTATCAATAAAAAAAACTAACGACAGGAACACCTATAGGAAGAAAAAGCAAAGGCTGACCGCGAATTAAGCGAATTAAAGTTATATGGAGTTGAAACCGACTTACGGATACTATAGATCAGAAGATGGCAACGCGTTGCCAGAAACCGAACAGAATGGCCACTAACCTTAGAGCAGAGCAGGCCAGGAACCACAGAGTGTTGTCGATCCAAAGATGATGATAACATACAACCAGAGCAGCAAGAACTAAAACATATTTTAGAAATAACTGGAAGGTGAGATACTAAATAATAAGAAGAATGCTTACCTATATGCAAGAAAAGATACTGCGTAAACAGTAGAAGATTATGTTAAGCTGAAAACATATTTTACTTGATCTTGAAGAAACCAAAAGAATAATTCATCTTTTTTAGGACACAGAAGAAATAAAAAACTAATATTAGATAATTTGATTCCAACTGATACCTAACTATTGAGAAGTGCAAAATTATAATGTTTATCAATATATTAGCACATTTAAAATTGCAGGTGTATTCAACTTGTATATTTTTCAATTAAAAAAATAAACAGAACGCTTTAACAAAAGAAAAATGAAGGAAAATATACAAGAATCTAAACCATCCGCTCAATATATTCTCGTTATACACACAATAAATAAATTATTACAATAATCACGACTAATGGATTATCTGAAAATTTTTATGTACAAAATAAAAAATAATTACAAATTGTCTTAGGTAAAATGTCATAATAACATACAATATAAAAATGCATTTGGTACAGTGCATTTATTATACAAATAATTACGTAAAAGAAGAGTCACAATATATTTTTGATGTTGGGTAGGAGATCTAGGAATATGAGTTGGTTATTATTTGTTATGCATTTTACAGCTTCTACACAGCAATTCATTTATATAAATTGACGTTAGAACATAAAATAAACAAATATAGTTTTAACTACTTTATATCATAGTGTGTCATTGAATTGAGTATTGTAGATGTAGTTAGTTAAATGTCAACAAAGTTATCTTAACACTTTAAGCAGCCACATACAGTATTCTCTTTTTTCATTCATCCTATTTCTTTTATTTTTTCCGTAAATACTAAACCATTATTTGTATTCATTTTTGTTAAACCTATTATTGAAGGAAATCTGGACGTCTGTATTATGGTATTATTTTTTTAGAATTAAGATATTTTTTTTATGATTGCAAATAACAAAAGTAAATATTTATGATCTTTTGTGTTAGGATCGGCAATATATAATCTTGTTCTCTGTGTCTTTATTTTGTTTAAGGTATATCAAACGATTTTTTATCAATGGAGAAGTTTTGATTGCGTTTTTCAGACAATACAGTAATAATGATTGATAACAACAATGACTTACAGAACGTAATGTAACGCCTTAATGAATGTTGTCATAAATACAGACTAAGGAAGAATTTGAAAAAAAACTAAATGCATGATCATGACCAAACCAGCAGATGCAAACATCCAATACTTACTTATACTTAAAAACATGGATGACATCAAACGTAGACCAAATCAAAAAAATTAAAACACGTATTGAAATAGTACTACTCTTCTATATGGCTTGGAATTCTGGACATTAAAACAAGTGCATCTGAATAAGTTGGCCTCCTTTGAATTTTGTTGTTACAGAAAAATCAATTTCATAGACTCAAAGAATATCAAATGCAGAAATTACTAGAAGAATAGGAAATGAAGCTGAAATAATATTGACTATCACAAGAAGAAAACTTAGTACTTAGGCCATTTTAAGAGGGGGCAAAGATACTCATTATTGCAGTGTATTATGCAAGACAAAATTCGAGGAAAGCGAAATGTGGGAAGACGAAGAATATCGCGGATTTCCAACCTTCCATAGAAGATAGAACTTACAGAAGAACGAATTTTCAGCTAAACGTTGGGTATTTCCCATTAAACACTATCTTAAATTTCCTTTTGTAAACGTTTACATTTAAGAACCATAAGGTGAAAAAGGAAGAACCAACTGACCAAAAAAACTTATTTTAAAACATGCACACAAGGCAGATTAATGCTGGTATTTAGTAGGCTCTAAAACCGATGAAGGAGTTGGAGTTGAAATATTTGGAGGGAAAGCAAGGCTAAGCTCCGTGAAAACCTAAGTATGTAATCACTTCACTATCTTTCAAGCAGAAGTTTATGCTGTCGAAATATTATATCGGATAGCCAGATGGTATTAAAGGCAGTTGAATGGAATCAAATTCACTCCAAGTTTTCTGTTTGTTTGGGTTTATATGACTGAATTCACTCCAAGTTACTTTGGAACTGTCTTCAGTATCTGATTCGGATAAAAAAAAAATAACAACGTATGGTTACTTTGGGTGTCTGGACATGCTGGTATTGAAGGGAACGAAAAAGTAGACCTACTTACCATGGGAGACGAAAAAAAAATTCACAGGCCCACAATCTGTAGGCATAGCCCAAAGAACGATATCGGATTAAGTGAAACGGAATGAA
This sequence comes from Diabrotica balteata, assembly GCA_918026665.1. NCBI lineage: Eukaryota > Metazoa > Arthropoda > Insecta > Coleoptera > Chrysomelidae > Diabrotica > Diabrotica balteata. The sequence goes on along the minus strand of OU898279.1, from coordinate 23,344,212 downwards.
ATGTAACCACTTAAACATTCGAAAGTTTTTATACATGAGCCTTTGAAGAAAAAATCCAAAGATCTGCTAGATAGAATAGGAATAATCTGCGAATTACGGTAGGTCTCCTAATAGAACACTGTCGTGTCTAAGAGCATATAAATAAAATAGGGCTGATATTCTGGTTGAACTAATGTTTAGTGGAAAAGATTGGTACCTATGGTTGAATAACATAATTACGAATATAATAAAATAGACAAAGTAGCTGAAGAGAGCAGGAGCCGAGAACCGTAGTGAGAATATTGTAGTTTTAAATTAGGGTGGAGTAAATTAGGGTGGATATAGTGCTCATAAGCAACAACACACAGAAACCAACCTCTACAACTAAGCCGGTTTAAAAATAAAGTTGAATCAAACAAAAGTCATGACAAATCAAAATGTCACAACAGACTTACATGGATCGGAAGTGTCAAAGAATGTAAATGCCTAGTTTAAACGATCAAACTAGGCAAGCAGAATCAAATGGCAGATATCATTTGAAGAATCTGAATGACTTGGGCAGAAGTAGTGTTGTGTTGAAAACCAAAAAGATACCAATAATTTTGAAGAAAAAGGTATTCAATAGTAGTATCTTACAAGTTATGACCTATAAAATGGAGACCATGATACTTGCAGAGCTATCAGCCAATAGATTAAGAACAACACAGAGGGCTATCGAGCGAGCAATATTGTGAATTTCTCTGAGAGAACATATACGAAATGAGGACGTACGAAGCAGGATGAAAGTGGAATATGTAATTGTAAGAATTGTTTAAATAAAATGAGCTGGGTAGGACACGTGGCAAGATGGGACATCGAAATATGCACAAGACGCATTGTACACTGGAAATCACGTAAACATAGTCGTAGTAGAGGAATACAACAAAAACGGTGGCTAGACACATCAACATAAAAGTAAGAAGAAACAGGCATCAAATACAACAAAACAGAGAAGAATGTAGAACTCAAGAGGAGAACTTTGTCTAGCAGCAGACAAAAACAGACTGAAGAAGAACACGAAAAATAAAAGAAACTTGTAGTAAAGTAGGGGCAACTAAGAGTGAATGAGGTAGCGGAAGTGCTTTCCTTTCAAACCATGTTCAAGGCATGACCTACCGAGAAAGGTTAAGGCATATCTGGTTGAAATAATTTCAGTTCATAGATTATTCTCTCCAAACTCAGTTCTTTTATAAATATACCTTAATCTTAACAGGATTTATTTTTTTTCGGGGTACTGACAGTGGTCGATTCTTTTAAAATTTCAACATTTTCCATTAAATTAGGACAAGAATTATTAGTATTAAATTTTCTTCCTTCCGTGCTAGAGGGAGGATCAACGGCCTTCTATTATGGCATGCTTTCATGTAACTTACCTGTCATTATTAATGTGCTATGAAAACTTGATGTTATGTAAATTTATTAAACACGTTAAATTTATTGCAAGGAATGACAAAAAAAAATTTATTACATATTTAATTGAATTTGAATGGTTGTTTGTAATTCGTTGGACTTGCTTTTCTGCTTTAATCATAATTGTAATAATTGTATTATTTATCGCCATTTGAAAGTACAGTTACAATAAATGGGGGATGCTAAGAACCGTTTAAAGGATGTCGTAGTATTTTATAAAGTAGGTAAATTACCATTGTTTACTTTTCACAAATGCTCGTTCTAAATCTCCATCCCAATCACATGCAGATACAATCAAAACGCCGATTAATACCGTCATCATGTTAAGTACATCATCAGCATCAATGTTAAGGTCATATTATAATGTGATTACGGTAAAACATCACCGAATCGAGATTCCGTCCTCAGATTTTCATTAGTTATGGGTTCGTTATGTCCATTAATGATGATTGCTTTATAAGGCACATTTTGATTGCATCTAATCATAGTGTATATCGAAAAGCTTGCCTTAATTATCTAGGTTTTAAAATTTTTTTCAGTGCTTGGAATATTTTATCGTCTTCAAATAAGGATAATAAGTTAATAAGGTAGATCATAACAGATAGTTTTTTGTTTTTTGAAATCGTTCTTTTATTCGTACTGGGTGTTCCCCTACTCTTCGAGTAAAAATCTGAACTGAAGTTAAAATACGCACTAGTTAACAAAAATTAGTATCTTTTGACAGATATTTATCTGCAGCATCTCAGTTTTACAATATCTTGTAGAAAAAAATACTATATATGGAACAAGTTTAATTATTATTTGAATTTTGAACTTTTAGATCTATCTTAGAACCAAAAAACTCTCGACATAAATATGAAATATTTACATATTTCATTTCATTGATATATCTATCCTAATTCTTATTATTACAAATAATATAGGGGAACCCGGGATGGAACGGGGTACCGGGGCAGAATGGGAAACCGACGTGATATTACTCACAGTTCACCAAATATAGCTAAAAGTATGAAATTCCCATTACCTGTGCTAACAATGAAGTGAGAACGCACATACAAACGGTCTGGATCGTCAGTGCGACTGCGAGGTCCGTCGTTTGACGAATGCGCATCATGATCGTCACGCGTTTTCACACTTTCAGCTATATTTGGCGAACTGTACAAACGACATAGATGCGCGAATCTCACACCAAACGCTTAATTCGTCACGTCGTCGTATGAAGTAGTCGTTGTCAGTCTGGGAGTATGCATGGCTGGTGTTTTATCGGAGATCAAAGAAGAAACCTATAATCTTATATGTTTGTTTCAATATACTTTTACTCTCTAAAACTGTAGTAATGACTCGCGTCAAATAAACATAACCTATTATAACACTAATATTTCTGGGAACGGTTGTCTGGGGCACAATGGGTGGGTATACCCCAATTCGCCCCCGATTATATTTAGAGTTAATAAATATTTTTCTTCTCGTATTTTCCTTTTGAAATTCTCGTATTGATTATATTTTTTATTGATCGTAGATGGTACGTAATTACAAAAAGAAAACCACCTGGCAGTCGTGGTCTACCGATGTTATGAACAAGCTGTAGATGCGGTTATCAGTGGACAAATGGGATATGTGGCTGCGTCTAATCGGTTTGGTTTACCATCATGAACACTAGAGCGATTTGTTCAGAAAAGACGGGAGAATCCCGACGATGTCATTGATAAAACGTCAGGAAAGTATAAAACTGTTTTCACTGTTGAGCAAGAGCTTGAGCTTGTCGTTTATCCGAAAGATATGCAAAAACAATTGTTCGGCATGACTGTAAAAGAGTTTCGCCGAATAACATACTAGCTAACAGAAAATAATAACTGCAAGCATAACTTTAACAGAACATCGGAAATGGCAGGATAAGACTGGTGTAAAGGTTTTTTCAAATGAAATTCTGGACAAGCATGAATTAGATGCCGAGTATAGCAAAAAGACTGATTCGGGAAAGATCTAAAATGGGATTAAAAGATAATATTCACCCTCATTCCAGGGACGTCTTTAAATTAGAGGTGAAGGATGGATTCGTTGTAGAATTCGAAAGGTGGAAGTGGTAGAAGTGGTATATGTACTTAGGTACCCTTATTAATAAGACATGTAAGGAAGAAACTGAAATCAACCTAAAACTGACCAAAATCAACATATGTGCTGGGACCATGAACAAAATAATTAAGGCCAAAGATATATCTCGTACAAAAATAAGAGTATATAATTAGATCTACAAAGCTATACACTGTCGAGACATGGACTATGAACAAAACCATACAGAACAGATTCGAAATATGAGAAAGAAATATACGTCGCCGAATGTTTGGTGGAAAAGTGGTAGACGGAGAATGGAGAAGACGAACTAGAGAAGTGTACCAATTTTCTGCTAACCCTACAATAACAAAAGTAGTGAAAATCGTAGACTAGAATGGTTCATACATCCAGAAAGAATGCAAGGTAATAGACAAGTCATGAATATTGGTTGGAAAGAACACCAAGAAAGAAATGGAGAGATGTACTGATGAATGATGTCAGAGAAATGGGAATCAGAGATGGGAAGCTGACAGCTGAGAACAAAAAACGTAGGAAATTATCCATCCAGCAATGAGCCTAAAAGACCTGTTTACGATATACACACATATTGAAACCATATATCATAATAATATATTACGGGAATGACAGAGCGAAAACCAAAGCAGTAGACAGATAATCTTGAAGGAAAAGTCAAATTGACATGCAGCAGAAATGGCAGTGGAAACGAAATCATGAACATTTGTATAGTAAACCATAAAAAATTTGGAAATAATGAGAAAAATAGACAACTGTTAACTTTAATCTAGATGAGAAAGACCGTACACCTAGAACATATCTCTAGACACCAGATATATGGGCCCAAATACTAGGTATAGAAGGAAACATAGAGGATTCAGTGAAATTAGCTAAAGGTAGTGTTCCTGGGGTACAAAGTGATTCAAAGAGGGATCAGGCAGGGATGTGTACCATCACTACAATTGTTTAATGTATACTCAAAACTAATATTTCAGAAATCACTATGGGAAAGAACTAAAGGTGTAAGATTGTTAGATGATACCGCTATTACGGCAGAAAATATAGACGGCCTATACCAACGTATAACTATCACTGGAGGTAAACAGCTAGAGAGAGTCAACAAGTATAAATACCTAGGAGCAATCATAAACTCCAAAAGAGGAATGAAAATCAGAATACAAATAACCCAAAAAGTATTTGTAAAATAAAACTCAATGTTCACAAATAAGAAATTACGTTTCACCATTAGATTGCGGTTCATAGAATCTTAGGTTTTGTCGCAGCTGCTATATTTTAACGTTTAATTTTTCTAGTCCTTAAAATGTTTGTTAGTGCTGTACCAAGATGTGAGTTCACTATCTCTTAGATTATTTTTTATGACATCAAAGTACGCTATACTTCAGTTCCCATGTCATTAATTTCGTCTGTGTAGTTTATATTGAAAGTACATAATACTTCCTAAGAAAATAACTGCGTATTATAGAAGCAGCTGTACTTTCTTTTCCCCAAGTACATAATAAAAATGTTTAAATGAACGTTTTTAACACATTCGCGGACACTATGGCATAACAAAGGGTTCGTAGAAACGCACCTTTGTTAAGAACGTCATTTTATCGAAAATAAAATTAAAAATAGGTAGTATGATTTATTATGAAAAAAACAAATATTTTTGACAAAAAAAATGGGAAGCGGCAAATACCGTCTTGTCCCTAGCAAAGGAAACTGGGAGGGGAGGGGACGAATTGATTAAAAACAACAATGTTATTGTCTACGGTAATCTTCGAAGCAAGGTTCGACACAAAGAGCTGGCCTGCTGGGGCACGTCTTACAAAGGTACTTGGTCTCCTTTCGTATAGATCTTGATGTACAATGTTTGCATCTCAAATGGTTGGATTTATTTCGATCTTTTGGGTTTGGTATTTTATCGAGAAAGTGCATGCCAGAATCACTGTTCCTGTTTGCTATTTGTTGATCCAGTCGTGGCCTTTTACCACCATGTAATGGTCCCTTCTTCACCAAGTTTCTTCCATCTTGCTCATCTTTATCAATTCCTAAATATTCTTTTACAATATCTTCGCGAAACTGAAGGAACGATAACTGCGTGTCTAGTGTTCTTTTTATGTAAAATGCATTCCAAAGAGAAATGTCTAGTAGATGGAACATTACTTTTTTATACCATCTAATACTTTTTCTCGGAGATGAATAATAACTAATCATCTGGTCACTACGGTCAATACGAGACATAAACTTGTTGTAATTAGCTACTTCCTCAGGTTTTACCTTTTCAGCGATACCTGTTTTTAGCGGTAATCAATTTGGGATGATATTTCGTGGTAATGCAAATAACATCCCGTTTATCCCTCCATTTTGAAACGTATACTTGACCACATCGGCTCCAACGGTGTTCACCTTTCTTTAACTTGGCTTTTACGATTGTGGCAGGATTTCTTTTACGATCTTTTCGTAAGGTACCAGTTGTATGGGTTTTTCGACAAAGAAGAATCTTAAAAAGAGATAGGCTATTATAAAAGTTGTCCATGAAAATATGATGTCCACGATCTAGGTATGACTTCGTCAGAGAGAGAACTAGTTGCTTAAGTTTTGGTACACTAGTCGCTTTCGTTGTTTTTCCGGAATATATTTTCAAATTTAGCACGTAACCATCGCTGGTACAAATAGAGTAGAACTTTATTCCGTACTTGGCGCTTTTACTTTTAATATACTGCCGAAAGCTCAACCGACCGCGAAATAGCATTAGTGAGTCGTCTAAGGAGAAATTTTCTGGAGGAACCACGGCACTTCTAAAGTTTGATAATAATCTAGTCAAAAGTGGTGGAACCTTTCGTAGTTTGTCATCAAGATTTTCGTCAATTTGTCCGTAAGAGCAACTAAAACACCTTAGAAGTTCTTCAAAACGTCTTCCAGCAAAATGACAATAAAAAACTGGGCTGTAATATAATGGATCCATCGAGAAACTTTTCCTTATTGAAGGACATTTGGAGTGACTCTGTAAAATACACAGAGCTAGGAATACCTTAAGTTCAGATTGAGTTACTGGTTTAATAGTTTTGTATCTATAATTTCGTCTGTGTGGTCTTTTGGTAGTCTTCAAAATGTCAGCATATGCATTCATAGAAGTAACAATCGTGTTCATAACGTCATCATCCCAAAACTTTTCAAAACATTCGGCTGCAGTCGGTGTAGTTTCAAACACATATTGGATACCACTACCAGCATTATCAAACTGAAATTCAGAAATATCTGTTGTGGTATCACACCAGATATCCTCTGTTTGTTACAAATGGAGGTCAGTAATAATGTCATCCTCATCACTACTATCGTCTCTAATAGGGTGGTGGTCACTGCAGCCACCAATATCATCAGCAATATCATCATGGCGAAACGTATGCCGGGACATTTTACGAAATATTTTTATGTGTGCTGGGTCATCAGTCGTGTTCGTAGGGGGAAACCAATATACGAACGACGAAAAATGCCGCTTTAAGTAATAAAACGAGCTATTTGTTTAGACCGCATATCGCGTCTTGTCCCTGTGTGCGTGACGGGATATGCCGTCATAGACCCAGATTTGATTTATTATTAGTTTTGTTGTTACGACAGCTGGTGACGGTAAAATTAGTTTTTTTAATACGGTTATGTTATGTGTTAATCGAAAACTCGCATTTAAAACGATGAGTTTGGTTTATTCTTGTGTTTTATTCATAAAAACCTTTTGGCTCGTAATTTGCTATATGTAACATTCTGTACAATGGACCACGTGGTTTAAATATTTTTCAAATATACCAGCAGATCTACCTTAGTTACTTATTACATTAATACGATCTAAAATTATTTTTATTATTGACCGTTTAGATATTTTGCGCCCAAATTAATAAGATTCTAAAAATTTAGAATAAAAGGCGATTGTTAAAAAAGAAGGCAAAGCATTCGAATGGGTTCAAATACAAAACTTAATGATATACACAACTCAAATCGTTCAAATACTGAAAAATATCAATAAATCACAGTTAACCTACCAGCATCAAAAGATTCTATTTCCATCTAAATTATACATTTTGACATGTTAAGATTATTAAGGAATAGAAACAACTTCAAGATTTACTTGAAAGTGAATCGAAAGTTGTTACGTCTGAAAGTACAAAAGCGTTAGAGTTTTTGATAGTTCATTTGGTCGAATTGTTTTAATAGCTTTACATGTTAACCAAAATTTGTATTATATTTGTAATAAATCAATTATGCACCAACATTATTTTAAGCGAGAAATAGATTAGAAAACTGTATAGAACTGATAAGGTTATTACAAATTAGACACCAAAGGTGAAATCTTAGAGACTCGCCAATAGAAGAAATTGTCAAAGTATCTGATGTACCTACTAAATTATTTCTTTAAGATTGAAACATGTTCCTGATGGATATAAGACTCAACTTCAGCTTTGTCATATCTACTATCCATCAGTTGCTGAAAAAATTTCAACAATTCTGATTAGGTCCATTCGCTTATTATCCAATTAAGATTAAATTAACCAGGTTTACCGTCTGTATATAATAAGAGGATAACTGTAACTCATCAGTCTCTGATTATGATTTAACCTCAATTTGGACGACGAGATATGAAGAAATTAGAACAAGAAGAAGGTGCACACATCTAAAAAATCGAAGGCAATGACAGTCAGAAGAATATGAATTTTAGAAAAGAACCTGTCTTGTTCTTGCAGTGCCTATTCGTTACGGATTTCGGTTACCAGCATGGCTACTGTAACTTTATTGCCTGCTCCTAAAAAGTTCTGTAGTCGTTAAGTTGAGCCAATTTTGGTAATTGCGCAGCCATGATATTTTACGCTTTCCTTGGCCTCCCTTGCTGTGCACCTTAGTCTACACAATAAATTGGAACACGCTAAAAGAACTTACGATGTCCCTTCAAGGTTATGTATCCTATTGTTTAGTCTTGTTTATCATATTTCTCCAAAAAATGTTTTCTACAATTTTTGGATATGTCTACGTTTATATCTTTGTCACTTCCCCACATCTGCGTACAATAAAGCCCTACAAACTTTAAAACTGACTTTTACACCAATATCGTACTACGACTAGCTGTGGATTTCTTTCTATTATTGATTAAATTTATTTATAGGTATATAACTTTCCTTATGATGTGCTAGCTTTTCCTTATGAAAACCTCGATAAATACTGAACAAATATTAAGCACCAACATATTTCGGATGAATATAATAGAACAAACAATTTTTAATTTGCCTTTTAAAGACTCTCGCTTAAAAAGCTTGAGGTACAGAAAAGAAGAGAAAATAAATTTGTGACAAGAGCCGTTAGAAAAGAATGATGGATAGTCCTTCAGAAAACGGTCCTAAGGTCCAAAAATGAGATAAACCAAGAAACAAAAAAGTTCTTCAGCAACCTGCAGCACTTGTAGATATAGTTAAAGATTAGGTTAGGTTGAAGATTAAAGTTAAAGAAGGAAAATACTACCAAGCTCTCGCTAAGAAACTGATTGAAGAGAATTATTTACGCTTCTCTTTAGAAAATATACAATTAAGGTGGTGACCGCTAAATTGCATCACTTCTATGATACCAAGTAAATATATTAAGACCTAAATGTTCTAGAATAATCAAGGTAATCAAAATCGAATCAATATAAAGTTGAAATATAAAAGAAAGCAGCCGCTGAATATGTTTTTGGGTCAAAAAGGTAAACATTCAACGTATTAAAAAAATCAACCACCTATACAAGAAGATATTGCTCAAAACCACCTAGATATATACGATGTAATTTTCTTCTTGTAGCGACGATCATGGCAATCTGTACTGTGCAAACTGCTGCTATGAAAATATTTGTGGTTGTATTGGACTATGTACGTAGATTTTTTAGCCAGGAAATCCTTTTTGGTTTGGGACTGTCATAAAAAAATGCAACTCCAAAATGTCTGCATTGTGGCCAAACAACTGCCATAAATTAAGAACAGGAGAACGAAAAAACCTAGTTTGTCTTTTCAACTCTAAGAAAGATATAAGAAAAAAAAACAAATCAGAGAAACACCAAAATAGTAATACATATTACAAAAGAACTACATGGAGAAACTAGCTTTGATAAAACTAGATAACACATCGACACCGCTAGAAGTCTTCGAAATGTGGTACTATCGCCACATGCGCAGAATTCCATTCATCCATTATGTCACAAACAACGCTGTGATATAAAGTATGAAAAAGCTTATGTGTTAGGCGTACTGAAAATTATAAAAACGTCATAATTACTAGCTGAATGATTCTTATACTTATCTCTTAGCAAACACTGAATCAAATCTACTAAAATCTTTGTCTAAAACAGTTCTGACTTTCTGACTTCTTCGGCAAAATACATTTGTTAAAACAACAGATTGTTTCGTACCTGGTTAGTCATTCTCTGTTTGATCTGTGCAATTTACTCCATAAAATATATTGAATAAATTAAATTTAGTAACAAAAAATTCTATAACGATATTCTCACCTTTAATGATATTTTGACCAAATGAACCAACACTTTTATTATAAAATTTTAAGCTTTCTTACTTTCAGTCGATATAACTCTCAGGTTGTAACTTAAATTATTTATGATCGTTAGTTTGCTGTGGTATTTCCCTCAGCTTATTTGCATTTACGAGCTCTACGACGGAATCTGCGCATTCGTTGATCCCATTCGTCCTTCCATTCGATGACGATGGACCGCTGGGTTACTCCCAAGCTTCCTGTAACTATGCCACCAGGTGAGTCATCTCTTTCTCTTCCTAAGAATAGATATGACCTAAAACGTAAATCAATGGTTAAAACATTAAATAGCGAACAATTAGCCAATACAACTAAAAAGGAAGCAATTCCCTATACCGTTGAATTGTTATAGAAGATTTAAGAAATAAAATCCGTAAAATAGTTTCGAAACACAATTCAGATTTCTGCTTATAACCTGAGCCTTCTAAAAATTGCAAGGCAAACAGACGTTGATAAAAGATGTTAAAAGGGACATGGGGAATCTGAAATTTGCATTCCACGACATGTCTTTACAACTAAGCAGAAATCCTTAGCGAATTGTGTTTCTCGTACTCACACAGAGTATATCCGAATAAAATTAAAATGACAGCAAATATTTGATTTCACGCAAACAGCGCCTATGTGTCTGTTGATACATATTTCGACCTAATAGGTCTCATCAGAATAGCTATTCATAGGTGTTCTCAACGTGAAAAATCAATATTTTCTGTTTTTTAAGAAGCAACACTAAAATGGCTTCAATACGGACGCGATAGCGACATCTAATAATAAAATCCGTAAAATAGTTTCGAAACACAATTCAGATTTCTGCTTATAATCTGAGCCTTCTAAAAATTTCAGGGCAAACAGACGTCGATAAAAGATGTTAAAAGGGACATGGGGAATCTAAAATTTGCATTCCACGACATGTTTTTTCATTTTATTCGGATATACTCTGTGTGAGTACGAGAAACACAATTCGCTAAGGATTTCTGCTTAGTTGTAAAGACATGTCGTGGAATGCAAATTTTAGATTCCCCATGTCCCTTTTAACATCTTTTATCAACGTCTGTTTGTCTTGCAATTTTTAGAAGGCTCAGATTATAAGCAGAAATCTGAATTGTGTTTCGAAACTTTTTTACGGATTTTATTATTAGATGTCGCTATCGCGTCCGTATTAAAGCCATTTTAGTGTTGCCTCTTAAAAGACAGAAAATATTGATTTTTCACGTTGAGAACACCTATGAATAACTGTTGTGATGAGACCTATTAGGTCGAAATACGTATCAACAGATACATAGGCGCTGTTTGCGTGAAATCAAATATTTGCTGTCTTTTTCATTTTCATTTCAATTTAAGAAATACTTTTTAACGCTTGATATTAGCGTATTTACAAGATGAAAGTTTTATCTTACTTCTTCTGCAACACTGTTTAGTATATGCGCTTTTAGTATAGTTGTGAAGTTGTAGACCATGGACGTATAAACAAAGAATACATACCATATTAACCATATTAACTTTAATGTTCCCCATTAAGCTCTACGGTACCACAATGTTTTCAATATTCCTTTCCACAGAACAACCTATGGTATTCACAACCCATTGTATAGATACATGGGGCTATTAAATGCTCGCGATTTTGATATTTTCAATATAAATTTAACTCAGTTAAAAAGATCTCTTATTTTGTGATATGTATATTGGGATTGTTGAATTTTGTTCTTGTTATACTTTGTTTTTTAGTATTTAAGATTTTTAGTCTTATTTTTTTTTGAAACTTTTTAATATTGATTTTATATTATATGTAATTTCAAGTTTTGAATCCTAACGCAGTGATATTGTATATTGTAATTTAAACTGTTAATGGGGTTATCCCGTGTATTAAATAAATAAATAAAATAAATAAACACCGATAAAACAAAGTATATGAAAATAAGCACGCAACCACAAATCCTACGACAACTTATTATAGAAAACGATGTCATCGAAGCAGTAAACCTGGAAGCGCTCCTTACCAGTAAAATAATACTACTGCAGGAATAAACCTAGAGTTTGCACGGTCAATAGATGTAATTTTGGTCTCGATGTCCTTATATTCACAATTATTTCGAGAAATACAAAAACAAACAGTAATACGCCCAGTGCATTAGTTCGAAGAAAAACGAATTTTAATTTTTTCTATTCGAAAGTACCCTCTACCTATGACAATTAAAACTAAATGCAATTATTTTGTAGTAGGTGTAAATTAATTCATCCACACTCTTTCTAATGACACTAATTTCGTTAAAATCGGTTAATCCAATCCAAAGTTATAGGTATTTATTCACAAATAATTCCCCACTCTCCCCCACCCTTTATTTGAAAAAATAAAAAAAAAGTACTTGAACAACTTTTTGAAGAATTAATGTGTCCTATAGTGTCCTATAATGTTATGTCTTGTTTTCACCAGATATCAGATAAAAGAAAAGATCATTTGTGACTAGGAGAAGCTGCAGAAAGAAAATAATTGTCCAGCGTTCAAACTACGTAGTAAAATTTATAATTTATTATAATTTTGTCAAATTTTTAAAATAATTTTTTTAGCGTATAAAATCATCGGTAGTTTTTTTCTAGCATAAATTTAGATTGATCTTCTGACGTTTCAAGAAGAAAAAATCATTTTAAGCTTTCTTTATAATAACACATATACAAATAATTTTCTTGACTAACAGCATCCTAATTTAAATATAGTGAAACTTGGATAATTCGAATCTCTGGGGACCGCTAAAAAAATTCGAATTATCCAAAAATTCGAATTATCCAAAAATCTACAAAAAGCAATGATACTTACAAAAGCATCTGCAAACGATACAATTGAACACTTTTGCAGATGTTTTCGTTCCTACTCTTACCCGAATTTTGTCAATCGAAAAAAATGGGCTAACAAAATTCGTCCAAGAATACCAATTAAAACATTTACAAGCTATAAAAATGATCAATTATTATAATTATGGCAGGTGTTCTCATTGTTATTTTCGATAAAAACCGCACAGTTAGAACGTGTCATTAAAACAATAAAAATCATTTTGTCCCAAAAAACTTATTGAAAATAAGAACATTTGTTACAATTAACAAAAACGACAGTTTTTAACTGTTAAAGAGTTTAACTTTTTCCAAATAAATCCGAAATTTTTAGCTGCTTTTTCGAATTCAGCTTCTCGGTATGACAATGGCAATGAATTCTAAGGTGAACTAAAAATAGAGTCACTTATATCATTTTTACTTTCAAAGTACCGTCTAAGTTGTGTAATATGGTTCGTTGATTCGGCTGCACTGCAACATATTCATTCACGTTGACAAAATCTTTATAAGAGATGGCAGGATCAGAAATCAGCTCTTCTGTTAGAGTGTCGTTAGAGTTTTCTGCGTTCTCCTCCTTTTCTACGAAACCAGCTTTTTTGCAACAGTGTTTGATCGTTTCGGTTGTGTTACTTGCCCCCACCTAAGCTTTCTTACATATTCGAGTGGCTTAAAAAATGCCCTGGTCCAATAGGCTGAAGAACTGAAGTCATGTTGGCAGGAAAACAATAACTTTTACATTTTCCATTAATGGGATAGTGTTCTAGGCCGTACAGTTGTCAATAAAAAAACTAACTTTTCTCTGATGAACTTTTTGTCTAAGTTCATCAGCCATTTCTCGAAAAGACCCCTAGCCATCCAAGCTCTTGCGCTGCTCACATATTCCACTGGTTTTGACTTGAAGTTCTTAAAACAACACGGATTAGCCGACTTAAAAATCATCAGTAGAGGTACCACTTTTGATCCGTCCATATTTGCACCAATTAGGAGAGTGACTCTTTTTTTGTTTAGTTGTCCTCCGTGATATTTTTCATTTTTAACTGCAAGTGTTTTGACAGGAGTGCATTAAAAAAAGACCTGTCTCGTCAAAATTGAAGATATCTCTTTCATCTACATCCTGAATCATCTCTTCCAGTTTTTTTTCCATTTGTTGGCTTCTTGTTCACTAACAGCCTCACTTTCTCCACAAATGGATTTGAATAAAATTTTGTTGCGTTCTTTGAAGCTGTCTAGCCACTCTGTACTCGATTTAAAGTTGTTTTTCCCCATTTCAACAACAAATTGTTCAGCTTTGCTTCTTATAAGGCGACACCCCACCGGAATCTCCTTATTCTTATCATGTTCGAACAATTTTAAAACACATTTGGATTTTCTATCTTCTTAATCTTTATCATTCTTTACCGCACTCACTTCAGGTTTTTTTTATTCTTCAAGTAGGTATATCCTTCTACTTCAAGAAGTAGGTGTGAATTATCATGTGTTAGGAGGAATTCCAAGGTCATTGGTAGTCTCAGATTTTTTCCTCGTTCCATTTTCTACTTCTTTAATTGCTGCTATTTTTCCAATAACGTCAAAGTTTTGTATGTTCGATGTTTACTGAAGGGGAATGCTAAGTGCCCCTTCTAGAACTAGAGAAGTTCGAATTATCCAAAATAAATTCGAATTATTCACGACTTTTTACCATTATTTATATAGGAAATGCTAGGCACCAGAATAAAAATTCGAATTAAAGAAGATTTCGAATTAGAGAAGTTCGAATTAACCAGGTTCCACTGTATATATATTATTTCTATGGTTTTCCAGTATGTCATATTTATGTACGCACATAAAGTGAATTATCTAGTTATCTCTACCGTTAACTATCACTGCGGTAATCTTTAAGAGTTTTACTGTTTCTGAGAAGCAACAACTCTTCCTATTTCGATTCTTAGAATCTATTTCATATATTTAGAAAATATCTTTTTGTCCTGTTATGTCGCTAAACAAATTTTGCGGCACCTTTTGCATAGCTTTTGCCTTATAATTGTCCATGACAATCTTTTGTGTTTTTTAGTAATTGTTTCTACCTAGTCATCTTTTAGTCTTAAACAATATCATCATCATTAATATTATAAATGTCATTTTCAACAAATATCTGATGAATCAACATAAATCATATATCTTGTGTAGATGTATTAAAACCATAAATAATTGTATTTAAATACAATATATTATAATCAATATAGTGTTAAACGATGCGTCTGCAAGGATAATTCTGTCACAACACAATACAATAACCAATAAAGATAACAATAAACTATAAAGTCACACCTACGGATTTTCATAATTTGTCCATTTAAGCTTTAAGTCAAGTGTAACGAGACATTAGTGATTGAAATCTTTGCATGTCTTAATTTATACATCGAACAATGTGTTGAAAATGTTACACTGCTGTTTAATTCCGAAATAAAAAACATTATATCCTTTGTAAGAATTACTAAATTATTTATGTTAAGCTTTCATTTATATTTGTATTCTACAATTTATTTGATGAACATTATCCCAATGAGCTAAAGAAACTTTTGTTTTTTAGAAACATTTATAATGTTCATTTTACAAAACTTAATTGGCACTTATTTGTTATCACTTCGTACAGTTAAAAATTACGTAGCCCAACAAAATGTAAAAAAAACGGTTGTGGCAGTCAAGTGGGACTGCCGGTAGAAGTTATACTTCTATACACGCGTTCGTCGTTACAAATTTATATGGAAATCAATCTGCACAATCATTACATATGTAATGCTATATATAGGTAAGAGAGAGCAAAAAAAAAAATATCACCTTCGTTCGATTACAGTTACAGTATGTTCCGAACAAATGTTCTTCATTAAAACGCTTTATAATACCTTTATAAAAATTAAATGAAACATATTATTGTGTATTTCTTTAAGTTAACATTCATAGAAATCTTTAAATATTATTTCTACGCGTATATAATAAAATATGTCTACTGGCTGTAATGCCAGTGTACTCGGCAAAGTGATTCTAAAAAAGAACACACCTACCGCCTAAATATTTCGTGTTGGTACCATGTGACCTCACGGGATACGACGCGGATGACGTGCATCCGTAAGTCAATTAGATGCAGTATATGTATACAAAAGGAATATTTTTATTCTGGAGAGAGGAAGAGAGAGAAATTATATCTTCTGTCTCTCTCTTACTCATTTTCTTACATATGTAATGGTTTCACAGATTCACTCCCATGCAAAATTTCAACCGACCGTGCGTATAGAAGTATAACTTCAAAAGTGGCTCAGTAGGCTGAGTCGACTCGCGTTAGTTCAAACCTGCGATAATTCGAACCTCCCTATAATTCAAAGTTATTACGAGTTCCCTACAAATTCTCTTTATATGTCGAACTAAATCAATACTTTTTATGCACCTGGTAATTCTTCTTCTTCTTCTCCTTCTTGGAGATCTTTCGATCTGTTTAATTATGAAGCTGCCTCTGATTAATTTCCTGGCAGGTAGATTGCCAACTATCCCTCCATCTTTTAGGTGGTCTTTCGGGAGGTCTTGAACCGTTCGGATTGTTTTCTAGCTCTCAATCATGTCGTCTATGCGCACTGGCAGCATTGTTTCATACAGCTTACTGATGCATGGAAGAAGAAAGAGGGGCGATACTTTTCCCTAGATTTGGGAAGCAGTATTAATCTCGATATCCTCCAAGGCTCAGGAAAGGTTTGTGCTTCCAGCAGTTTATTCATGTGTTCCAGAAACCACGCAGGCTCCACCCGTCCTGGACCCTTCAGCGCCTCAGGTGGTATCTTCTAGTCCGGGGGACCTACGAGTGTTGAGTGAACCCAATGCCTCGACAAGTTCATCCATGGTAAAGGGTACAGCCCGCTCAGCTCCTTCATCCCTTCATACACCATGCCATCTGCCGTCCGGAAAGAGCTCTCTTGTTACCTCAAGCTTTTTATCCATAGGCATTTCGTAAAGAGGATACGCACGGAACATCTTCATGACGATCTTATATCTCTGACCGCAGATGTCCTCATCCAGCTTTTCACACAGCTCTTTCAAGTACCTTTTTTTCTGTACTGACTTTCCTGTACAGTTTCCTCTTCCTTGCGCGGTACTCGTCCTTAATCTCCTCGATGACCTCAGGGTTGATTCCTGCTCTGCCTTTTGCTCTTGTTAACCTTCTTCTCATTGCTATACATACATTTCTTAATGCCTCGATGTCCGCATTTCACCAATATGGCATCCTGTTGATATCTTGGCGACCAATCTTGCTTCCTTTCGTCGCTTCTTTAATGATTTCCTCCAGGCTTTCCACCAGCGGTGATTGACTCTGCATTATGCTCACTTTCCATTTAATTAGCTCCTCGTATACTTTCCAGTCATTCCCATTGCCGCATCTGCCCCCCGACGCCCCGGATGCACGGACCTAATAAATATATGATAACTAGAAACAAATTGTTCAAGAGTAGTGAATCGATGTGAAGAACCGCTATTTTGTAACGCTAGTTCCGTTACGCTCACCTCAACATTTTACTATAAAGAAATACAACGCCAGTATAAAAAAATTAGTTCCAGCGAAATAATAAGTAATTTTAAATACTTTCCATGCACTTATTTCAAATATGTCTTTTTTTTTCGTAACAGCTGTAGTTTTATTAGAACCGATGGTACAATTTTAATAAAGGCTAAACATATTTTTAGAGTAAGAGTAAATGTAAGAGTAAAATCAAATTACCTTATTTTAGGTACACGGAAATCCCCACGATCGTAAAACTAAAATTTTAGGTGCTGAACTTCAACGACCGAATTTCATTACCCGAATTGTCTACCTATACCTTTACAAGTTTCAGTTTACGATTAGTCTTCATAAGTGAATTTGGGACTTCATCAGTTTGTATTTATTACCGACATCACGTCTTTTATTGTTTCTTTACTAACTTTGTAAGGCGAAACGTGTGCGTCGTTCACTCACAAGGCAGAAATTGTAACGGTATTATTGAGCCAAGTATACAAATTGACGTTTCGTTGCATTATGCCGTTCGTCGGTTTCATGTGCTTGGTATTGAGCGTCAACTTACCTCCACCTTGATTTGATTAGAGGATACTGCCATGCAGAGAGTTTACTGGAGCAGTACATCTGTCAAAGAATAACTCAGGTGCCTTAAGGCCAGCTCCAGCTCAGCTAGAACAGAAACCTGGCGTAGGGCAAAAGGGCTGGCCTGATCCTGATATTTAGTATGTATAACTACTGCGAAAGTATAGCCTATTGATCCTGTTAGCTTAAAAACGTTTCAGCAAGAAATGTAAAAAAAGTTAACTGGCTTGTGGCGGCCAAGTCTTCATAACGTCGCTTTTTGATCCATTGGGAAACAGAATTCGCCAAGCTTTGGATTATTCATACATAGACAGGGAACGTGAGCTGGGTTTAGAGCATTATATCGTTAGACAAGTTAGTTTTATCCTACTGATGACTCGTCGTTGCGATAGTAATCCTGCTCAGTACGGGAGGAATCGCAGGTTATGATATTTATTTGATGCACTTTAGGAGCATGAAAGACTTCGGACATTTTGTTGACGCTATCATCTACAAGGCCGTATCCTTTCAGGTCAAAGGTGGCGACGACATCTCTTGGAGTTGAAGTCATGATGAACATAGATATTATAGTCTTTTCGATGTTAGAACTCGTAGACGACTTACGTACCTGGTACCTGGCATGGTATTGTAACTGGTAGTTTCCATGCTGCTATTTATTGAGACTCAGCACTTAGCTTGGGGATCTGTATTGTAGGTTAGACGAGACCCCCTTATTCACACTGAGTTTAAAAAGTTTCAATCATAAAAAATTTTTATTTAAAAGAAATCAGTATAAGCACTTTAAGTAAAGCAAACGTGATTAAAGTTTTGACCAAGGTTATTACAAACCAAATCAAAATTTTAACTTTCATGTTTAATTAAAGTGGTTATAATTATTTAAGGATAGCACTGATGATGGAATAGTTTTTCCGAAAACGTTCTGTGGTGTAGCCCGTTAGGGTTTTTATAATAATTGACATTTTATACAGAATTTTTTTTAAATAAATTTTTTTCTGATGCATAGTATACAGTCAAGTACAGGAATTTAGTTTCCTTGTGGGATTCAATCATGACTTACCTGTTCGACTTAATTTTCGGACATTTGCAGGCAAGATCAGCAGCTGGAACCAGCATGGGCATCGTTCCTCGTCTAATTCTAGATTCTTTCGATTTTTTATAGATAAATTCGACGTTAATCATAAATCTTACCCAACCTTTCGTATACTCTGCTTCGTTGTTGTCAATGCGGGATAATACTTTTGCCATAATCGCTACAAAAAATAAGAGTATGTTAGTGACACTATATTAAATAATTTTTGTTGTATAATTTTTATTATGTTACTCTCGTCGTTTATCATTTTGGATAAAAATAAATATTGTTATTGAATTGTATACTAAACAAATGCCCAAGAAGTTATTTTAGAGATCTAATTTGGTATTTATAGATCTTGAGGAAGCGTACGGTACAGTCACTAGACAAGAGCTGTGGAGATGTATGTATTAGAGAGGAATGGATTCCTGAAAAGTACGTAATGCTGTTGAAGGATTAATATATGGAAGAGTATGTGTCGGATTGACCAAAAGTTTTCCAGTAACGGTTGGTTTCCATTAAGGCTCCACTGTTTAAATATTATGGATGTACTGACGGAAAAGGGTTACTCTCAATTTATTGAGAGTAACCCAAAGAAAAATGGAAAGAGCAATGTTGGGAATAACTAGAAGAGATATGGTACCAAATAGGATAGTGAGAGAGAGGACTAAAGTGACACGATGTCATAGAAAAAATTGCACAAGCCAAATGGAGATGGGCTGGACATATAGCACGTTTAAATGATAATAGGTGGACCTAGAGAAGACAAAAGACACCGAGGCAGACCACCAAAAAGATGGATGGACGACTTGAGAAAAACAGTCAAAAATTGGACACAGAAGGCGCAATATAGAGAACAGTGGAAGAACATGGAGGAGACCTATATTAAACAGTGGATGCAAGACGTTGAGGAATGATGATGATGATGATGACGGAAAACGTAAGAGAGGGGCTCTTTGGTCAATGCTCTTTGCTGATGATATTATGTTAGTGGAGTAGAGCATAGACGTGTTAGAGGAGAAGTTGAAGGGTTGGAGAACGGCTATTAAAGAGAGAGGACTTAAGGTGAGTAAATCGAAAATGGAGTGCCTATATGTGGTTAGGGGGAACAATAATAGCTAGGGCCATTGAATTGTTTGGAAAAACAAGAATGAGTAGGAAAATTTAAATACTTGGCTCATACAAAACCGAAAATACAATAGAATAAGCCGGGGTAACTACTGTCTCAAAACAGGATAAAGCACAAAAACTGTAATGGTTTGGTTACGTCAGAAACAAAACTAACTACTAAGTAAAACTAGGTGGGACGAAGGATACAGCTTTTAGAAGTTGAGGGAAAGAGGGTTAGAGGAAAATCAAGGAGGAGATGTAAGAAATGTTTGGCAGAGCACTTGAGAGATAAAGCTTTGAATTAAAGCGACACGTTTGGCAGAAATGAGTGGTAAAGAAGAGTAAGGCAAAGAAGAGTAACACTGACCTCTTAAAAGGGAAAAGCTGAGAAGAAGAAACAGTATAATATTCATTATTATGTAATTTATACAGATTTGTCATTTTTGACTGAGAATGAGACCAGATAGATTAGCGAATATCTGTAAAAACAACAAGCCGTATAGTAGAAGACTCGTTGGAAGGCAGCCCAAAAGGTGGAAAGATAATGTACAGTCAACAACGACTGAAACAGAATAAGAGGCAGACAAACAGGAGTAATGCTAGTCGCACGAAGAAAAAGAAGAAGAAGACTGTCAACTTCGCTTTAACTGTAAATAAGTATTAATATTTTAGGAGTTTGGCATATCCTGTGTCCGAATTGTCGTAGATTTATATTTTAGTTGCTATTACACAGTTCTTTACTTTTCATAACGAATAAATGTAATAAAAGCATATTACAGTTTATGATCTCGGAATACAAGAAGGATGAGTGCACAACAATGACTTGCATACTTCATGCATATTTTATATTTATTTTTAAAATTCCGTATTCACAATCCAAATCTCGATCCAACTACAGCATCTCTAGGAGCAATATACCGACATAACAGACGAGATCGTTGCCAAAGAAAAGCGACGTAATAAAAGATGCAGTATGAGTCAACCACAAATATCCGAATTCGATCGCTGCATGTTGATGGCTTTCGGAAATAGATAGGTAAGTGCATTTATGTGCATCTTTATCAATTTAAGCACTTTTCACATTGTTATAAAATTGATGCTCTTTACGAAGTCTCTTATTACGAAAGCAGTATATAAACCGAAAGCTAAAATATTAAGGTGAAAGGTTCTTTTCATAGCCTGTAGACGGCGCTGTGATAAGTAAAACTCATACTTTTTATGGTGGTGGCATACACGTTGCAAAAATAAATAAAAGTAAGTTTGATTAAACAAATATTTTATTTTATATAGTTATTTTTAAGAAAATCTGTTGAATATTTTTATCCACCCAAAACTCAGATTATTATCTTATCTAGTAGCATGTGCACTTTTACCTTTTATACATAGCTATAAGATTCTTTTTCCAAATAGTTTTTACTATACAAGCTACCACAGTATGTATTAGGTTAAAGACGCAGAAATAAACATAAGTGCAATTTATAGTCCTCCTAGGCATAATATTAAAGGGCGGGCATGTTTTCGACGCTGAAGTACCTGAGGGTCTTAAAAGTACCCTTGTTTTGGACGCTGCCGGAAGGATTATCGCAGGTACCAGATATTAGATATAATTAGGGTTTAATGATGGTCATTGAAATTTACTTAGTTACTAGTTATTAGTTTATCAGAGAATAGTGAAAAGTGAACATGGAAATTTCAACGTTAGTAAGTAATCGTGGTAAAATTTTGCTCAAAGTGAACAGTTTTACTTTTTCTCAAGATAAAGTACTAAAATCGGGAGAAACGTATTGGAGGTGCGTAAAACGGTCGTTTAAAGCAAAGATATTCACGAAAGGGCCAGAATAGTTAGTGATCCGAAGTAATCTAGAACATAATCACGAGTGTGATATCAAGACGCTTAATAGACAGATTGTGCGTAGCAGTGCCAAAAGGAAGGCTAAGGATAATTTGACCGAAAGGCCGTCCAAAATCATACATAGTGCGTTGAAAGAAAATATAGATTGCTTGAGCCACATGTCTGTTAAAGACGTTAATTTAATACGAAATCAAATATACAGTAAACAGCGAATGGCTCAACCAAAACTGCCCAAAAGTAAAGAAGAAACTATTGCTGCGGTAAATATTATAAATATCAAAACGCTTAAAGACGAGAATTTTATATTTGCGGTTGAACTAAGTTCTAACATTATCATCTCGTGTAACACTAACATGCGTTTTCTGTGCGGCAGTGAAACGATTTATATGGACGGTACATTTAGTTACTGTGCTTAATAATTCAAGCAATTTTTTACCATACATGTATTTATTAATAGACATTATATAATGTCGTTTTAAATTTCCAAATGTGCACATTAAAGGGAGCCGTTTTCATCTTATGCAAGCTTGGTATCGTAATATCGGTGGTTGTGGCTTAATTCGGGAATATAAATTGGCAGACAGTGAAATATCTAAATGGCTAAAATATATTTTTGGGCTGCCATTTTTACCTCCCTCAGAAGTCGAAGAATCTTTCATATATGATTTTATGGCTATTCAACTAAAGGATTCAAAAACTGAAAAGTTTTCCGACTACTTATTGGACAACTACATTGGCGACCATGCAACATTTCCGTCGGAGATGTGGGCTGCGATGAGTGAGAGTTTACAATTAACAACTAATGCTTGTGAATCGTTCCACTCGCGTTTTAATGATAATTTTTACCATGCTCATCCAAATATTTTCATTTTATTGATGTTTTAAAAAATTTTCAAACTGAAACTTACATTAAAATGAATAGTGTCTGTAATAGTGAAAGTAATAGACTTAAAGATCCAAAGAGTAGAAAAAAAATTATGTTCGTTAGAAATAGGATACATGAGTAACAAACTAACTGAATCGATCGATTCCATTTCGTAAAATGTATGTCGTATTTATTTCAAAGTGACAAATAAACCTTATCAAGCTTAATCTCTAGAATTTTATTACCTGACTTTCCATTTACATTTCAATTACACCCAGCGTCCAAATCATGTATGCAGAAACAGGTAATTTTATTTTTCAGTGTCGAATTTTAAATTTAGCGTCCAAATCATGCACGATCATATTAAAAAAGATCAGTATATCGATTTTATGAAAAGTTTAGGCAATAGATATATCATCGGGGGTGATTTCAATGCGAAACACATTCAATGGGGGTCTAGGTTTACAACTACCAAAGGAAAATAACTATTAGCAGCTGTCACAAGATCAGAAAGGAGATGTAATATCTACAGGGAAGCCAACTTATTGGCCAACTGATAGAAATAAAATACAAGATTTAATAGATTTCTTTATAATTAAAAATATCTCATCCAATTACTTGGACATTTGTGAAGGATGGGATATAAAATCCGATCATTCACCCATAATTCTAACCATGAGTGATATGTTTATTAGAAAAGAGAACAACCACAACCTTAACTAATAAGCTCACAGACTGGGAAAGTTTTAAAGTAACTCTTGAAGAAAAGATCAATTTACCCGTGCCACTGAAGACAATTGAACAGATAGATCAAGAATTAGATTTATTTGTCAAAAATATTCAAGATTCAGTATGGGATTGCACTCCCATACTGAATACAAAAGTTAAAGGGAATAACTACCCTAAAGAAATTCGTGCATTAATAAAAGAAAAAGAAAACTAAGAAAAAAATGGCAGCAAACGAGAGCCCCTCGAGACAAAACTAACCTAAACAATGGCAGCCAACCACTTAAAAGAGAAATCCAGAATATTAAGAATGAATCTATTAAATCTTATCTGGAAGAGCTAATAAACGACAGTAGCACAGAGTACTCGCTTTGGAAAGCTACAAAAATAATTAAAAGGCCAATATTACATTCTCCTCCAATAAAAATTGAAGACGGTAGTTGGGCCAGAAATAATCAGCAGAAGGCAGAGAGATTTGCCACTCATCTAGAGAACACATTTAAGTTGCAAGATGACTAAGACGATGACCAGGATTGGCCCGAACCAGAGCAAATAGATGAGAAGATCAAGCCAACCTCCCCAAAAGAAGTAGCTAATTAATAATTAATAAGTAGAGTTAATTAAAGAACAAATCGGCCCAAATAATGCACCAGGTTATAACTTCATTACCAGAAGACTGCTAAAAAATCTACCAAGAAAAGCTATCGTAAAATTAACAAATTTAATAAATGCTGCCTTTAGACTACAATATGTTCCAGAATTATGGAGGGTAGCTGAGGTGATCATGATACCAAAGCCTGGGAAACCCCCCAATGACGTGAGATCATATAGACTAATATCACTCCTACCTGTGATGTCCAAGGTGTTTGAAAAACTCCTCCTGCGAAGAATCCTACCAACTATTGAAGAAAAGAAACTAATTCCAGATCATCAATTTGGATTTAGAAATAAGCATTCGACAATTGACCAGGTGCATAGAATAACTGCTATAATTGAAAGATTATTAGAGAAAAGAAAAGTCTGTTCTACAACCTTCCTAGATGTGGCACAGGCATTTGATAAAGTCTGGCATAAGGGTTTGATACATAAACTTAAATTATTCATGCCTAAACAATATTCAAATATATTACAATCAAATCTAGCGAACAGACATTTTAGAGTTAAACAAGAAGATGCATACACTGATCTCAAGGATATTGAAGCAGGTGTCCCACAAGGGAGTGTATTGCGTCAAGTTCTATACCTAATATTATACACGTGTGATATACCTGAACTAGAAGACGACACCATAGCTACCTTCGCAGATGACACTGCTGTCTTAGCAGTAAGTGACACCGTCGAAGAAGCTACGGAAAAACTACAAAATTCAATAAATATAATCCATGAATGGACCAAGAAATGGAAAATTAAACTGAAGGAGAATAAATCAGTCCATATAAATTTTACCAATAAGAGAATTAATAATATTCCAATTAGAATAAATGATGTCCAAGTGCCTATTGCAACATCAGCAAAGTACTTGGGGATCAGTCTTCATGCGAAGCTTCTAATTGTAGTGCGTCACTCTTTCTACAGGAGATTGGTTGACATAGAGTTGACTTTCTGTTATCCTTTTCTTGCTAATTATCATAAGCTTTGTCTTCTTAACGTTTATATTGAGTCCATATTGTTGACGGTAATAAGTGATTTTGTTTATAAGAACTTGTAGGTCTTCTAATTTAACCGCAAATACTATGGTGTCATCTGCATATATGATGTTGTTTAGCCGGTAACTATTTAGTAGAATACCTTTTTCAGTTTCGTGCAAAGCTTCGATAAATATATTTTCAGAGTACAGATTGAACATTAGAGGAGACAAAATACAGCCTTGCCTCACTCCACGCATGATTTTCACATAGTCAGTGTCTTCACCTTCAACTCTGAGATTTGCTGTCTGATTCCAGTAAAGATTTCTAATTATTTTCAGATCTTGGTTGTTAATTCCTGCTTCTTTTAGTATTTTCATCATCTTGACCTTTCAAACGCTTTCTAGTAATCAACCAGATATGCGTATACATCGCAGTTGACATCTCTGCATCTCTTCTTTACGACCTAATAAATTTTTATATAAAGAAATACCTATTTATTTTAAATTAAAGGCACAGAATAATAAACAATCAGAAGGGCCACTCTCAGATGCCGCCTTTGAAGTTTTTCAGCACGCGCGCCATGTTTTAGGAGGACACAAACATATGATTTGTGAGGTTATGCAATTGTTTACATTTATGTTTACCTAATTATATTATATTTATGTTATTATATGTAAAACTGTTAATATAATTAGATAGTATGTCTATGATTGCCGTAAGTCAAATAAACCTGGTTTTTTTTCCATGCACACCACATAAACAACACTGGTTCCCTTTAAAATCCTCGTAAAACATGGCGGAACGTCTGCGCGAAAGAGATGCGCGTACTTAATTTTTCGTGGAGAGTGGGCATTCTGTTTGTTTATTATTCTGTGTTAAAGGTATGAATGTAAAATTGATCGTATGCTTGAACATTTCCTTTGTATGTTTACCATATATGTTGCCCACCTACCTAACCGTGGTTTATGTCTTGTTTGTTACAATAAAGCCGCTCTGATGAATCCCTGAGCGTGAAAAGTGTCCTCCTTGTACAATCCTGTATGAATGAATACTAATATTTATATGTAATTACCTGGCTAAAGGTTTCAAGCCAAAGCCAATAAAAAAAATACCTATTTAAAACAGTAAATAAAAAAACCCATGCTTGTTATTTTTATTTTTTAATGTAGTTACAATTCTGGAACTTGAAAGATATTTTTTACACACCATTTAACTAACATATTCTTTTTATAAACCAATTAATATTAACAAAAAATATAATATATTAATCTAATTACTTGTATCCCTGTTTTTGTAAGAAACACCACGGTTCCGCATATCTCTTAACACAGCCCTCGGAAGACGTCCACATACTGAAATGGCATACATACCCGGAGAGAATTGCTGTATTCTTTGCCACTTACAAACCCAACTATCCTTAGAATTCATCATACAGACCATTCCCTTAAAATTTGAACTCGTACAATCATATATGTTGTCCATATTATTCTTTAGCTTCAAAAAAGTTTCGCAATTGTTGCATCCATCTTTTTTGAATTGGTGCATGGTTTTTATTAGCGAACAAACTAAACATGCTCTAAGATCTTGTAGATTGTCAGGAATAATATTAGTGGACATATTAATTACAAGATAGTTACGCAATATCTAATTTATAAAATTACTTTTGACGTTTATCTCAATACGCCATAATAAGACGTCAAGCTGTCAAGTTTTTAGGTTAAAACGACTCTTCACTAAACGAAATATCTTTTGATTTTTCCAGAACAATGCGGAAAAGATATTGTTATTTTTATCAAACACATTTTTTGACTTACATAAAAAGCATTACATTTAAAAAACATTAAAATAAAATAACATAAAATGTTTTGTTAAATATAAAACCGCTTTTTCAATTAATTAGAATCAAAACGTCAACAAAATGTCAGCGAATCATAACCATTGTGACGTCATTTCGTTTATGTATTAATTAAATCAATTGAATACCTCCCTCTAAAAGGTTGCAAACAGCAAAATCGCTTTTTTACAGGAAGTGAAGACAACAATAGAAACTTTCCCTGTTACAATAAAAATGTTTATAATATGTTTATATGATGCTTTATACATATCGTTCAAGATTGCTATCATTTTTTTTTATTTTTAAAATTTACTTTAATACTTATAGACAGTATTAGACATTTTTAATCTAAAAACGTTACACATGCCCATATGTAACGTTTTTACATTCAATCTAACTAATATTAATTATGTACTTGAAACTTTTTACAACAGAGCTCAGTTTACATTAAATGATTATTACAGGAAAAATAAATGCACGGTAAAATGTAAGATTAATCAAATAGTTTATTAATATAATCAATACAAAAGATGAAGTTTTTTATTTTCAATCTTTAACTGTTTATCCTACACAACATATGGATCTGCTCTCTCTAACGATTGATAAAAAGTTCTTTTATCTGGAGGTACTAGTAATCTATAAGTTTTAAAAGTCATTTTTGAGGTATTAATATTGGGATCTCTTTCCTTTGGGTTTCTTTATTATATTATAAACCATCCAGTACTGCATTGGATTGTGGCATGTTCTTATACGAATGGCAGTTGGTTCGTCGTGTGAAGTGACTTGGATCCATCTTTCTTCAGTAATCTTGATATCGGGATGTTTATAGATCTGCAGTTCAATCGACGATATATCCAAAAATTGTCCTTCCATTTCCAAAATATCAAATGGATTCGAATCTCTTGTATTCCTAATCATATTTATAACAACTTGAGGATCATAAAGGGATTTTTCAATAACTCTGACTATAAATATCTGATTGACCTCTGTGAACTAACGCAATGAAACAAGGTAATGATACAAAGCTGCATTTTTTTTCTACACTTTCATGCCAAATACACATTGTTGCTCTATTCTTCCCGATATTATGAATACAAAAGTTATAATTAGAATACTGTCTCAAGTAATAGACATCTGAATGGCTTAGATTAGGAGTAAAAAGGACCTGTTGCAAATCAATGCAGAGAACAACCAAATTTTTATTTTCAATCACTGCCTTTGTATCTTCTGTCAACGTTTTATAAGCTTTTTCTGATTTTCTATGGTGCAGTTCTGACTGAAATTGTAGCTGATGTAATTCTTGATTATTCTGGCTTGCAACCATTTGTATATAAAATTTGTCACAAACATTACATGTATCAGATCTGGGAACACCAAATCTTAGGTTAAATTTGTCATGAAAAATTGACCTATACAAGTGTAATTGCACCCTTGGGGTAGGGTACTTATTTCAAAATAATTGGTACATTCTAGTTATGAACAGGTCTGGAGGAAGACATTTCTTTTTATTTGAGTTTCTCAAATAATGGTTTTCTTGGCAACGAAAAGAAGAAATATGCGTAATGACAAGCTATTGATCTGCATAAGGAATATTTCGTGGTCTATTGTTATGTTTACCACGACCATCGTCGATGCTGAGACCTTGCCTAACTTTACTTGCAAGAAGCTCCGCCGAGTTAAATTCAAAACAGAGTTGTGCTACTTTATCTATTTAATGAAGACGTTTCGCCCACTGTTTAACGAGCATCATCAGTTCATCTAAAAGAGTGTTATTAGCGATACATCTAATATGAGTTACAATTAAGTAAATGATCTTACCTTTAAAATATCTGTAGCTTTAAAATGGTATTAATGTGAAGAAACATCAAAACAAGGCAAACATCAAAAATTAATCTAATAAATACATCAGCAAAAAACACAGAAACACTGTTATTACATTATTAAAGTAGCTTTAGGTAATAAAATTAAAAATTTTAACTATGTCAAAAACTGAAAAAATGTGTATACGAACATATTACTCCCTGTAAATTTAGATTATAAATAGGCTTATAAATCCGAAATAACTTTCTTAGGTAGAGCGCTGTCAGTCGCTATAGAGAAGCTCTGTATAATTTTTTTACACGTCCTGTATGTATTTTGTAATCTGTCTCTTCTTTTTTAGTACAGGACAAAATTAAAGTAAGTGGGAGTTAGTTTAAACCAAAAAACAGCGCAGCATATACAGATACACATCGCAATAAATTTCTTGTTAAGCTCTTGATGTGAGCCACAGATATAAAGCGACTGACACAGGACTAGCTATTACGGTAGTTTGCATAGATCATAATCATTTTCGGTAGCCTTTATGGCCCCATATCTGTAATGGTAGTGTAAACTCACCTACATCGAAATTACTTTATCCGGAAAAGAGATTTTCTTTAGTTTTATGAGGCACATCCACGGTTTTATTATTTCTATCACTGAATGTCTACTTATTTTCCGTTTATAATGCCAGTTTGTTTACAATAAAAATGGCGAATAGAGATTGTAAAAAGCATCAAATAACAACGCATATAACGCATTATAATATAATGTATATATTATAATGTAGAGTGCAGTAGTGTATTTAACTAAAAATTTAATATTGACATATAAATCTTTTTTAAAACTTTTCCCAACATAGTACTTAAAATTTTTACCACGGTAGATAAAATGTGATAACTATATCTATCTCTGTATTGTTTTATCATATCATAGATATAATAGATAGGTTTCTACCATAAACCTTCTACGTAAAACTATTGATTTTCAAAATAAGTTCACCCCTTAATATAACCGTCTCATTCAAATTATGAACTTCATGTTCAACTGCTATTACAACTTATGTCTTTGTTATTTTTTAAAGTTTTAAATTTCTTCTTTTAACAACTTTTTTTTATCATTCCACTATTTGCTCCAATTTCGTCTTAGTAATAACCACATATCGTTTCATCAATTATTTCCTTTTATACATTTATATTGATTCTAAATAGTTCCGTGTACCTATGATTACTGTTCCTATGATTATTTTTGCCACAGATTACTGAAAGTCATTTAACTTTTAAGCATCAGTGGGAGCTAGATTTACCAGTGTTACTAGAGATTATTTTTCCAGCTTATAAGCAATAAGTATCAGACCGTAAGTACAACCAACACTGTTGAACAATTTTTGATGAAATTAAACAAAACCCGAGTTGCGTATGCCAGCACCAAGGCAACGGTCGTTGAGTGGTAAATATAGCTACCAGTGATCATTTGTGCAAAGTACTTTATCCTTGTTAATGTTACAGTAATTTATCCTAGTTTTCATTGGTTTGTTTATTGAAATATTGGATAATAAAAAGTAGTAGTAGTGTAAAATATGACGTGAAGAACGTTTTGCCATAATATGACATAAATAAGTTTTAAAAGTTATTACAAACTATTCAACATTGCCAACAAACCTAGCCTATTTTTTTAATTTGAAAATTATTTTCTATGAATACAAAAACAAATGGAGAAATTGCATTTTATGAGAATGATACTGTACCTTCTACTCTTTCATATGAAAATAAGATATCTTTTGTAAGTTTTTGCGAAAAGATGTTCTGGGTGAATATTGAGACAAATGTTTTTTTTTTCAGTAAGCGAAAGGGCGAAAAGACGATGGCAACCTCCTCTTACTTCAATACAACTGGAAGAGTTTGTTAATAAAGGCTGGTTCTCGGTCGTAAACCAGCGAAACCCTTGTAAAAAGAAAAAGACAACCATAAAAATTGCTACATGGAATGTAAGGAGCTTATTCTCTTCGGGAAAATTCGATAACGTCGTGTTGGAAATGGATCGTTTGGGTATAGACATATTAGGCATGAGCGATACACAATGGCCAGGAAACGGCAAATATCCCACAAATAATCATGGTATGTTTTATTATGCCGGAAGTGACACCAAAACCCATCGATACGGAGTAGGAGTCATCATCTCAAAAAAATGGAAAGATGCTGTAGTAAACTTTACTCGATTCTCAGAGCGCGTGATGTTAATACAATTAAAAGATAAGAAGAACATGATAAACATCATACAAGTGTACGCTCCTACAGCAGACAAAGACGAAGAGGAAATAGTACAATTCTATAATATCTTAGAAGAGGTGATGAAAACAACAAAGAGACAACACATTAACATAGTAATGGGCGATCTGAACGCCAAGGTAGGTTAGGGTAAAGTTGGAGAAAATGTCGGTGAATATGGCTTAGGTAATAGAAATAAAAGGGGTGATCGTTTAGTTCAGTTTTGTCAAAGCGAAGATTTAATAATCACTAATACATTCTTTAAACTACCCCCAAGGCGACTATATACGTGGACATCACCTCAATATACACAAGAAAAAGTGGTCAGAAACCAAATAGATTACATATTGGTGACAAAAAGATACCGTAATTCCGTAAAATCTACTAAAACTTTCCCTGGAACTAATATCGGTTCGGATCATAATCCAGTAGTATCTGTGATAGAAGCTAGACCAAAGAAAAGAAAAGCCATCATTCCAGCATTAGACTTAAGCCAGCTTAAAAATGAACATCTACGACAAACAGTGCGAGAAGAAATAAACACCAGCCTCAGTGTAGCAGAAAGCCAAATCCGCAGAACAGACAACATAGATGAAAAACTTAAGTATACAAATACTATAATAAGAACTACCGGAAAGAAACACCTAACCAAATCTGCAAAGAAACATAAGGTGTGGATGACACCAGACATTCTAGAACTAATGGATGAAAGACGTAAAATGAAGAATAATGCAGAAGAATACATAAAGAATAAATAAAAAATAAGAACATAAAGCAAAGAATAAGAAATGCCAAAGAATCATGGATTACAGAACAATGTGTAGAAATGGAAAACTATGAAAGAAAGTATGACACGTTCAATATACATAAAAAAAGTAAGAGAAATTACAGGAACCCAAAGAAGACGTCAAATAAGTTTGCTTAAGAACAAAGATGGAAAGATTATTATAGATTTAACAGAGAAAATTAATAGATGGAGTGAATACATAAGAGAATTATTTGAGGACAACAGAAATAACATTGTTCTGATATATGGCGAAACGGGACCTGAAATTCTAAAATCTGAAGTAGAAATGGCACTTAAAAATTCCAAAACTGGGAAAGCAAATGGACCGGATGAGGTTCCTACCGAATTGCTAAAGCTCTTGAATGATGAATCAATAGGTATAATATTGCACTTATTTAATACAATATACAATACTGGTATTATACCTCAAGAGTGGCTGTTGTCTACATTCGTTACACTGCCAAAGAAATCTAATGCTAAAGAATGTTCAGAACATCGAACAATATCTTTAATGAGCCACCTACTAAAGATATTTCTAAAAATCATCCACAACCGAGTTTATCAAAAGTTGGAGTCAGATATTAGTAATACACAGATGGGGTTCAGAAAAGGGCTTGGTGCTCGAGAAGCTCTCTTCGGTTTGAATGTTCTTACACAAAGATGCCTAGACGTTAAGCAGGAGGTACATACGTGTTTTATCGATTTTGAAAAAGCGTTTGACAGAGTACGTTATGATAAGCTTAGAGAGATTCTTGAAAGGAAGGACATAGATAATAAAGATCTGCGAATAATTCTCAATCTATATTGGAATCAGAAAGCTAACATCAAAATAGAAACTGAAACATCACAAGCAATAGAAATACGTAGAGGAGTACGACAGGGTTGCATTTTGTCACCTCTGTTATTTAATGTATATAGTGAAAGCATCTGTCAGGAAGCCCTTTTACAAGCAAACGAAGGAATCGTAATTAATAGAGATTGTAAATAATATTCGATACGCGGACGACACTGTACTAGTTGCAAGAACAGTAGAAGAATTACAAAGATTACTTACAGACATAAATATTGCTTGCAACAATTATGGTATAAATATCAATATTAAAAAAACCAAGTATATGGTCTTCAGTAAAAACATGACACAACCAGCGTATATTAGTATAAACGGCACTCAAGTTGAAAAAGTATCAAGTTACAAATACTTGGGAACTTTAATAAACGAAACTGGAGACCAAAACAGTGAAATAAAAAGACGTATCGAAATTGCCAGGGCCACCTTCATAAAGATGAGAAAATTCTTCTGCAACAGAAATATAAGCATCCCTCTACGATTAAGAATGCTGAGAGGCTATTTAACACGCTATTATACGGTGAAGAGGCCTGGACTCTCAAACAGAACAACATGAAAAATATTGAAAGTTTCGAGATGTGGTGCTACCGTCGAATGCTGAAGATTAGTTGGGTTGAAAGAATAACAAACTTTGAAGTAATACGAAGAATAGGAAAAGACCCAGAGATTTTGTTAACGCTAAAGCGAAGAAAACTCGAATATTTTGGTCACCTGATGAGAGGACATAAATACGCATTACTTCAAAATATAAGGCAGGAAAAATAGAAGGAAAACGGAATCCAGGCCGTAGAAGAATGTCATGGTTGCGGAATTTGAGAGAGTGGTTTGGCTGCACCACTAATGAACTCTTTAGGTCAGCCGTAAACAAGGTCAGAATAGCCTTGATGATTTCCAATCTCCGATAGGAGTGGCACAAAAAGAAGAAGAAGAAGTGTCTTACCACAAACAGTTTCAAAACATAGAGAATACAAGAATACTCAAAAAAACAATACAAAAATATTACCTCAATAATCGCAAAATACAAAAATAGAAAAAAACTTACATGTTTACATTTACAAACTCTAGGAGTTGGAGATACTACAAAAAACTTACTTACAAAACAAATGTAAAGTAATGTAACATGGGTAGTTCCCTAAAAATGTAATAATGATGTACATATTTATGATAATATTTTTTGTTTTAGATCTGGATGTTTTTGAAAGATATTGACCGTAACATATACATGACACCTACTCCTACCACTATAAATAAAATATATAACTATATCCATTAGCGGTTTAAACCTATGTCTGGGGAATTAAAAAGAATACTCTAAATCCCTGTCTTATTATTTCCAGTTGCATTCCCTCAACTTTAAATCCCATTAAAGAACAAGTTTGTATAAATTGTAATGAGTCGTTGTACTGTTTGCCTTGTTTATTCATGAAATTTTACCCTAATCTACTCCTCCAAGTCGTTCTGGCTTAAGAAGTAATGTTCAACATTATCTCAACTGGATTTTTGGAATATGCTAGGCTTATAGACCAGACGATAGACATTTTTAAAATATTGAAAAGGGTTAACAAAAAGTGAATTAATCACTGAAAATTCGCTCATTTACGAATTGATATTTAACAGAGCGATTGAAAAAAAAAAGAAGAAAAATATAATAATATTTGTTACTGATTATTACTTATAGATTTGGCAAAAAAATTAATATGGTACATAACTAAAAACAACCAATTTAAATGAAAGGTTATACACACAATCATATCGAGAATGCTCAAATACACCATGTCTTAAAAGAGAAATATAATTAAAATATAAGAACAAAGCTAAGGAGCTACAAAGATTTGATACAGAGTCGCATCATTTTATGTTTGGAATCAAAATATTATGTATTCTAGTCCACTCATCAGGGATATGATCCCTAAAAATCATACGTACAAGTTGAATTTAGCTGGGAATATCAATTTTGGGACCACAAAAAATATGCAAACAAGCTCACCACTTTAACCCCCGCGCTAAAATCGGTCTACCAAGAATCTGTACGCCGTAGAAAAAATTGTTTAAAATAAAAAATATATCTGAGATAATTTTGAACAAAAATTAGCAGTTTTTGCGTAAAATAAACCGTTCTCTCAAAAACGACGCTGAAGCTGAAGATTTTGAATGTCAGTTCGGCACTCAAAATCAATATCAAATAAAATTTGTATCAACTCGATGGTAAAAAATCGATATCTTTTGATCAAAGTGTCATATCAACAAAAATCAAAATGCATTTTAAAGATGAAAAGTGCAGCTTTTGTATGCAATTTCTGTATTTAGACGCAAATGAAGTCAGTTTCTATAAAGCTGTTCAATAAATAAACCTTGCGCGATTTTTGTAATTTTTTACGTTTCTCGTGAGATCAATCAAATTTATTAGCTTCATGTTGATTCAAAATTCGATTTTGATGTTTGGTAACAATAATGAGGCATTTGAAATATGACTAAAAACGCAGAACTTAAACTTTTACATTACAAATGATCGCAGGTCACGAAAAATGCCCCCAAGAAGACGATTTTAGGTGTAATTTAAAGCAGAAGTTTAGTACTTTAAAGAACGTACGAGTGTATTTATACGCTAAGAAAGTTTAAATTCAGCGTTTTTTATGCATATTTCAAATGCCTTACATTTGCTGCCAAAACTCAAAACTTAAATTTTATGCTGTAGGTTTTGAAAATTAAGTTTTAGTTATGGAAACTCCATAGTGGCCGGTTAATTAAAGGGCTACATTGTATTGATCTCATGAGAATAAAAAAATAGCAAAAATCGCGCACATGTATTTATGGAACACCTTTATAAAAACTAAGTTCATTTATGGCAAAACACAATAAAATGTATACCAAAGCTGCACTCTTATCTTTAAAACGCATCTTGATTTTTGTCGATAGGACGCTTGGATCAAAAGATATTGAATTTTTACCGTCGAGCTGATAATAATTTTATTGGGCATTGATTTCGCGCCCGTATACTTTATCTAATTTACTTACCGTTGCACGTCATCCGCGTCATACTCCGTGAGGTCACATGATACCAACACGAAATATTTAGGCGGTAAGTGTGTTCTTTTTGAGAATCACTTTGCCGAGTACACTGGCATTTTTTGAATTTTAAAGTGAATACCTCTTGTTTTCTTAATAAAATCTGTTCTTTTTAGAACAAAATTAGTGCGTTTTATTTCAAAAACGTCACGTACGAATTTAAATAGTCGTTGTAGAGAGATGGTAATACTTTTGCAATAATTATGTGACCTATTTGATTTCAAGTGGAGTCAGGATTTTTTTATACTTTGGCAACTATGTCAACTTCGATCTCTGTTATTGATAATGACGTGCAAGGGTAAGTAAATTAGATGAAGTATAACTGACATTTAATATCGCTGATCGCTTCAATCGTTGTTTCTGAGAGAACGGTTAATTATTCACAAAAAATTAGCATTTAACGTTTTTATATTTATCTATCTTAACTACAGATTCTTAATAAATAATTTTTTTGCCATTTACCCCTTTTACGTGGGTAATTTTAGGGGAAAGCCCTGAGGTAAAAGTGGTAAACTTTTTATTACTTTTTTTGTTGTACTAAAATTGACATTTTCAGCAAAATTCTTGTCAAAGAGAAACGTTGGTTTAATTGAGTCGTAGCCTGCCTATAGTAGGGGTAGCTCATCCAGCTCTCCCCGGCAGAAACGAGTGCCCAATTGTTAGATTCCTACATCAAGGTTTGCACCAGCTGAGCGCAGTCTCATCGTTGTCACCAGCGCCACCTCTTTGACAGATCACAGGATACTGTTTTAATAAAATATTTAGAATAAAAGATGTTTGACCTATAAATGTGTATATATTTTAAATATTTTTATACATTTAAGTTCTAAACGTTTCAAAAGTTTTAGAAAATTCATTATAAATTCAAATAATTTTTTTAAATAAAATTGCTAACCCCCTCTATCTGCCGAGTACTTGTATTTGATTCAAGGATTCTACTGTAATTCCAAACATATCCGGTAAAGAAGAGCGTCTTTCTTTTTTTATCTTTAAACGTCAAACCGTTAAGACGTGTTTCGTGAAGTGGGTCTCTGTAGAGGTCAGCCGGAAAAATCCTTATCTTGTCTATAGTTTCAGATAAATATTTATTTTTAGACCCTTATTGGAAAGGCTAGAATGTTGATATGTCTCTAATACATGTCTCGTAATAAGATTGATATGGAGTTATTCTAATCTTAGCCCAGTAACAGTATCTCTTTATGGTGTGATATATTGATATTAAATGGAGCCGTACCAATGGTTTCATTTGGTTAACTGATTAAATAGTAAAAAGAAACAATTTCTTCATGGTTACCAGCTATTGGATAATTCAGGTTGTACCAAGTTTTATTATATCTTTTCTTCTACCAAGAAAGCGGGGAATATTTGTGAACTTAAAGAAAGAAAATATAGTAAAGTGCTTTATTTTTATTTAAAAGTTTAATTTCTCTATTATTCCTAGTTAATAAATAACTATATTATTTTGAATGTAAACAAATTTCGAAATTTTCTTAATGTAATACGATATAAAACTTTTGTTTGTCAAACATGAAATGGTATTTTGATATCCTTTTGTAGTGACGTGACTTTTAATGTTTTTTTTTTGTTCACTACTAGGAGATACTTAAGTATAGTTTTGCTGTAAACTTTCCATAAATCTTATTTTCTTCTTTTCTCGTCCCCTTCGAGGTTAAACCAGGGGTGGCGTCCAATAATAAATTTTAATTTCATATTATCTAATTGTGATTGTATTTAAGATATGATACAGTTTCTATATATCTGAAAGAACCCCCCTAACTTTCTCCGAAAATGAGCGGTTCTGACTTTGAATTTAATTGTGTGCCAAATGCTTATTAAGCATGTACGCCACAAAGTAATAACTGACAACAAGAACTGTAGAAAACTGAAAACATGCTGTGAAAAACAGAAGGTTTCGGATAACTTCATAGAAAAGTCTATAAGCGATTCCACTTAACGTTTCGAAGAATCATTTGTTTGTTTATTATATTTTGGGCTTAAACAAGAAGCTTACATCTTAGAAAATAAATTCATTTAAAAACTTATTATACTTATTTACTTACAAAATTATTAGAATCGCTCTGAGATAACAACAGGTTTAAAAAATATATTTATTAAAATTGCTTGGAATTTCATAACTGATTTTTATGTATTTTTCAGCGCTGATTGCAAAAATGCAATCAATTTTTGTCTATCACGTAAGGTTTTCTCACAAAAAAGGAATTACTTTTTGGTATAATAACAAAATTTTAGCAATTTTTCAAATTTTTTCTTAAGTTAAAGAATTTTATTTCATGTATAATACATGTTATAAACTACATATCTAGTACACTTACATTTCTCTTTAAGCTCATAAGTCCTTATAGTAATGCTTTTGCTTTCCATCGAAGCTTCTTATTCTTCACTTACATCACCAAGGTTTGCAGGGAAGTAGTCTGGACGTGAATGGAGGAAATGAACTTTAATGCACATGTTATATCCCAGCTTCTTAAAGTTGTCGAGCATGTCTGCGACGATTGTCTTGTAGTTAGGGTCTTTTTTGTTTTCTAGGAAACCGGTAACAACTAGTTTAAAAGATGTCCATGCTGCTTTTTCGTTTGTTTCCATTTTATCCATAAAATTGGGATCTCTCATCAGTTTTCTAATGTCTGGTCCGACAAAAACTTCTTCCTTTAGTTTTGCCTCGGATAAACCAGGAAACTGTCCACAAAGATACTTGAAACACTCCCCTTCTTTTTGCAACGTCTTTACAAATTGTTTCATTAACCCCAACTTAATGTGGAGTGGTGGTAGTAATACCTTTTTGGGATCCACAAGGCTTTTCCTCTCAACATTTTTAACCCCCACCTGTAAGGTTTTTCTCAAGGGCCAAACTTTTTTAATGCAGTATTGCTTTCTGACTCTACTGTCCCATTCACAGAGAAAGCAAGGGAACTTTGTATAACCACTTTGTTGACCAAGCAGCATTGAGATCACTTTCAAATCACCACATAGTGTCCATTTATAGTCTGAATAGCAGAGTTTGTTTAAAACCAGTTCAAGGTTTTCATAACATTCTTTCAAGTGAACAGAATATCCAACTGGCATAGAAGCATAATTATGGCCATTGTGTAGAAGCACTGCTTTAAGGCTTATTTTTGAAAAATCTATAAAAAGTCTCCACTCATCAGGAGCATATTCTACTTTGAAACGTACCATAAGTCCAGGAACATCACTGCAAAACACCAAGTCACTTTCTTGAGAGAAAAAAGATACAAACTTCTTTTCCCTGGAACGATACCAAGACAAGGACGTACCCGGAGCCAACATATTTTTATCTTTTAATCTAGACCCTAAAAGTTCTGCCGAGTCTTTATCATTACCTAGGTCTGTAACTAAATTATTCAGTTCAGATTGTGAGAATGAAACGGGATCGGTTGTGCCACGATCGTAGCCATCACTGTCTTCTTCACTTTCACCTAGCTGAGCCAATGGCTCGTGGTCATCTAAAATACCATCCAAACAAACTGGAGGAGAGGGTATTGGTACTTCAGGTCCATGAGGAACAGGGCGAATGGCTGATTTGATGTTAGGGTAAGAAATATCCTTTTTGTTTTTTAAATTGAAACCTTGAACATTGCAAGAACAAAAATAGCAGTCATCACTATGGTTTTTGGGCTCCCTCCAAACCGTTCGTATTCCAAAACGAAATGACTGCTTTTTACCTTGAAACCATTGTCTCAGTTCTTCAACACACACTGAACAAACTTTGTGTGGGGCCCAAGACTTGTATTGGCAAAATAGGCAAAATAGGCAAAATATACCTTTTCAACAAAATCGGAAATGTTTCTTTGTTGCTTTTTAACTGTATAGTTACCACAAATGTAGCAGAAGCAATCTGGTGAGTTGATACATCCTCTGGTAGCCATTTTTCATAAAACAACTTCACACCACAAGAAAACAATCTGTTTAGGCTAATGCCTTGAGTTTATGTTCTTTTTAGTTCGATAAAAATCACTGAAAGTTATTTGATTCACACTTTATTGCCAACTATCCGTGTGTCACGAGATATCATTTAATACTACTCTCACAATCACTACTACAAATCACTAGTAACCACAGCACGTGAACAGCACAGAGTGAAGAGATACTGTGAACTGAAGAACAGGTAGCAGAAGCTCACTGCTTGGTTATGGAGAGGGCGATGGGCACTGTGGCAGACAGGCAATGACATAAAAGATGCTCAGTGAGTCAGTAAGTGGATGGCGAGGGAGGTGAGGCAATAGACAAGTACCGACATGAAAATAATGCTGGTTTCTCCTAATCAACTCTTTATTTTACATACAACTTGTATAGTAAAAAAACAGCTAAGTAACTGAAAATACCTTAAAGTATTTTTTATACTTATTAAAAGTACTATGGGCTTAATAAACAGTTCATAAAGATCCAAAAAACAAAAACTCAAACTCACTTAATTACGGAACTATGTATAAAAATATCAAAAAAAGCTAAAAATAGACAAGCAGTTTGTGGAATAACTGTACGTGATGGAATGTTTTCACTATTTTTCCCAAAATTAGCGTTGAAAATACTATAAAAATCACTTATTCAATTTTAAACAATTTTTATGTGGCAGACCTGTGTAATTATTGTACAAATCTTACTTTTGTATATTTTCTCGTTTTCTTCTTCCTGGTCTATATCTGATTTAAAGAATATATAGATAATGATGTTATAAAAGAAACACAGAAACACAAAAAGAAGTAAATATATTGAGACGAAAAAGTTTTTAACAGTGCAAACTTTACGAATATAAACTACTGTTTATTACTTTGAAGAGTATTAGGTGCCGAGACAATATAACAAGAAAACAATACGGGTAAAACAACTGCGAAAAAGATAAACATCTTGTACAAGTTGTAAAACTTGAATAATGTAAAAGTTTTATAGGAATACGCTATATTGGGATGCTTTTATTGTTATTTATATATTGGTATTCAGATCCAATGTTTCCGAAGTACAGCATTATGTAAAAAATATTCATTACCCAATATTTTCACACGAAGGCAATGTGTTTAATTGTAACAGAGTTTTCTTTAAATCCACTATAGATTGCTTATAAAATACATCGTAAAATATTTAGTATATATTTGACTAAAGTTGCAAATGTCTTGTTATTTAGAGGACAGTTTAAATTTTCTTTAAAAATTTTAATGACATCATGCATTTGAAATACTACTGTTCTGATTCTTATTAATTTGTATCTGACAATTATTAATTACCTTAGTAAAAAATATATCAAAATTCTTCCTATATCAGATACTATATCATATCTTCTATCGAAGGTTGGAAATTACCATGGCTATGCGGACCATGTTGACTGCTGCTTTAAAGAGTTCTGCACTACTGCATTCAAACCATTCCCACAAGTTCTTAAGCCACGATATTCGTCGTGTTTCCACATTTCGCTTTCCTCGAATTTTGCCTTGTATAATAAGCTGCAATAATGAGTATCTTTGCCCTCTCATAACATGACCTAAGTACTTAAGTTGTCTCCTTTTGACAGTCAATATTATTTCAGTCAAAGTCAATATTATTTTAGCTTCATTTCCTATTCTTCTAGTAACTTCTGCGTTTGATATTCTTTGAGTCTATGAAATTGATTCTTCTGTAACAACAAATTATTGAAAGGCGGCCAACTTATTCAGATGCACTTGTTTTATTGTCCATGCTTTTAAGACATAAAGAAGAGTAGTGAATACGTGACACAACTTTCTTAGGCGTAGTCTGAAACTTATATCCCAACA
Source organism: Diabrotica balteata (assembly GCA_918026665.1). Taxonomy (NCBI): domain Eukaryota; kingdom Metazoa; phylum Arthropoda; class Insecta; order Coleoptera; family Chrysomelidae; genus Diabrotica; species Diabrotica balteata. The sequence goes on along the minus strand of OU898279.1, from coordinate 23,302,601 downwards.
ACAAAAAAACTGTTTAAGTTTGATGAATGATACACATGGTATTTCAATATGTCTCTTAATTTCTTTGGTTTGGATTATATTTGATGTTATCCATGTTCCTTAGTATTTGTAGGTATCAAACTATCCTTAATTCTCAATTGGATTTGGATATTTGCATCTGCTGATTTAATCGATAATGATGATAATAATTGTGCTGGTATAAGCAATCCCCCACTTACTGACCAACAGCTTCGGGTAGAAGAGTCGGTAAGTAGAAGGGCACCTTCTTGTCCTAGAAATGGAAAATTATTTCTAAAGCCGGACGAACCAGACATGGTCATCATGACTGGCGATACAACCAAACACTCTACTGATCATGAAACTCGGAAAACAAGATCCGACAGAGGAGGAAACTCACAAGACTGCAAGGCCTCGATGGTGGTCAACATGCGAAAACCTTGCAAAGTAGCGACTTGGAATCTTAGAAGTCTACATCAAGCTGGAAAAGTATATAATGCCGTTAAAAAAATGGAAAAGCTAAATATAGATATTTTAGGAATCAGCGATGTAGAATGGCCCGACTCAGGAGAAATAAAAATCAACAATAAAACAATATATTATTCAGGAAGTCAAGACGGTTCACACAGATATGGGGTCGGGGTAATATTATACAAAAACATTGATAAAGCTGTAATAAATTTTACTCCATACTTCAACAGAATTATACTCTTACAATTAAACCAGAACAGACCCAAAATAAACATCCTACAAGTTTATGATCCAACTGCAGACAAACCAGAGAGCGATATTGAAACTTTCTACGAACACCTAGACAAATTTTATTATCCATTAAAACGCAAGATGTAACAATTATAATGGGAGACTTTAATGCAAAGTTTGGAGAAGAAAAAGTAGAAGAATGTACAGGATAATATAGTCAGTGCAACAGAAACGAAAGGGGTGACAGGCTTATCGAATAATTTTGTTATAGCTAATACATTGTTCAAAATGCCAAAGAGAAGACTATGTACCTAGAAGTCACCAGCAGATCAAGAAGAGAGAATTGTAAGAAACCAAATAGCCTATGTATTAGTTAGACAAAGATACAGAAACGCAATTATATCTGCAAAAACCTATCCAAGTGCCGACATAAGATCAGATCACAACCCAGAAGTGACCAAAATTAGGCTCCAAATGAAAATAATAAAACGAAGAACAACAAATGCAAAAATCGATACAAGTAAATTAAGGAATCCACTCATAAGGCAACGCCTGGCAGATGAAGTCAACAACGGATTAATGAATGTTAAAGAACAAATTCTGCAAAATACTGAGACCGAGAAAAAATGGTTATTAATAAAGACAGAAATAGATAAAAGTCAAAAAAAAATTCTAATACCAACCAGATATAAAAAGAAGCAATGGATGACGCAAGAAATATTAGATTTAATGGAAGAAAGACGTTCAATGGAAGATGTACAAAAAAATGGATAAACTAATAAAATACACAATTAAGAAAGTGAAAGAACAATGCGCAGAAATAGAAGAATAGCAGAAAAGACATGATAGTTTTAACACACAAAAATTAAAGAATTAACTCACAACAATACAAAAAGAAAACCGGGAATACTGAAAGATGCAAATAGGAAACTTGTGTTAAATACTAACGACAAATTTAAAAGATGGACAGAATACATTAATAAACTGTTCAAAACCAATAGAACAAAACATATGGAGATAGAAGTAGAAGAGGATATGGTTTTAAAGATATTAAAAGAGGAAATTAAAATGGCTTTAAAAACAGCAAAAATGGTAAAGCATTAGGTCCAGACCAAATCCCTATAGAAATTTTAAAATGCATGAATGATGAAACCTTAGACATTATAGTAGACTTATTTAACTGAGTATACAAAACAGGACACATACCGAAACAATGGTTACTCTCCACCTTTTGTGCTACATCTAAAAATACAAACGCTAAATATTGCAGTGAATACAGAACAATGTCACTAATAAATCCCATTCTTAAATTATTCCTGGAAATAATACATGGTCGTATAAATAAAAAACTGGAAGAAGGAATAGATGATAGTCAGTTTGGGTTCAGAAACGGACTAGGAACCAGAGAAGCGTTATTTGCTTTTAATGTGTTAGCTCAAAGATGCATGGATATGAATGTTGATGTGCAAGTTTGTTACGTTGATTTTGAAAAAGCATTTGACAAAGTAAGACATGAAAAATTAGTCCAAATTCTAAATACAAAAAGCAGACCATAGGGACTTACGAATAATAAGAAACCTCTACTGGAATTAAAGAGCACAAATCTTAATAGATAACGAACCCAGTCAAGAAATTGAAATCAGGAGAGGAGTTAGGAAGGGATGGGTTATGTCCCCATTACTATTTAATGTATATAGTGAAGCCATTATTGAAGAAACCTTACTATCTCAAAGTGACGGAATAATAATTAACGGAAGATCTATTAACAACATAAGATATCCAGATGACACCGTGATTATGGCAAGCTCTGCTGAACAACTCCAATTACTGCTCAACAAAACAAACAGTTTCTGTGAAAAATATGGACTAAAAATGAACATGAAAAAGACCAAATACATGATAATAACAAAGAAAACAAATATACCAACAAACATACATTTGGGAAATGTACCGATAGAAAGGGTTGATAAATACAAATACCTAGGAACCTGGATTTCAGACAATAATGATCAAACAAGAGCTAGGATACAAGTAGCAAGAAATGCGTTTGTAAAAATGAAAACAATTATCTTCAACAAAGATCTTAGATCTAGAACTGAGAGTAAGAGCACTGAGATTCTACGTGTTTTCGATACTGCAATATGGACTTGAAAGCTGGACATTGAAACAAGAACACATAAATAAGTTACAGTCCTTTGAAATATGGTGTTACAAGAGGATACTTAGATGCATGGACACACAACAAAACTAACACGGAAGTATTGTGACAAACGAGCGAAGAATGCGAAATATTCTTCTTCTTCTTCTTCTGGTATCACAACCCTGGATGGGTCTTTGCCTGTCTGGCTATGTCCTTCCATTCAGATCTCTCTTGTGCTCTTCTTCTCCATTGTCTTCTGTTCATTGTTTTCAGGTCGTCTTCCATGTCATCCAACCATCTCGTTCTGAGCCTTCCTTTTTTTCGCCTTCCTATGGGCTTCCATTGTAACATTTTCTTTTTTGTTTTTGCATCGTTTTGTCTCTGCACATGTCCCAGCCATGACAGTCTTTAACTTTTCACAAATCTTACAATGTCATAACCTTCATTTAACTCATTAATCTCGTCGTTTCTCCTGATTCTCTATGTGTCATCTTCCTCTTGTAACGGGCCATATACTTTCCTCGGTATTTTTCTCTCGAATGTCCTGAGTTGGGCTTCATATGTGAAATAATAAACACAATAAAAATAAGGAAGTTACAATATCTGAGACACGTACTGAGGGGACAGCGATATGAACTGCTAAGGCTGATAATACAGGGAAAGATAAGAGAAGGAGGGAGTATAGTAAAAAGGAGAGTGCCATGGTTGAAGAATTTAAGGGACTGGTTTAAATGCAGTTCTATAGAACTCTTCAGAGCAGCAGTAGATAAAGTAAAGATAGTGATGATGATTTCCAACCTCCGTTTTTGACACGACACTTAAAGAAGAAGAATCTGCTTATTTAGTTATGATCAAGCATTTAGTCTTTTTCAAATTCATCCTTAGTTTGTATTCATGACAGCATTCACTGTATCGTCCGCAAAACGAAAGTTATTCAAAACTTCTCAATTGATAGATACTCGATTTTTTCCATTGTAAAAAATACTCTGACACGTCGATATTAAATGGCTTGTAAACAGAGAATGAAATGACTCAAAATGTCGCAAAAAGTGGAAATACTACAATCGGCCGGAGCCAAATTAAGCAAAAAAAGTACCCTTTCTTTGACACTCGTCCGGCCAGGCAAACGACAGTTGTTTTGAGTAGTATATACTATTAAAAAAAATAAAAAAAATTGTTTTTAAACAAATTAGGTGGTTTATTTGACAATTTATTTATTAAAATAATGCATATTCGTAATGTACGCAAAAAGTACATACAAGTTCAAAAAAAACGTTGAAATACATAAAAAAGGAACAGAGATACAGTTAACAGCGCCTTCCCCCTCCCTTCAGCTCCCGAGAGTTTCAAAGCCGACCGATTTTACATACATTTTAAAGCTTTCTGGACGATTCCATTAAAAGGCAATATTTTTAAAATTTAGTTTTTTAAAACTGCAAAGTATATTCTTTCAAATGGCGCTAATTAAATTTCTTAATTGTTATAAACAAAGATGCTATGGATTAAATAAAAAAAAGGCTAACTTTGTACCAAATTATTTTAGGACAAACTTTTTTCTATTTAAATTTGTGAAAAAATTTAAGCTTTTTAAATATGTAAAAATAATATTTTTACAGTCAATGGTTAAAAAGTTATTCTAATTGTTTATAAGCAAAAAATCGACATGTTTTTGCAAAATTATTTTGCAATATTTAAAATTCATTTTCTTAATATTTTTTAAATGTAAATAATAAAACAAGTCTTCTTCTACACAAACAATCCTTACAATTACTAAAACTGTATAAATTTTTAACTTATATTGTTGCAAAAAATGTTAATTTGGGATAAACAAATAAAATAACTTTTAAACTATTGGACCAATTACTTTTAAATTTCAACCCTATTTTAAAAACTGCAAGATACACTATTCCATGAAATATAAATATTATAAGTTTATTTTCAAAAAAGTTATTAACATTTATAAAAAACCGAAATTTTTGACTTATTTTGCAACTTTCTAAGCAACAAATAAGGATAGAAACATTTAGAAAACGCGATTTTGAAGGTTTTTATATAACTTATAAGTTTCCTCTCTTCTAAAATTTCTTTAAATTGCTTCACTTTTTGCTGATAGAGGAAAAAAGCAAAAATTTTCCGTTTTTTGACATTAATTTGTTAATAACTAATTAAGTCCAAAAAATCGACTGCAGGAAACATATAGGTTTTTGTCACAGAGGTCCGTACTACTCAAAACAACTGTCGTTTGCCTGGCCGGACGAGTGTCATGAAAAAAATGCTTATTTCCCTGGGCTAAATATTCTTCAGTATTTACTTTCCGTACAAGAGATTATTTGCCAAAAAGGCAAAGTAAAATATAAACACTATTCAAGTAGAAGCGACTTGAGTCTTCTTAGACCAATATAAAATAACAATTTATGATATCTCGTGAAAATACTGCAATTCACTGTTAACGTTATCTTATTAAATTGCTTCGAACAGCATCAGTTTTCTAATAGATACCGAGACGTAATTGGTTTTCTGTAGCATTTTTCTTTCCTCTTGAGAAATGTATTTCCTGCTGATTCGGCAACTGCTCGTTCAATACTTAGAGTCGACTTATTACCATTAGTATTCTCCACAAGATTGCGGAATCCGTTAAATACTTACCACCGACGAACTACGAACCAATTTGTGTTGCTAATAAAACACATACGTGCCATGTATTCCCTGTTTGCTACAGAAGAATTGTAAGTGTGGTGAAAACTAATAACACAAGTATCATTGGATTTGGTAAATGTGCTTAATCAAAGGTAATGTTTTACGTGGAAAATGAAACACAGTAAAAATGTGTCTGACTCTTATTGTTTGGCTGTATTAGAATATAATAGAAATATGCTTTATATTCACTGACAATTATTGAACAATTTTATGGACAAAGCTAAAAAACAAAAACAGTCAAATAGTACAAAAAGTATAAAACAAAAACAAATATAATAAAAAACAGAACAATACAATTTTAAATTAGTAAAATTATTGTATAACTTACATAATTTGTACAGACAACAACAAATGAAACAAATTGTAGCCACTGCTTGAGACACCCAAATGTAATTATAAACAATACTAATTTTGTTTCTTTGTTATACATTAAGAAACTCGTCAACTCAATAATATGGTCTTTCAGACAGATAGATTTTTTGTCATCTTACGAAACTTAATAAAAGATGTTGTGGATTTACCTTCTCTTGGAAGGTGATTATATAGTTTTTTTGCACTATATAGAATAGAATTCTTTACTAGCTGAGTGGACGGGATCGGTAAATAAACGTTACAATCCGAAATTCTAACGGAGCAGCATGATCAGGTCTATCGGGAAAAATGTTTAGATGCTTGCGAATCAAACAAACCGTTTCCAAAATAAATAAAGAGGAGGAAGCGTCAAAATTCCGTGATTTTTGAAGTAGGTGATGCAATGAGTTGTTTGTTTGGGACCAAATAGATAACGAATTGCTCTTTTTTGCAAATTAAAAATAGTATCAAATTGGGCCGCTGTACTAGAACCCCAAAATGGAAGCCCATATCGAAGATGGGACTCGAACAATGAGAAATATGCCATTTTGACAAAATATAAATTTAGTTCTTTCGAAATAGATCTTATTGCAAAGAAAGCTGGGGCTAGTTTCTTCCTTAAGGACTCAGTATGCAAGGACCATTTAAAATTACTGTCGATAAGAATACCTAGAAATTTTACGGAATTAACGATACTGATTTGGCTCTCATTCAAAAGCAAGGGTTGAATGACTCCTTTGTAAGATAATGCTACTGTCTTATCCACGTTAAAGCTAAGTAAGTTGGAGTCTGACCAAGCCTTGATTATAAGCAAATCAGCGGTTATAATTGAATGAAGCGTTGAAATATTAGAGTTGCTCTAAGTAATACTTTTATCATCAGCAAATAGAAAAATTTTCCCTTTAATTTTCAAGTAAGTGATGTCATTAATGAAAAGTAAAAAAAGAATGGGACCTAATACTGAACCTTGCGGTACTCCACACTCAATATCTTTACAACTATAGTCGGTGTTTTTTATTCTAACCAATTGTTTCCTACCTACCAAGTAAGTTTTGAACCAATTGAAAGACAATAAGTCGCCTAACTAAAGTTTGTAAAGACAGATCTATCTCTAAAAATATCTAGATAAGACTGGTGACTTATTTCCTTCACTCTATTTTTATATCCTTCATGTTTAAGGTCTATTGTTTTAATATTTTCATCCTCTTGTCCTTCTTTTCAGCTCCTTTTCTCTTTACCAAAGTTTTCTTAGTTTTTACCTTTCTCAAAAGCCCCTTCCTCTTCTTATTTATCTCTTTTCTATCTTTCTTTGCCTTCATCTGATAATTCATCCTACGACATTTTTAAAACTCTTCACTCTCTTTGGGTATATAACCGTCCCCTCCCTCAGAAGTGTAAAGAGGTCTTCTACTTCAACCGTTCGAAAAAAAAAACTCTTATCTTATCAGTGTAATCAAATAGGTTTTATCAGTTAACCATTATTCCCGTAGTTTATTGTTTCTTTCTAAAATCTAATTAATACATTAAAGACACAAAACACTCTTATCACAACTACTAATAAACTATTGAATTAGATGAAACGAACACCAACTACATGTGGTTTCAACAGTAGCAGTTTCAACATGAGCTGTTTGGCGCTAGTTGCCACACAGCTCATGCCACATTGAAGATTTTGTAGAAGCGGTTTAAAACATATTCATTTTACGTAGTGGGGATGTGAACTAGCCACCAAGATCGTGACATTTGATCCCGTTAGAATCTTTCTTGTAGAGTTTTCTTAAGTCGCAGGTCTATTGAAAGAAACCACATCTCTCTCTCTCTCTCCCTCTTTCTAAAAATTAAAATAACAAATGCCATCAATCAAATTCACCCAGCGAAGCCGCGGTAAAGATTTGAACAATGATGTATTATATGTTTGAATATTCCATATTTAAACACGGCGAAACTACCGTGGCGAGCTATATAAAAATAACGAGGTAATACTAGAAAATCACTTGCTCTCTGACTACTCTAGAGAACCTACTGTCTTACACGCTGAAAGCTCAGGAACAAGTGGGGTTTGTAAAGGGTAAAGGTAAACGGAAACAAATCCTGAACCTGAAACAGCTCATTGAAAAGTCTAGAGACTTTCAAGTACCTATAATTATATGCTTCGTTGACTAACAAAAGGCGTTTGATTGTGTAAGCTGGATAAATCTGTGGTCCATTTTAATAGGAATGGACACACCAATGCACCTGGTGATCTTCTTCTTCCAATGGCGCTACAACTCTTTGTGAGTCTTGGCCTGCTTAACAATGTTCTTCCATTCTGCCCTGTCAGATACTTTCCTTCGCGACTACCTGATGTTAATGGTTTTAAGATCCCTCTCTACGTCGTCTATCCACCTTTTACGGGGCCTTTTTCTTATTCTGTTTCTTTAGGACTTCCATCTCTGGACTATTTTTACAGCTCGATTATCTGGCATTCTTTCTAGGTGACCAAGGCAGTTTAGTCTTTGTGACTTCCAGCTCGTGGTTCATTTTAATTCTCCACGAACCATCGCTGCATTGGGTTGGTCCAAATATCTTCCTTAGCAATTTGCGCTCAAATATTCTCAGTTCGATAATACTACACGAAAACAGCCAAAACATCTAAACTCCAACCTAATACAATTAAACTACTCCAAGAAAGACGAAACAGAACAGGTCGAACTTCGGACAGCTTTAAAAGTTTAAACAAAATTGTGAAGAAAGAAATCAGGAACGATCATAGAAACTATAATAACAATCTAATAAAAAATATAATACAAGATAACTGCAACATGAAAGTACTTAAAGCAAATAACTCAAGCGGCACAACAAAAATCATAGAAATAAAAAATGAGAAAAACGTCACCGTCAGAGACAGAAAGGAAATAAGCGAGGCCATTGAAAAATTATACACTAAATTATACTCGGTAAATACACAACCACAACAACGACGTACTCAACGAACAATAATTAACACCCGCTCAGAAGAAATACCGGACATAACCGACTATGAAATAAGACTGGCCCTAAATCAACTTAAAATGAATAAATGTTCGGGAGAGGATAAGATTACAGTTGAAATGTTGAAAATTGGTGGCAGAAAAATGGAACAGGTATTAAATGTTTTATTTAATAAAGTAATTGATGAAGGAAAGATTCCTCAAGAATGGTACAACTCCGAGGTCATTTTACTATTCAAGAAAGGAAACAGAGCAAACATCGAGAATTACCGACCAATATCCTTGCTATCACATCTGTATAAATTACTAACTAAAATCATAACCGACCGCCTAACACATAAGCTCGATTTCTATCAACCTATCGAGCAGGCTGGATTCAGAAAACATTTTAATACTATAGACCACTTGCACACCGTAAGAACACTGATAGAAAAATGCACCGAGTATAATGTTCCAATTCATATGGCGTTCGTCGATTTCCATAAAGCATTCGATTCCATCGAATTATGGGCAGTGCTTGAATCTCTAGAAAATGCACGAATAGATTCAAGATACATTAACATAATTAAAAACATATATGAAAATGCCACCATGCATATAAAGCTGGACGAAAGCACAAAAACTAATCCCATAAGACTACAACGGGGAGTAAGACAAAGAGATACTATCTCTCCCAAACTATTTACTCTTACTCTAGAAGATATTTTTAAGAAACTGGAAAGGAACAATAAGAGTATCAACGTCGACGGATCATACTTAAACCACTTGAGATTCGCAGATGACATAGTTTCAATAGCCGATAATATCCAAGAACTAAATGATATGTTACAACAATTAAATGCAGTTTCAGGAGCGGTAGGCTTAAAAATGAACCACAGCAAAACAAAAATAGTGAGCCGAGACCAGACAAATATAACAATACAAAATCATACCATAGAAAATGTGGAACATTATGTATATCTAGGTCATGTTATCAAACTAGGAAAACCAAATCAAGATGCTGAAATTAAAAGAAGAACACAACTGGCTTGGGGCGCTTTCGGCAAACTAGCACATATCTTGAAAAACACCTCCATTTATATAAACTTAAAGAAAAATTTGTATAACACATGCATACTACCTGTTTGTACCTACGGCTTGGAGACAGTAGCACTAGTAGAAACACCGAGATAAGACGTAGAACGAAGATTAGGTATATTGTGGAAGAAATTACAAAAATGAAATGGCGCTGGGCAGGTCACGTAGCCCGATATAATAACAACAGCTGGACACGGAGAATTCTAGAATGGAGACCAAGGACGACAACAAGAAGCATGGGAAGACCTCAAAAAAGATGGATAGATGACATAAGAGCAGTGGCAGGCAAACAGTGGATTAGATTGGCGCAAGATGGAGAAAGATGGAAGCAATTGGGAGAGACCTACATTCAGAAGTGGATGGAAAATGGTTGACAAAGAAGAAGAAGAAGAAGAATTCTCAGTTCTAACATAATATAATATACCAAAAAGGGCAAAATATTTATAGTAAATATTGAAATTTATTATTGAACATACTGTAAATATTTCTGCTGGACATAATCCCGAGAGATATATATTAACACATGCAATTATTCTTCAAAAAAATGGCTTATCTGTTGCTAATAAAACATACGCGCGACATAAACAGGTCCTTTCTACGTAGAGAAAAAGAGATGAAAACTGAAAACGATAACGTAAAATTAATGGGATCTGTCTTGCCGACTATCCTGTGCGATCTGTCTGCGCCAGTAAAAAGGTGATGCGATTTGCTCCTTATCAGAAAATCAGGAGCAACGTCCCGAAATTTTGTGATTAAAATTGGCTTTTGTATGCTAGAAGAGTTGCGGAAATTTATGTGATGCAATAAAAGGGGATATTCGTATGTATATCTCGGCTGGGAGAAAGTTTCCGCCTGTTACGAACAAACAATAGAGGAAAATTGGATAAGGAACTTCAGCTAATAATGTACTAAGTGAAGTTTCCTAAAATAACCGTTTATTTGTGTTTATTTTATTTATTTATTTTTTGTATTGTTTAATTTAAAAGACTTTTAAAGGCATTTCCAAGTTAAATTTTTTTAATTGTTTGTAAAAGTTGTTTCCACATTTCAAAATATACCTTTTCAATAAACATAAATAGTTTTTAAATGATATAACATCACATTTACTTAATATTGTTCTGAAGCTATTTTCTTGTGGCATTTTAATTCAATTACTATATGGCTATAATGAAGTTATTAACATTATGTACTGATAATACATATTTTCAACTAAATAATAAATTCTATTAACAAAATTTTGGTCTAGCAATGGGCTCTAGTTTATCTCCATTCTTAGCCGATATATTTATGGAAGATTTTGAAACAAATATCATTTCTAAACAAAATTTAAAACCCACAGTATAGTGGAGATATGTAGATGATGTATTCTCAATATGGCCTCATGGATCAGAGTTGTTGGACACATTCCTAAATGATATAAACGATAAAGAAGAGACAATAACATTTACCATGGAAAAGGAATATAATAACACGCTACTTTTCCTGGATGTTTTAATCTCTAAGAACGATACTGGATATGAGACTCAGGTGTATAGAAAACCAACACACACCAATACATATTTAAATTTCAAATCAAATCACAATATTAATGTAAAGAACGGAATAATTAAATCCTTATACGATAGAGCCAAAATTACTTGTTCTAACGAAAATTCGTTCTTAGAGGATAAATATTTGTTAACATCTGTTTTATTAAAAAATGATTATCCTTTATCGTTTATAAATAAGGAATTTTCAACAATCGATCAAATAAAACAGACCAACTTAGAACGAGATCCTACAGCATACACAAGGAATAATACGAGGAAAATAACAATACCGTACATAAAAGGATTATCAGAAAAACTTAAAAGGATACATAAATTCAACATTTCAACAACATTCAAAACAACAAACACGTTGAGATCTATTTTGTCCAAAACCAAACCTAACAATGAACAAGAAAGGACAAAGAATTGCATTTATAAAATACCTTGTGAATGCGATCAGTTTTATTTAGGTGAAACATCAAGGCCGTTAAATGTTACAATAAGTGAACATCAATCTTATATTAAAAATAGAGAATTTGATAGATCTCAAATCTGTAAACACGCATGGGATAATGAACATAGGGTTCAATGGAATAATTCAAATGTAGTTAAAAAAAAAAAACGGTTGGTAAAAAAAGAAAAATCAAAGAAGCGGCTCTAATTATGCTAAATGAGACTAATTGTGTCGCAAATTCCTCGGCAGAATGTAGTAGGATCTGGTTACCAATATTGAAAGAGGAAGTTATTAATAAGAAAATACCAGTATTAGTAAGTCAGTAACATATAGAGGATACATCATTTATGTTTTTTTAAATAACGTAACATATTAAATCAGAATTTTGATGTTTGTTAAAGGTAAACTAAATTCACGAACAAATACTTACAATGTCGGGATGGTATTATGAGGTTTTTTTCCTGGTTTTTCCCTCATAATTTACTATGGAATCACTAACAGGAGAATTTTACTGTCATCATGTCATGTGTTTGTCTTTTTAAAGACGAATTACATGCTATGATATTTTTCTGACGGATATTCTCAAGTTAAAGTTGATTTCATGTAATCGAATGAACTATCTTATAAGTAAAGTCGTCCCAGAAGCGCAACTCAACAATATTGGCAATATCATTTTAAAGTCGTCTACTTTAAAATGCATAATGTATGTCTGAATTGTTAATATAAATGAGTCAGATAAAATTAAATTATTAGAAGAATTTTTCACTATGTAACAAAAAACAAAATTTGCTTAATTTACTGTTTGTATTTTGAGAACGATTTCCGAAGTGGAAATTGAAACGTCAATAAATGTATTTTTAACTTTAATTGTGGCTTATTCCCAGTTAAATAGTAATTAATCACATTTACTTTTCAACAAACAATTTACATAATACCTACATTCCTAGCGTAGTTTAATATCTTTTTCTCTTAAGAATTATTGCTTTACTCGTTAAATAGTTGCAGTAAAACCGACGATCACATATTACTCACTTTTCATAAATTTGTTGGCCTGTTTCTTTTCAGACCCATTCTTCTTCTTCATTTACCATGTTCTTTCAGAACGTTGGTTACCATCATAGGTATCTTAATTTTATTCACTGCCACCCTAAATAGCATGCTTGTATTAACACCATACCAATCTCGCAAGTTCTTTCACCATGAGGTTCTTCTTTGTCCTAGTCTGCGTTTGCCTGCTATTTTTCCTTGCATGATAATTTGTAGCAACCTATATATGGGACCTCTCATTACATGTCTGAAATACTCCAGCTTATTCAGCTTGATGCTTTTTTCGATCTCAGTAGTCTTGCTGAGACGTTCTAGTATTGTGAAGTTTTGAATCTGCTCCACCCAGGAAATGTTTAAAATATTTCTATAGCGCCACATTTCGAAAGCCTCAAGGCGATTTAGATCGATTTTATTCACAATCCAGAACTCGACACCATAAAGTAACACCGAGAACACGTAGCAGCGAAGTAAGCGGATCCTCAATGCCAATTTTACGTCTCTGTTACATACCACCTTGAACATTCTTTTAAAAGCAGCTCTAGCCTGCTCCATCCTAGATCTAATTTCGTCGTGACTTTCTGCGTTACAATTTATTTGCTGTCCAAGGTAAACGATTTTATCAACTTGCTGAAGTTTGGTATTATTTACAGAAATATACGTTTTTATATGCTGTTGTTTACTTATTACGAGTATTTTGGTTTTCCTTATGTTCAGAACCAGACCTACCTCCCTACAACTCTCAACGATACTATCAAGTAGTGTTTGCCGATCTTGTTGACTAGAAGCTAGGAGTACTGTATGGTCCACATATCGCAAATTATAGGTGACTTCACCGTTCACAAGTATTCTTTTTTGTTTTTCAGAAAGTGCTTTTCTAAAAATTCTTTCGGAGTAAACTTTGAAAAGCAGGGGTGACAAGAGGCATACCTGCCGTACTCCTCTTTTGATATTGAGAGCCTGTGACTCCACGCCATCTACTAAAACTGATGTTGCTTGATTCCAATATAAATTTTTAATTATTAGAACATCTCTGCCGTCCAAGCCAATGTCTTTTAGAGTTTCGATCAATATAGAGTCCTTAACACAATCAAATGCCTTTTGCAAGCCAATAAAACAACAGTATATATCTACAGATATATCTCGACAACTTTGAGCAAGTACGTTCATTCCAAACAGTGCCTCTCTCGTTCCAAACCCGTTACGGAAAAAAAACTGAGTGTCATCCAGGTATTCCTCGCATTTATTGTAGAAACGACCATGTATTACCTTCAGAAAAGTTTTCAATAAGTGGTTTAACAAACTGATGGTTTTATAATCAGCATAGGTTTTTGCTGTTGTCTTCTGCCATCTTTTGATGATTGTATGGCTTTTATAACCTCAGAGCGTGTTCTGAGGGGTCCGTCGCAGTTAGTAATATCGGGAGGTGAACTACTCCTATCGTCTTCGAATAGGTTCGTGACGGAATTTTCCTATTCTTTAATTTTGTCCTCTACGTCAAATATTACTTTACCATGCTCATTCTGTAGCAATGCAGTTTGTTTCTTATTGAAGATACTATTGAAGTTTTTAAATTCTTCAATGTCATGACACTGTTTGGCTAAATGTTTACTCTTTGTTTTTCGTTAAATTTCTTTTTGTATGCTGTTGTAAAGTGTTTTGTTGTTATTCGCTAGACGCCGTTGTTCCATCAAATCAAATATTGCTCTGTCTCCAATACTGTCACCCAAACCTGCTTTTTTAGCTTTAACCTACCTTGTAAATTTCTCACACACATTTCGTTTACTGTTGTTACGATTTTATTTAAGCCCTTATCGACGTTTTCACCAATATTTGTCCAAATTAAATTTTCGTTCAGTTGTCTTTAAACTGATTCCTTAACTTTCTCGTCTTGTAATTGAGCTGTATCAATATTTTTGCGAAACTTCATTTTGATTACCTTTTTTTAATTTTAATTGGGTTACAGCTACTATAGGATTGTGATCAGACCCAATGTCAGCACCTAGATAAGTTTTAACTGATTTGATGAAGTTTCCAAATCGATTTTTTATTAGAATAAAGTCGATTTGGTTCCTAATAATTTTGTCCTCTGATTCTGCATTTGACTTCCAGGTGTAGAGTCTTCTCGGTGGTAGTTTAAAGTGAGTATTTGATATAATGAAATAGTGTTCTTGACAGAACTGGACAAGTCGATCTCCACGTTCGTTTCTCTTTCCCAAGCCATAATCCCCCACAATGTTCAAACAGCGTCCTTTCCCAACTTTAGCGTTAAAATCTCCGATAACTATTGTTTTTTCTGCTTTGACAAGATCTAGAGCATCAGTAGGATCTTTGTAAAATTCTTCTTTCACTAGCATTACTATGTCAGGCCCATTGCTGAATGGATAATTTCCATAGTTTTCTGTTCTTAGTTGTCAGCCTCCAATCTCGGATTTCCATCTCTATGACTTCTTCCATCACTACATCTCCCATTACTTTCTTGATCTTCGTCTCCTTGATCAGTCTGTTATCTTGCATTCTTTCTAGAGGTTTGTGCCTTTTTAGTCTACGTTTTCACTACTTTTGTTATTAGAGGGTAAGCATACAATTGGTACATCTCTACATTAGCTCGTCTTCTCCGTTCACAATCCACTACTTTTTCACCAAACCTTCTTCAAAGTATCTTTCTTTTCCATGCTTCCAATCTGTACTGGATGGTATTGTTCATAGTCTAAGTCTGGGCAGCGTATAGCATTGTGAGTCTTATTACAGTTTTGTATACTTTTATTTTTGTATTACGAGATATATATTAGGCTTAAATTATTTTGTTTATAGCCTCAGTATATCTATTGCTCTTGGTCAGTCTCAGGGTGATTTTAGTTTCTTCCTTACATGTCTGGTGAATAATAGTACCTAAGTACATATATTCATCCACTTCGAATTCTATAAGTGATCCATCTTGCTCCTCTAATTTGAAGGAGATCCTGGTGTTAATTTCTTTTTTGCACGAGATTTCCATGTGCATGGATTTATAAATATTACCTTTCAGTATCATTTTAAAGCTTTACCGAATCAGTCTTTTTGCTATACTGGCTAGTTTTTTTTTCGTTTCTTGGTATGAGAACCACATTACTAGCGTAGGCTAAACGCTGGTTGCTCTTTGTGTGGCGTTTTATATTTAATATAGTTTCTGTTTAAATTTTTGTAGTATGCCCCTGGTTGTTTATAATAAAAGATTCTTAAATGCGTAATAACGCTGGAAATATTTTTTGTCTCTGTTACATTGTCAGGTTAAAATTAGGGTCGCTAGAATAATCAATAACTACGTGTTATTTTTACACAATTTAATAGTAAATATACATGAGTCCCCTAATATTCCGGTTGAAAAAAAAGTTGTTATGTTCGTTTCGAGTTTGATAAGAACGAATATCAAGGGGGATATTGTTTGTTTTAAGTTTGTAGGCAAAACAAGCTGAAGGCGAGAAAGAGAAATGATTTGTGGTGTCGAATTTGTAGAATGAAACGCAGATAAGGGTCGGAGAAAAGATTTGAAACTAGGTAGAGTCAAACCAGATCAACCAAAAGATGTAGAATGTTGGGGAAATTTTGAATCAAAAAGTCGATTTAATTGTTTTTTTTTGTGATGTCTTAAGACCAGATTTGTATAGATACCGGAAACTTTTGAAAAGTATTGTATAGGATGTCCCCTTCGTCTGATTTGTTACTCCACCAAACCTGATTTGATCGTTGTTCCTGATTATGGAAATGGTTTCCTGTTTTCCAGTTTGAGAATTTGTTCAAGTAGCGTCCAAGATGTAGCAAGTTTTTTCTTTTCAAAAGTTAAGTGGCAAAATATGTGAAAAATAAGGAAGAAGAATTTTTCCTTTCTCCCAGCAGGAAGTTTTCTTCAAAACGGCGTCCAAATATAAATAGCTAGAGGTAAATTTGTCTGCCATATCTTGTTCGTTTTTGACCCAGGAGATTTATATAAGTATCTCTCTGTTTTCATTTAGTAGATACCCTAATCCGACCCAAATTTATGTCAACTTATCCACGACTCATCTTTCCAACAACCCCATGAGTGCCGTACGCACTAGTTCCGATTATTTTGTTTGCTCAATCTTCTCCCTTATATTCTTACCCTGAGGTAAGTAAAATATATCGTTACATTTGTATAAAAGAGTACCGGACCTATTTATCCCACTCACGTTTACCATTCTTTCTGGAACTATATTGAATAGCTAGGTAGTAAACGTGTCTCCTTGGCGCACACCTTTTCACTTTCAAGTCTTAGTGTTTGATCCATATCGTTTTCGTTTCGTAAAATATTGCGTGTAATCAGTGCCAAGATCGCCAGCTGCTGGCGCTCGATTTTCACCTCATATAGTTACCTTCACTTAGTTTTCGAGGAAAAAGAATGTTTTGTATGAATATTAACAACACAGCAGATAAAAGCCTACTAACAAATCATTTAAATACGGTAAGGTAAGTGATCGATGCCAAGTTGTCAAGATAAATCTAAATTATGGGGTATGTTGTAGCGTTTTATATTTAATGTCTATATAATAATATAAATTCGGTTCTAAATTGTCATAGTACGCCCCTGGTATACCAAGAAATGTGTTGTGTCTGTTATGGAAGTCAAAATTTTTAAATGCGTATTGGGTCGTGAGAACGATTTTTGTTTAGATTAGCCAACAAATATTCAGCTTAAAAATAGTTTCTTAGAAAAATTATCGCAGAGTCAGGTAATTTTTGTTACCACGCAAAAAGTTTGTGGATGACAGGCTAACTGCGGGGAAAAGGTGTGGATTCGGAGTTCGAATTGAGAGGAGAAACGCGGTGGGTGCGGCAGTCAAGCTAAGTTAACCGAAAGGGGGAGTCATATCGATTTGAATCGACTTTTTCGATTCAATCGTTTATTTTTTTTGGTAATGTTTTAATACCAGTAAAAAAATGACAGAGTGTTGGAAACATGGAGAAACTATTGTTCAGAGCTCTACAGGGAAGAACACGTAAATCTAGGCCACACTTCAGCCCTCGAAAACACTGAATACAACCCTGAACTTGAAATTCTGCTGTCCGAGATTGAAGAAGCTGTAACTCACCTCAAGAAGAATAAATCCCCTGGCTGCGATGATATCACGGGAGAGATCCTTCAGAACATGGGAGACAAAGGATGTTACATAATGTGATAATCTCACTGATAATCTCACTGATTTCCCATCCAAGCAAAATATTACTAAGAATCATTAAACGCCGTTTGCAACAGTACTTAGACAACCAAATTCCCCAAGAACAAGCAGGCTTTGTCGAAGGGAAGGGTACGAGAGAGCAAATCCTTAATATGCGGCAGCTCATAGAAAAGGCCCGCGAATTTAAAATTCCAATAATAATCTGTTTTCTAGACTACCAAAAGGCATTTGATTGTGTAAAGTGGGAAGTTCTCTGGACAGTTCTTCATGAGATGGGAGTTCCAGATCATTTGGCAATATTAATTAAAAACTTATACGAAGATAACTCAGTTAAAATAAGAATTGAAAACCAGCAATCTGATACCTTCAAAACCAGCAGAGGTGTACGACAAGGCTGCATACTATCTCCAGACCTGTTCAATTTATATGGAGAATACATAATGAGGAACGCACTCGATGGATGGAGAGGCGGCATCTCCATTGCAGGGAAAAATATCTCAAACTTAAGATTCGCAGACGATACAACACTGATAGCAACATCTGAAGAGGAGATGTCGAGACTGATAAAGAGAGTAGAAACCGAAAGCAACAAGTGTGGGCTCAAGATTAATAATCAGAAAACAATAATCATGATTGTGGACCACGCGAATATCCTCCAAACAACAGGCGCCCTAAATCAATTCGAGAAAGTAGACGAGTTCACGTATCTAGGATCTTCCTTAAGCAATGCAGCCTCCTACCATACGGAAATTCGCAGAAGAATAGGAATGGCCAAGAACGCGATGAGTCGAGTGTCAAAAATATGGAAGGACCGCTCTTTGTCCAAAAAACCCAAATGAGACTGGTACGGACACTCGTTTTTTCAATCTTTAGTTACGGTGCCGAAACATGGACAATAAAATCAGAGGATAGGAAAAGGATTGACGCATTCGAAATGTGGTGCTGGAGACGAATGCTACGCGTCTCGTGGACGGAGCACAGATCCAATCAGTCGATTCTCGAAGAGCTAAACATTCAGACCAGACTCTCCTCCCAGTGTCTTGCAAATGTTTTAAAGTTTTTTGGCCACATTTCGAGAAGAGACAATGACAACTTAGAAAGACTAATTGTGTGCGGAAACGTAGAAGGACGTAGAGGCCGAGGACGCTCACCTATCCGATGGTCAGATCAAGTACAGAAAGCCACTGGAGAGACGTTTTCCGAGTCCATGAGAGCAGCCCAAAATCGCAAGAGATGGAGAGAATTGACAGTCCGCATTGTAGGGAATCACGATCCTCAGCAATGAGGAAACGACAAGAGAGAGAGAAAAAAATGAAGATACTCTTGGTTTTTAATTGCCGTCTTTGAATAGAGTACTTCATTTTATATCGTTTACCTATGGTATGGTAGTCACCGGAAGATTTGAATGAATGCCGGAAGCTTTTGCGAAGTGTGGTGTAAGGTGTTCCAAATGCTAGCTTGATTCCTCAACCAGCCTGTTTGATCGTTCGTCCCGGAGTGTGGAAATGATTCCAGATGGATGCTGTTTTTCCAGTTTGAGAGTTTTGTCCGAGTAAGCTTCCCCAGAGATATAACAAGTTTCAAAGTTAAGTGATTGTAAAAAAAATTTTAAGGTAACTTTTAATATATTAATCTTTCCAAGTTATATGGACATTATTAATAATTGCTTTCATTAATACAATTTGTAATAATTAAAGATTTATATTATGTTGTCACAGATAAAAATGTCATAATTTAATCTGTCTTAAATTGTTATGTTGACAGATGACATTTTGCTTTAGTCCATTGTTGTTATAAGGCAATTTTAATTTGATTATTTTATATAAAAGATATTCCATAATTATATACCTAAGGTTAAATTCAATAATATTTTTCATAAAAAGGATATCCATAAAATTTTGATAATATAAATTGGCCATATTATAACCTAGAAATCATTTGAATTTTTGTAGCAATCTTGCTAAACAAAGACATGTAAGTTTTGTTATTTTGTATTATGATATATAGTATGTTTCTTTTGTAATCTATATTTTGATAACTGTTTGTTTGAGACAAGAATAAACGTTCAAATAGTTTCTCTGATCCATTTTGTGTTTTGATTTAGAAAAGACTCCTAATCCTTGTGTGTATTTTAGATTGTAAGGAAGAAGAATTTTGTTCTTTCTCCTAGCAGGAAGTTTTCTTCGAAGCGGCGTCCAAGAAAAGAAAAATAGCTAGAGGTAAATTTATCTGCCATATCTTATTCGTTTTTTTTTTGAACCCAGGAGATTTATGTAAGTATCCTTTTGTTTTCATTTTGTAGATACCCCAATCCAACCCCATATCTTCAACTTATCCACGACCCAGCTCTCCAACAACCAACTGAGTGCCGTACGCACTTGTTTCGATTTATTTTGTTTGCCCAATCTTCTACCCCATGTTCTTACCCTGAGGTAAGCAAAATATAGTCGTTACAATGTACTGTATCAAATTTGTATAATGTTAAGTTTTAAACTATATGAAAAAAAAATTAATGTTTTCTTTAAAAAATCACGCAACTTATAGATAGAAAAGCGTAAAAACTAAATTAGTTGATATATTTTGTTAAAAAAATATCCACTATCCACAGCAATCGATAATTGATTCACCACTTAAACCACTTTTGAAAATAACTAGTGCGAGTTCGTTTTTAAATGTTGTTTTGGCATTATTGTTGAAATAGCTATCCCATCCGGATACACGAGAAAATCGACCAAGAGATAAGTGTATTCTCCCCATAAATTCTAGTTTCTTAGCACAACACCCCGAGGAAACGTAGAGAAGTGAGCGTGCAAAAATTGAATTAGATATTGGCTTCATCGAAATATTCATACATCGAATACCTATCCTGTATAAACAGCAAATAGATCAAACAGGATCAGGGCTGGATTAGGAAAAATAGAATTTATGCGTTGTTTATAATATATCGATGGCTTAGTTAGCAATGCTACATATCATCAAATATATGTATCTATCGCTTTTTGTTGAATATTTTTCATACTTATTACGGGAAAATAGTGCAATAAATCACAGGAAATTTAAAACGATGAAACAATTTTTACATAAAATGGGCTTTAACAACTTTTAACAAGCATGCATTTCTTTCTATAATACGTCAAATACAAAACTTACATGAGTACCCATCTAAAAAACATAGTTGTGAATGACCTCATGAACTAACAGAAACACTAATGAAAAGTCACTAAATAAAAGGTATAAATATAAGAGTAAAAATACACAACAGTTATACTTAGTTACATTTACTTTCACTTCATTACATTTTTTTTCATCGCATACACAAATCAGGAAATTATCATTAAAACCAGCAAACAAGAATATAGAAAACAAACAGCGTAAGTATTTAGGGCTGATATTTTGTAACTCTACGTTTAGAAACTTTCCGTCTGTCTCTGTCTTGTGAGGCCTGTATCCAGTTATTACCAACACGCTTCAGGTTGTCAGTCCATCTAGTTGGTGAACGTCGTCTGCTCTGTATTGCTTCTTGCCTTGGTCTCCACTCTAAAGTACGTTTTGTCGATCAGTTGTCGATAATCTGATTACGTGTCCTGTCCATTTCCATTTTAGAGACCCCATTTTTTCGATCACCTCTGTTGTTTTTATTCTACGTAGTGTTTCTTGGTTAACGATTTGATCTCTTAGAGAGACCCCCATCATCTGGTGCTACATAGCCCTCTGAGTCATATGAATTCTATTCGCTATCATAAGTGTTAATGTTTTCGTTCCATAAGTGACGCAATTCCACTTGTGTCTTCCATAATTGCAAGGCAAAACAGACGTCTTTATCAACGTCTTCATCAACGTCTGTTTTGCCTTGCAATTCTTAAAAGGCACATATTAAAGCAAAAATCTGAAGTTGGTTTCGAAAATTAGTTTAAGGATTTTAATATCAGATGTCGCTATTTGCGTCCATTCGAAGCCATGTTAGAGTTGCTTCCTAAGAGTTGCAGAAGATACTTATTTTCACGTTCAGAGCGACTATGAATTGCCGTTCTGATGAGGCCTCTTAGGCCTATATACGTATAAGCGGATACATAGATGAATTTGGTTTCGAAAATTAGTTTACGAATTTTAATATTTGATTATGTTAGCGAAGCCATAGTCTATTCAGCATTCTGTTAATGCTTTTAACATATTCTCCTGGCTTAAGTCATCGAATACTTTTTGTAATCCACGAATATTAGAGCTAATAGTTTGTTATATTCTGCAGACTTCTCTATCAGGTTCTTCATCAATAGTAAGTAAGCGAGTAAGTCTTTTTTTTTTGATAATCTCTGTGAAAAAGTTTATATATGTATGTGAGCAAACTGATAGGACAATTGTTTTTTAAATCTGTTATGTTTTCTTGTTTGTATAATAAAATATTGACCGCATTGTTTCATTGAAAAGGAGTTTTTCCTTGATAGGTTCATTCGGTGAAAAGCTTGGTCAAAGCCTGGATAATTTTATTTTCACCTAGTTTTCACCATCGAGTTCTGATGTTTTTAGGATATCGCCTCATTAGCCTCCCATGTGAAAATTTATCAGATGCCTTCTAGAAATCAATAAAAAGTGCTTCCCTCGTTTCCAGTCCTGCTCCAAATCCAAATTGAACTTCACTCAGGTGTTCTTCTAATTTGTTGTATATGCGCGAGTGAATGATAGCAAAGAGTACTTTAAGTACATAGCTCATCAAACTAATTAATCTATGTTTTTCACATTTTCTAGCGTTGGCTTTTTTAGGAAGTGGAATGAATATTGATAGTAGCCAGTCTTTTGGTAAGTAACCAATCTCGTAGATCTTGTTCAACAGCTTCGTAAGAGCTGCCATTTGGTGTGCTTCGCATAGCTCTAAAATTTCACCATGCACCTCATCAGGTCCTGGTGTTTTACCAGGTTTATTCCGCTTAATGGCCATAGTTACTTCTTCGTTTGTTATTTCTGGGCCGTAGAGATTATTTATTTCAGTCGGACTTCGTGCTGCATCTTTGAATAATTATTGCATAAATTCTGTCCATCTTCGTAATTTATCTTCAATGGTAGTCAAAATTTGGCCTTCAATGTTTACAACTATGCCTGTATTGCGTTTTTTTCTGCATTAAAAAAATATGATACCAGAAGAAATAGCACGAGCTGTTGCTTTACAGGATGATGGGTGGAGCATTCGTTGCATCGCAATGCTTTAGGAATTTTTCGAAGTACAGTGTTTGAAGCAAACTAAAGATTTGGGGAAACCGGACAATACACCAGGAAACTAGGTCAAGGTAGACGAAGAACCATAAGTCAAGCTGAAGATCGCTTTCTTAGGTTACAAGCGTTACGAGATCGTAAATTATCAGCACCAATACTTGTTCAAATATTAAATGATGTCCATAGAAAGACAGTTTTCATTTATACCGTTTGACGGCTCTTAATGAATATGAATTTCCAGAGGTCGAGAATACCTCTTACAGGACCTCTATTAACAGCAGATCATCGGAAGCAACGTTTATACTTCGCTTGCGAACATCTCAATTGGGGTGTTGATGATTGGAGTGCTTTTCACCGATCAATCAAGATTTAACAGATACTCATCAGATGGGCGGCCTAGGATATGGAGAAGAGGTAGTGAACGTTATCAGCAATATTGTTTTACTCCGAGAGTTGAAGTTGGTGGAGGCGGCGTAATTGCCTGGCCAGGCAATTTATTAGAGGCTCATACAGAAACTGTTACAATGCAAGGGGGCAATCTAAACGCTTAACAGTATATTCGACAATGTTTGGAGAAGCATGTAGTGCCATTTGCCCCATTTGTTGGAAAAAACTTTCGTCTGATGCAAGATAGTGCTCGTCCGCACATCGCAAGAATAACACGGGATTACTTGGATGAAGTTGGGATTCGTTTATTACCATGGCCCCCAATGAGTGAGGACTTAAATCCAATAGAGCATGCATATGATATTCTGGGACGACGTAATCGACGTAACCATGGTGAGTTTAATACCATGAATGATTTGGAGCAAGCAGTTCCCAGCTCCCATAAATGGGAGCAAATCCCCCAAGCAGACTTTGCTGCCTTAATCCGAGGTATGCCTGATCGAATAAGAGCCGCAATTAGAGCTTCTGGAAGTAATATACTCTATAAATATCTTACTTACTTACTCCATGGCGTTACAACCCTTTGGGGGTTTTAGCCGACCCGACAACATGCCTCCACTGTTTTCTGTCTTGAGCAACCTCCATCCAATTCTCCACGCTCATAGTGCTTAGGTGCTATATTATCTCGCCGCTGAAGACGAGGACGTCCGCGTGGTCTCCTTCCAGTTGGGACTTCCTCCCACACCATTCTTACTGTTCGTTCGTCAGAATGGCTTCTGAGGTGTCCTGTCCATTGGAGTCTTCTGGACTTTAGTTCTTTTATGATGGCGTCTGGGTAAAGTTCTTCGAGCTCTTTGTTAGTTCTTATCCTATATTGTCCTGATGCTTCATCCAGCACAGGACCAAAGATCTTCCTTAGGTTTTTCTTTTCCAAACACATAGTCTCTCTTCGTTTGCCTTTGTTATCGTCTACGTTTCGCTTACATACATCACAACGGGTCGATTGTTTTATAGACCTGTATCTTCCTACGTCGTGTTAGTTTTTTCGATTTTATAAGGGTTTGGAGGGCACAAAGACATCTGTTGCCGGCCTGCATCCTGTTGTTTATTTCTTGTGATCCGTTATTGTCTTCAGTTATTGTTGTTTCAAGATACTTGAATTTTCTAACGCGCTCAAACTTAAAGTCATTGATGGTGGTGTTCTGACCGATTCTGTCTATGCTTTGGTTATTGCGGCTCATATACATATATTTCGTCCTTTTTTCGTTGATTTGGAGCCCTATCTTCTCTGCTTCCTTCTCGAACCTCACGAAAGTCTTCTTCAGCCTTAATCGTGTGTTTCCTATTAGATCGATAATCGTCTGCAAATGCCAGTAGTAGGTTTGGTCATTCTCGATAAAATACTGTATTGGGTTTTTCGATTCTTCCACTTCTGATTATGTGCTCCAGAGCTAAGTTGAAGAGTTGTGGTGAAAGTGCATCTCCCTGTTTTAGTCCATTGTTTATTTCAAATGTCTCGGAGTATTGTTGTACAACTCTCACCTTACATCGTAACCGTTCCATACACATCCGTATCAACCTGACTAGTTTTTTGGGAAAGCTAAGTTCCTACATCGCTGTCCACAGTCTGTCCCTGCATACTTTATCAAATGCTTGTTTAAAATCTACGAACATCTGATGAAGCTCACGATCAAACTCCCAGCATTTTTCCATGATCTGTTTTATTGTGAATATCTAATCAATAGTAGAGCGGCCTGGTCTAAATCTGCATTGATAATCTCCAACGATTTCTTTTGTGTATGTTGTGGTTCTTTCTAGCAGGATGTTTGCAAGGATTTTGTAGGTGGTGTTTAGGAGTGTTATTCCCCTGTAGTTAATACATTGCTTTTTGTTCCCTTTTTTGTGTATTGGTACAATAACCCCTTCTTTCCATTCATCTATAAATATCGTTTTCCATAAAAAAATGTTTATATTTAAAAAATAATAATGTTTGTTTTCAAATTTTTTGAATTGTTTATTGTTTTTTCTGTGTAACATTCCTGACTTCTATTAAATTGAACTTTTAAATATTGTTTATTATTAAATACTCAATTGGAAACATCTTAAACTTATTTAAACGCCAGGTTTTAGGAAAAATCTGAGTTTTCTGTTAATTTTGTTAATAAAATAGCTTATACGGAAACTTTCATTAAAAATGACTATTATATGCTATAAACAAAGAAGATGTTAAAGCCATGCTATTTTATGGTTGAAGTCAGTTAATTATTTTTTTTTATTTGACTTACTAGAATATATTTTATTTGTCTCCCAATTTGTCTCATAAGTTTTTATTTCTTTGCACGTACTTTTACAACTCGTACACAAAGAATAAAGAGAATCTATTTAAAAAGCTAGTCCATCCCTAGACTTAATAGAGCAACCGCACAACTGGAAAGAAAATCATTTTTCCCAAGGGCAAAATACGTTTTCGAAGGGTGGAATTATGTTTATCACTATGACAAGCGAATTTTCCTTACATTTCTTTTTTGGATTTTCTCCGGAGAGTTGGATTCCAATGGCTAATGAATAAAAACTTTTACAAATGGAGCAAATCAGTTACGGATATGAAGAATAAGTGCACCGCCTTGGATGGCGAAGATAATTTTAGGTAAAACGAAAGTGATATATGAATCTTGAGAAAATTAGGTACATTTTAAATATTTTGTAATGATGGAGTGAGCCATTAATTCAAGAATAAAACACGATATTGCCATTTTAAGGTAAGATCTTTTTTTTACATATTTTTTTTAACATATGTTAAAGGAAATTATAAAAAATTATAAGTAAAAAGTAAAAATTATACAAAGTATACTGTTCAGTTAATGAATTCGATATCTTCCGAGGCATAGTTTACACTAAGTCAATTTGGTACTTTATGCTGTCTTCTTCATTCCAGTGATTATGCATTTGTGCGCGAGCTGGCATCAAATTTTGCTCTAACTTTTGTTTAAATTTCCCACACTTTTTTCTGACTTTACTTTTTAATTATTTGTTTAGTTAGTCGATTTTCGTTTATTATATATTTATATGTTGTAGGGTTTTCATTTTTCGTAGACTATTTTTATTTCATCTAACTGCGCCAGATTTTCATTTTCCCCGTAATTAAATTCTTCTGTGTTTTTCCAGTTAAAAAGTTCGAAGTAGTACAGTTTTGTAACCAATTTTGTATTATAAACGCAGGCGCACTTTCTTTTTTGAAGTATCTATTAGTATCTAACATTTGGTTTTAAGTCAAATTTCAAAATCAGATTTTAAGATTTGAGGTATATTAGTTCTGATGTACGATGGTCGCAAACGTTAAGTAATTTTACCTCTCTTTCTTTGATCACAAACATATAGAAATACCTATGTTTATAGAGTTCCATTGCCGGGCTGGGCTGCTTTCAGAAGCCGTCCTCATTGCCATGTCATCACCTGTCCTATTATCATATATTCAGAGATTCTGCAGTATTCACTGCCTTCCCTCGCTCAACCGTTTCCATCTCTTTCTGTTGTCCCATTCTCCATCGTTTAGGCCTTTCTTACTCATGACGTCGTTTACTTTGTTCCTCAAGGATCTTCGAGGTCGTCCTCTTTTCCTCCTTCCTATGGAGTTCCATTAGGTTATTATCTTTATCCATCTGCTGTCGCTAGTTCTTCTTATATGTCCATACCACTTTGGTCTTTTTTGTTCTATATATGTTAGTATGTCTATTTCTGTTGGTAAAGGTAGTACCTTTGTTGAAAAATAAAGGCTCTATTGATGATTATAAGAATTATCGACACATTTCTTTGTTGCCCATCTTATCAAACGCTTATGAACGAATTTTAAAAATCAAATTAATCTACATTTTGAATCTAATAAAGTGTTTGCCATAAACCAGTACGGATTCCGAAAAAATAAAACAACTTTAGCTATTGATCATTTCACTAGCAATATTTTGGAAGGGTTTTAAAAATATCTCTAGATACTCTAGCATCGTTTTTAGATCTTACTTTCGAGGCTTTCGATTGTGTCACACATATTATTCTGCTTAGAACACTTTCTTATTATAATTTTCATAGTGATGCTATTCACTTAATTGATTCATATCTATCAAATCGTGATCAATATATAAACTTCAACCAATGTGTTTCTCAAAAACAATTTCTGTTGTTTGGTGTCCTTCAAGGCTCGGTTTTGGGTCCAGTATTATTTCTTATCTATATTAATGATCTGTTGTACTCTCAAAATGAAACAGTTAACACTGTTTTATTTGCTGATGATACTACTTTCTATGCAAGCTATCACCCTTCTGAATTCGATACCCTTGATTACCAAACATCTAAAAAAAACTTATTCAATTGGTTTTTAACTAACCGTGGTTCTTTGAACAAAATCACAAAGTGTTAATTTGTCTTTATAAAAAAAAAACTTGTGTTGAAAATGTTGCACTACCACAATGTGTAACTGGAGCAAAGTTTCTGGAGATATATTTGGATGCAGGATTAACCTGCGAACAACATAATAGTTAATCTATCGAAAAAGCTTTCCCGACAACTTTTCCTCTTCAGGAACCTTGTACAAGTACTTGACTTCCAGGGAAACTATTTTAACAGCTTATCATAGTAATTTTCATTCTCATCTGACATATGCTATTCTCTCCTGGAGTCATTCTTGTCATATTGATAAAGTATTTACACAACAAAGAAATTGTGTTAGTATTATCTTTGGGCTCTGTTATAGAGCAGACTGCAGAAACTCCTTTAGAGCTTTAAAAATTTTAACTTTACCTTGTGTATACATTATGTTCTGTTGCACATTAAACAAAATCTTAGCCAATACAATGCGCATGTAGATTTTCACAATTATCCCACTACATTTAACAATAATCTTATACCAGAATTTGGCTGACTTGAGAGATCCAGATATGGTTCAAGGTATTTAGCCATAAAATCTACAACTTAGTACCAGCTAGAATAAAAGCTCTTAGTTTTTATTAGTTTAAGTATATACTTAAACTATATACTTGAGTTAAGTTGTCGGATTGCAGTTCTTCTTTGTCCTAATCTTTGCGTAATTTCTTCCTCTGTTGTTGTAACGTATATTCATTCCGTACCGGTACTCCGATACCTTCGTATTTTCTTTTCCATGTATCAAGGCTTTCTCTAAGTATATTTTGAATAGGGTTGGAGATGTGGAACAACCCTGCAGGAGCCCTTTTGTTATGGTGAAGTCTCCTATGATCCTTGTTCCCACTTTAATGGACACTTTATTTTCTTTACACAAAGCTGTTGTAGCTTCTAAGAGTTCCGTCTGTATTTCTAATTTGTACATTGCCTCCCATAGTTCTGACCTTGGTACAGAGTCATACGCCTTTCTTAGGTCCTCAAATGTCAAATGTATATCTCTATTTTTTGCTTTTTTCTTTTTCAACAGTTGTTCCAGTGTGTAATGTGGTCTATGCATGATCTTCCTGCCATAAAGCCTGCCTGATCATCCCCGATTTTGCCTTTAATCGCTTGCTCTATCTTTTCTCGCAGTATCTTCCCATATAATCTTCCTATTGATGATATTACGCTTATGTAGTTTTCGCATCGTTTTCTTGTAACGACAATATTTTGCTTACCTCAGGGTAAGAACATGAGGGGTAGAAGATTGGGCAAACAAAATAATCGTAACAAGTGCGAACGACACTCAGTTGGTTATTGGAGAGCTGGGTCGTGGATAAGTTGAAATAAAGGGTTTTGGATTGGGGTATCTACTAATTGAAACTAAGGGATACTTACATAAATCTCCTAGGCAATTGATAAAACAAACAGTTCAAAAATAAACTGGGAACACCTCAAACAATTTGATATAGGGCGCCACTTGAAGGATCCTAGCTTACAAAAGGAAAGAAAAAATTCTTCCCTAGTATCTCAAATAAAAAAGGTTAGGAGATTTTTCTAAATAAAATAAAAAAATAGATTAGGGAAACAAATCTAACATTTATTATTGTCTCAAACAGTTTTCAAAAATACAGCTTATACAAAGGCATATTATATAAAAATAGCTGTCCAATACAAATAAAAAAAAACTTACATATCTGTTTACAAAAGGTTACAAAATTCTTCGAAATGGTTCCTAGTGGATAATGTGGCCAAATTTATGGATATCCTTTTATAAAAAATAAAATTTAATCTTTACTATAAATCAAAATATCCTTTAAAATAGATTAAAAATCAAACTGTCATACCTCAAACAAACATTTTTAAAACAGGATAAAATTATGACATGACAGTTTAAACCACGCCCTAAACAAATATTTATTTTAATTACAAATGTCTAAAAAAAATAATTTATAAAAGAAAGCAAATTTTGTCTTTTTAAAAGAAAATGTCTATTTTTACTTTAAAAATTAATAACGTAAATGTTACCTCAGTTCACACATGTTAAGGCTGTTTTATCGGTGCACCAAAATTTTTTCTCTGTTATTTACCGACGAAATGTCTCGAAATTTGGACATGTTATACGAAATTATGTTGCCTTTAAACTGATGGTTTTACTTTTTTTATTTTTTTGAATTTTCTGTTGAAAAATTGGATTATACTGTTTAACGTTCTATTATAACCAAACTTTTCACGCCCATCAGTTGAAAGAGTTTTTTTTTCTGTAATCGTTGATTCTTTTTTCACCTTTCTGTGTCCAGTAATATTCGAGAAATGCGTATTCAAACTTTGAAGAAAATTGCTACAAAATACTGAAATCTAATAGTGAAACGTGTTCCTCATCATTGTCGCTGAGCTTGATCGTTATCGCATTAGTGACGTCAAATCACATGAGCGTACGGTACGGTCTTATTTTTATTTCTCTATGGGTACGATCAGTTAGTTCGCTTGAATTAGAATCCATTTTAGTTCTTTCATTCTTGTATTTTCTTTATCAACTTGCTTAGTTTTTACAGTTTACAGTATTCTTATTTATTTTGAAAACATTGAAATTATTTAGTTTACGTGTATGTTAAGTAATATATTATTAGTTTAGTGGTATAAGTTAAAAGTTCTTTAGTTTACGCGTATTTTTAAGTATTACATTAGATAAGTGATATAAGTTATAAGAGACAAGATAAAAAATGAGTCCCAGTAAACGTCCTATGTCAAGGAAAAGGAGAGCAATTTCACTGCTTTAGTATTTATTATTTATATTACAACCGTTTTTTAAAGCTTTTATTTAACTTAAAAATAATCATTCTCCATTTTCATGCAACTTTTCTAATATGGAGATTATCAAAGAAAAAATGGACGGATTGATAAGTACATTGACTTTTAAATGTCAAATGTGGAATAGTGAAAAGGAGATAGCAACATAGGATTCTGGTAACAATTCACTGAACTTGAATGGTTCTGGTTATTCAGACATACAGCAGCAGCACGCTGCATTAAATATACCTGTGATTTCCTACAGGCAGTATGCAAAACATACGGAAACAGTTGCAGATATCATCGGCCAAACACTTGTTATTCCTTAGAAGAGGCTGGATGGGAGGAATTAGCTTTAGCCAAAGAAATTGGTGAAGTAGATTCCGACGGAAATGGGTTAATAACCGTTATAGCTGATGGTGCTTGGTCAAAAAGATCGTATAAAGTAAACTACGATGCTTCTTCAGGTGTAGTACCGGACGTTGTAAAATTTATTAAATTAGTACGCCTTTGATGGATAGGACATGTAATTAGGCGAGATGAAGATGAAACGATCAGAAAAATTTTCCACTGAAGAGGACCAGTGGGAAGACGATCCAGAGGAAGACCAAAACTTAGGTATCAAGATAACATAGAGGATGATCTAAAATCCATCGGAGTTAAAGCATGGAGAAAGTTGCCAGAGGCAGGGGCGAATGGAAGATTGTTCTGAAGAAGCCTTTGGCTCATGACGAGCTGAAATGCCACTGATATGATGAAATAACTATCCACGATTTGTGTTTTATTCATCAATTGGATACTTTTCTTATGTAACTGCAACCTATAAATATATTAAAATAATGTATATTCCATTCAGAGAACTTTTTCCTCGCAGTGCGTCGCCTCGAAATACTTGCCAGATAAATACATTTACTATTATGATGGTTTCGCAGGTACCAATTTTTTATAGATAAATAAAAATATTTTTTGTTTAATTTTTACTACGCTAATATCAGTTTTCTCTAACAAATATTAACAAAATATTAATTATATATTAATATTAATATAACAAAATTTAAATTTATTATAAATAAACACCATGGTGTTTTTTGCAGTCACGTTTCGCAAATTTTTATTTAATACTATGTTTAGACATATAAATTAAAAATGTGATTAATTCTTTTTAAAACATTAACTACGATAATTAATCTAAAAAAAATTATTCCGACAAAACTAATTTGAATGAAGAATAATGCATTTATTTTAAAACAACCCGTGGGCCGGCGCCACTGAATAAACATAAAAACTATTAGGAAGTCACGTAGGGTCTGACATAGCAGTGTAGAAAAGTAAGTGATACGCCCACTTCAAATCGCAGTATGCTATAACTGCGAAAACAGCCTTAACTTAAACTTTTGAACAACTGGCTAATTTCTGCGGGGTATCTAACTGCACATCAACGGAAAGCTTTATTGGAAGCTGAAACTGGCACATTCAAATCAAAACTGCTCCAATATCATCATACGTGAGGTGAAAAGGCATCTTGGAAAGGAACTGGATTTCTCAGAAAACGAAGAGAAAGCAGGAGCTAAACTTGTTCACTGCTCAAACATTATAAATCTTCAGCCAAATCAAAAACAGTGGTTAGTGGTCACTCTTTCAGAAACGACATATTACTTAGAGTGAAAATTCCACCATTTTTGGCGAATGAATGCCGGCTTACCACATCACAATTAAAACGACCTTTCCCTGCGAGCAATTATTCATCACTAACTTCGCTTGACCCTCTCGATCTGAATCTGCCGGATAGATACCGCCTCTTTTCCCCGCACAAAAACCATTGCCATCTTGTCAAATCAACAAATTCTTTACTCAAACTCGTTCAAAACTTCCGGCGTTACTGCGCTTTAGAAAAAATAATACCAAGGTTGCAATATTTTTCTGGGAACGTTGAAGTTAAAAAGCCATAAAATTGTTTTCTTTAGCAAATACATCTTTATTTATTGAAGAATTATTGCGTATTTAAAAATCTCTACAGACAACACATTTCTAGCATACCAGGGGCGTACTATATAGAATCGAATTTATATTATTATTTAGACATTAAATATAAAACGCTACATTCAACATCTTTACTTAAATAAAGATGTCATATATGCCTCTGTCCATTCCTTTAGGGGCTCTTCTCCATTTATAGCTTTCTGAAATATTCATTGTATCATCCGGTGTAATTTTCACCTATCCTATTACATGGTTTTATTTGGCTACACCAGATAAAATTAGATATAGACCTGTATTTGAAGAGTCGTGTCAAATTTTTTTTACTTCAAGACACATGGCCTCTAGGGCTGAACGAGTTTGAGTTCATCGACCAGATAATTTTTAGGTAAGTGTGAACACATTTCACCTTAGATTTTTACTGTTACATTGGAGATATATGTAGGTATATAATTAATTATTCGACTAAATTTTCATTTATTTCGTAAATTATGAAGTAACATATAATTATAAAATTCAATTATGCATTGAGTATATTACGTGTATGATTTAGAACCAATAAGCTTTTTCGGTTAAAATATTGTGGTCCATACCAATCATTTTTTATTTTTGAAAATTTAAACAATAATGATTCACGTTTTTCACCTAATTGTATATAGATGTCCGAGTAAATATTAGACATATTAGAAATGAGAAATAGAAGCGCAAGATCGTAGAGAATGGAGGCGATAATGGATGCGGCGAAGACTCACCCCGTGTTGTAAAGCCAATGAAGAAGAAGAAGAAGAAGTAAATATTAGAAATATTAGTTTAAAGCAGTTTAAAAGCATTAAATGATAATGGTAGAAATAAACCGAAAACTTGTTCCACAAATTAGGACGGCGATCTTACGACCATTTAGAGCGTACTAAGTAATGCAATCAATTTAATATAGAAGGATCACGCATTAACGTGGGAAATAAGAACACACGCATAAAACAATACGCAATATAATGATTCTCTTTTTTTCTACAACTAACCCAAGTTTTAGCCAAAGTTTCAGCTAAAAGTTTTTATATCTAAATTGCCGATCACTGTCCGATTTACAAGAGTCCGCGAAACACCACACGAACATATTACTAATAAAATTATCACATAAACCAAGGAAGCTTTCTTCAGTATCAATATTCTTCTTCTTGATGTGCCTATCCGTTACGAATGTTGGCGATCATCATGACAATCTTTATCTTATCTACAGCAGAGCGGAAAAGCTGCATGAATGTTATATTGAACTAGATTCTGAGATAGATTCTGAGATGTTCTTCTTCTTGCTGGACCTCGTTTTTCAAATATTTTTCTATGCAGGATGGCTTGAAGAAGAGCATATCTGGATTCATTTCGCATAATATGTCCGAAGAACTGTAACTTTCGAGTCAGTATCTCTCGGTTCTTATTAATTCTTCTGAGGACCTCCTCATTTGTGACTCGGTCAGTCCATGGGATCTTAAGCATTCTCCGATATAGCTACATCTCAAATGTTTCCAGTTTTCTGCACATATCTTCGTTCAAGGTCCATTATTCATCACCATAAAAAAGGACAGAGAAGAAATAGCATCGCAGCATTCTTACTTTTGTATCACAGTATCAATATACTTGATTAATATTGAGCGGTTGTGAAACATGCAGCCTTCAAACTACAAGCTATACAACAATATCCAGGTATACTCAATAGGTGAGAGTTAAAAACTCTTAAACCAGAAATGCGTCGACACCTATGGACAAATACTAAACTGACACTGACCAATATGCGAGAGTTGAAAACTCTAACCAAAACGCAACCAGCTAAACTGGGATACAATACGACACTGACTACGTGACTTCATTCAAATTATCACTGCCTCACCTATCTGAGGTCAGGGGAAATTTCTTCAAAATTTCTATTAGGTAGCTAAAACCCCTTTTGAATGATTGCTAACCGAAGATTGTGTAGGTACCAGTTTTCAATGGTTAAAAACAGCTTTAAATGCTTTATACAGCGATTTTTTTGGAAATTGCTCGGAGAAAGTTACCTCAGTAGATCTTACGAAATTAGAAATTGTTTTCTACCGGTGGCTTAGCAACATTTGGATAAATTTCGTATACAGATAAAAGCTATTTAATACTTTAATGCTAAAAGCTAAATTGGTTGAAGATTGTGCTAAATATAAATAATGCTTATGGTTTATATTCCTAAATGTAGAGTATCATTTATTTAATTGAACAAATTTGACGATATATATTGTATACATTACCATAATCTCGTTTGCAATATTTGTTCATATTTAGCCTCCTTGTAGCAGCTTTGCATTTTCCGCATTGATCTGAAAAACAAAAAATCATGAAATTAATAAAAATATTTTAATAATTAATAAAAACATAATTTTACAATGAAAGTTAATAACCCATTGTTCTTCCATCCGACTTACAATGTGCTTTCTCTATAGTCACGGGATAAAATTTCCTGTGGGGCATGTGAACCTGCGAAACAGACCATCAAGCACATATACATGCGACCCTAAAGACTTCTTAATGGTAACTTAAAAGTCAATAGAAGATATACAAAATTTGAACATATGTTTGTATCTCAAATAATTTGTAAAAGGTATGAATTTAAATTGTATTAACTAGGATGTGATGAAAGCCATACGCTTAGTAAAAATTAATGTGCTTTATAGCCAGAGTTTTCTTCTACAATTTTATAGTTTAGTCTAGAATCTGTTAAATCGTCAAGGTTTCATTGTCTTGCTATATTTTGTTCACCATCTGGCTTAAGTATAAACCTGCTGGTATTTTTTCGACTAGTATTATCTGTAATTACTCCAGTCAACAGAGACCAAAATGACACTCAACCTCTAAAAAGCATATGAACAAGCTAAATTTTACCAACAACATTAATTTTGGGACCCCAAAAAAGATGCAAAAAAATTTTGCAGTAGTTTTACCTCCCGACTTCTCCCATTTGAAATATGCTTAAAAAACACTGGGTTTCAACTTTCATTTAACAAACAATCTAAAACGTTTAAAACTTTTGTTTTCAATTAGTAAGTTTTTCAAAAAAACCAAACTTCTGCTATAAACTACTCCCAAAACCGTCTTCTTGACTGCAATGATTCCAAGCATTCCAAATCTTATACATTAACGGGAAATCTGAGCAATGTAATGAAATTGGGGGATACCGTATACATTGAATTCAAACCATATTGTATCCAGATATAATCCTAAAAACATCTACTAAATGTTCTAATAAAGAAAAGCTGAAAAAGAGATAAGTGGGGAATGATTCCGCCCGATAAGTCATCCATAACATATAACGCAAACATTAAGATAATGGGAGTGTCAAAAGTTTGTTTGTAAATTTGATTGCCAAAAGAAACATAGTTGTCGTCAAACAGGAAAGAGATGTTGAGAAAGTTTGATGCTTTCTCAAATGTCACAATAAAATCGATTCTCAGATTATCATTCTTCTTCTTCTTTCTCTTTATAAGCAATTCTGCTTGTTCATTTGCAAATTCATAACTCTACGGAATGTCTATGTCATTTCATCTTTTGCGTGATCGTCCGTTATTTCTCTTACCGATCATTCAGCCAGTCCAGTAATTTGTCATTCCATCGTTTTAGCGGTCTTCCTACTTATCGTCTTGTGCCGTCTTTACTATGTTCAATAGTGATGACATCAATTTCCATTTTTCATATAGTTGGTTCTTTGCTGATTAACATTATTTTAGTTTTCTGAGATGAGGTTGTCATATTAAAATCTTTTGCTCTCATGTTAAATCTGTGAACCAGTCTTTGCAGACTATTTTCATCTTATGCTATTGTTATATTTTTATTAAGTCTAATTTATAGTTCTTAATTTAATTTATTAAAGGTTCAATATTTATAACACTCACGAATTTATTAAAGTCTTTATTAATAATAATTTATTTTATACTTAATGATTACAAATAATTTATTTGCGTGCGATAGAATTTCAACCCCATATCCGCGATCTTCTTGTTGACTGACTTCTTCAATAAAAGCTCCGTAATTATATTATATATATATATATATATATATATATATATATATATATATATATATATATATTAAATGGCCAACTATATGGCCTAGGAGACAAATTCGTTAAACTTCCCGTGCTCGAATTGGTATCACTAAAGTGTTATGATCATTTCGGCCTATCCCAGCCATCGTCAGACACTTGGGCTGATACAAATTCAAACTCGGAAAGTAAAACGAATGTCTCCCAATCTTCACTACCGTGTAGTTAGCTTATAAAGGCGCCCTCTATTTTGAAGGCCGTGAACGAAACGATATGAATAATCGTTTTCTGTATCCTTTATGCTATGCGAAATGTGTAAGCACATTACACATTTCGCATAGCATAAAGGATACAGAAAACGATTATTCATATCGTTTCGTTCACGGCCTTCAAAATAGAGGGCGCCTTTATAAGCTAACTACACGGTAGTGAAGATTGGGAGACATTCGTTTTACTTTCCGAGTTTGAATTTGTATCAGCCCAAGTGTCTGACGATGGCTGGGATAGGCCGAAATGATCATAACACTTTAGTGATACCAATTCGAGCACGGGAAGTTTAACGAATTTGTCTCCTAGGCCATATAGTTGGCCATTTAATACATACAGCAATAGCGGCTTTCGCTAAAAGATTCAATTCTTTACATATATATATATATATATATATATATATATATATATATATATATATATATATATATATATATATATATATATATATATATATGAAAATACAGCTATTCGAGAGTTCAGGAGAATCCCTCTAATAATACTAGGCCGGGTCATCACTCGACCGGTTTCTGGAAAATTCGAACGGCCGTTTCAGGTATATGTCTGCCAGCTGATCGAAAGGTCTCGTCCATCCATTCAACATATTTAGTAAATAAACAACATGTTTACAGGTTTATTTAAATATGACTAATTTTTACGTAACACTATCAATATTGCGCCATCTGTGTAACAAAGTATTCTCTTCCTTTGTTAATGCTTTTGACAATTTCATCCACGACTAAATTAAAGAGTACAGGGCTCAATGAGTCTTATATTGCTGCCTATTTCTATAGGTTCTGTAAGTTGTCCATCGATTCTGTCTTCCATTTATATAGTTTTTATAATATTTGGATATATTGGACTATAAATTTATTATACAAAAGATGGATTACATTTTTAAATCCCACTTTATCAAATGCCTTCTTCAAGTCAATCAGACACAGAAATGCTGGTCTATTATACTCTAGTGATTTCTGAGTAATTTGCTTTATGACGAATATTGCATCTGAACACGATCTTCCACTACAAAAACTCTGATGTTCATCTGCTAAACGTATCCTCTGATTCATTAGTTCTTGTAAAATTTTAGCTGTATGTTCTAGCGTAGTATTTAACAAGTTATACCTCTGTATTTTCTGGCAGTTTTTTTTATCTTCTTATTTGAATATAAGAATAAGTTCGCTCGTTCTTCATTCTTCCGGTATTTTATTGTGTTTTATAATTTTATTAATTAATATAAAACACAATTATGTTATATTATGATAAAATAATTTACAAAACCGCAAA
The DNA here is from genome assembly GCA_918026665.1 of Diabrotica balteata. Lineage (NCBI taxonomy): Eukaryota > Metazoa > Arthropoda > Insecta > Coleoptera > Chrysomelidae > Diabrotica > Diabrotica balteata. Next base: position 23,264,108 of record OU898279.1, on the reverse strand, counting down.
TGATAAGTTGTATTATATAGGTCAAGAAAAACGAAAAGAAAACTTACAAAATTTTATAATTTTCAATTAATTGTCAAAATTTAACGAAGCTATAAAATGTAGAAACAGAGAAATTAAAGTATTTTTAAATAGCTTTCAAACCAGTATTGGTAAATTAAATTAAAACCCAGTTAGCAGGTTTGCAGATACAGCTGTTTAAACCGTGTCATTTTTTCGAAAGAGATATTTTTTCGAAAATCTCATTTTGTATCATTTGTAAACTGATAGTACTCTATCACTGACAATCTGAAATTGTTTAAAAATTTAGGAAAAGGTAGTGCTACATATTATATACAATAAAGAATATTAGTGAAATTCTTGGCCCAGACCTTTAACTATTTTTTTTTTATCGCCTAAAAATTGAGCATTTTGCTTCAAAGTAAGCCAACATAATGTGTGGTCGTTAATTATTTCTCTCACATGTCTGATTATTGTGCAATAATAAAACTCAATTAATTATTAAAATAAATAACCAATCCTAAATTTTAAGCGTTAAAGGAAGTTTTTAAATATTAAAAAATATTTACAAAGACTGATTAAAGCGTTGTACAGAGAAAATGCACTTAAAATGAAATAAAAAGGAAAAAGAATTTCTAGTTTGTTAGTACTGATAATATACATCCATTTTTTTAAACTGCATAGATTTAACTTTTTTTAATATAGTAAAGATCGATGAGTATTATAAGGCCTCTTCTTCTTCGCGTGCCATATCAGATTTATCCGACGTTGGCAATCACAATTGCGAAGGCTTTTCGATCTTCTGCAATATGGAATAATTTTCCTGCATTTGGTATCTGAGTCACAAGAAACTTGTTTTCTTCCTACACCTCTACGGCTCTCTGTTTTACCTTTAAGGATCAGTTGTAATATTTTACATCGACTTCCCCTTACTATATGTCCCAGATAAGACATTTTTCGATGTTTAAAAGTCTTCAGCAGTTCTCTATCTTTGTTGACACTCCATAGTACTTCTTCATTAGTTTTCCTTGCTGTCCAAGGTATCTTCAGCATTCGTCTATAAACCCATATTTCCAATGCTTCAATTTTGTTTATGATCGATACTTTTAGCGTCCACATTTCTGCACTATTTAAAAGTACGGACCAAACATAGCACTTAACCATTATTTGCCTTAGTTCTAAACTGAGATGGTTATTGCAAAGAAATGACAGACTATGTCTGGATCTAGTTGGTCCGTTATCACAGTTCCCAAATATGTCATTTTGTGAACTTTCTCAACATGGACTCCGTTTAATTGAAGCTTTGCATCGGGATGTGGGTCACGACTAAACACTAAAAATTTGGTTTTATTTTGGTTTATTTTAATGCCCATTTCCTCCCCTCAATCGTGAATACGATCAAGCAGAATTTGAAGACCTTCAATATTATCTGATGAAATTACTGTATCGTCTGCATATTTAATCACATTAAGTAGTTCCCCGTTGACTTTTATTCCATATGGTTGTGTCTCAAGTGCGTTTTTAACTGTCTGACTCCTCGTTGTACAGAGATTTCGTCGGTGTAGTTATCTCCAATTTAACGATAGCAGTTTGATACCAGTACAAATTTAAGGCCCTCTGTATTTCCCTCTATAGTTCCTAAAATCTAAATTACTAAGACTTACATTTATTTAATACCTCAGATTAAAGGTAAAATTAAAATTGCTATAACTTTTATGTTCGACCACCTAAAGGTTTTGTTAAACGCTTAAAATATGGGTTTTGTTATCTGTTTTAATAATTTGCTGAGTATTAATATTGCAGAATAATCAAACAGATGAGATAAATGATTAACGACCAAATGTGTTCGCTTTTCTATAAAGCAAAAAGCTCAATTTTTAGGCGGCCAAAAAAAGATTTAAAGGTCTGGTCCAAGAAATTCAAAAAGTAAACTATACAGTAGTACAGAAGTACCGTGTTGTATATAGAACTACCTATATGTATACATGAATATAGACTTGCGATATGTTAATATCATATGGCTATTTTTTTTGTATTTGGCGCCACCTAATAAAATGATTATTTTTCGACGATTTGTATTGTATTAAGCATCTGGAAAACATAAATCAAGCCTTCTAATTAACTGACAGGTATTAATACATTTTATAGGTAAAAAATAATTTTGGTATATTTTGTTTGTACTACAAACGGCGCTTTCTCGTCAAAATATTGATAAACCTCCGCAAGCAAACCCATCTGCGTGTATATTTTGTTGGAAGGCTTAATAACTACAAATAAACATATCGAATAAAGCAAGCTCATTTTCAGAACTTTTGATCTAAAATACCTTCGGCTTAATCTGATTAAATTTAAGCCGTTGGATATCACTTTGATGTATTAGTGCCTTCATTATGGGGACAAATAAACACGTGGAAAACGCTAAACAGAGAGAACAGACAGATGTTGCAAGTAACAAATCGGCATTGTAAATAAATTCCAAACGCGCACTGTTTAGTTCTTTTTCTTTTTTCGTGGATAATGATGTACGGTTTTATTTTTAGAAGTTTTTATAAAAGGTTTCTTTATTGTATAGCTGATACGATTAACATTATATGCAACGAAAATAAAATAAAATAGTTTAAGCAATATTGAAACAAAGAAAACAATAATAAAAATATTGATGTAGATTGTGAAAAAATTGAGAGAAAACTAGCTACATTTTAACTTACTCACAAAATGAAGAATTTTAGCTGAAAAGTAGAAAACAAAAATAGGAGAGTACACGAAAATTTATTCTTCTTGTTTTTTTTTTCTCGTGAATTCTTACGTCTTTCAGCGTCGGACAGTTTTATTCATTGCAAGTTACCACCTAGACGTCTCTACACGTGGAGATCTCCAGCAGATGGAATAGAAGGACGCATCACAAGAAATCAAATCAATTACATAATGGTCAACAAAAGATACAAAAACGCAGTAAAAGCATGCAAGACATACCCCGGAGCTGACATCCCCACCGACCACAATCTTCTTCTTGTGACAATTAGGATAGAATTTAAAAGAACACAAAGAAATAAGCAAATAATAGCTATTAACCCAGATAAGCTTAAAGAAGAATCTACTAGTAATACAATACGGGAAGAAATACATAGACAGTTGAGTAACAGAATAGTATAATCGACACAAACTCCCGAGGAAGACTGGCACTATATTGAGAAAATACTTACAAGAGTAACAGACGACTACCTTAAACAAGATACACGAAAAAAGAACAAAACATGGATGACAGAAGAAATTCTAAAGATGATGGACGAAAGAAGAAAATACAGAGGTAAAAATGAAACAACATACGAGCAAATACACAAGAATATCAGAATAAAGGTCCAATAAGCCAAAGAAACCTGGCTAAGTGAAAGATGCCAAGAAATTGAAGAGTTGGAACAAAGACATGATAGTTTCAATCTACATAAAAAAGTAAAAGAAGCCGCTGGAATATTTAAACAAACTCCTACGTCTTTCATCGAAGATAAACATGGGAACCTGCTACTGAATATAGAAGATCAAATAGGTAGATGGAGAGAATACGTGGAAGAGATGTTTCAAGACCGGTAGAGGACGAACATTTACATGCAGGAGGCATCGACTGGACCATATATCACAAAGTAAGAAATTATCAAAGCGGCAAATTAGATAAAGAACGGAAAAGCTGTTGGGGAAAATAATATCCCAATTGAAATAATAAAGATATTACTAGACGAACACATCGAAGTAATGGAAGATATATTTAACAAAATATACGAAACAGGCATAATACCAAATGATTGACTGACATCGGTGTTTACACCACTACCAAAGAAGAGAAACTCCAAGAAATGTGAAGACCATAAGATTATTAGCTTGATGAATCATATGTTGAAGCTTTTCCTACGAGTAATACACAATAGAGTATACAATAAACTAGACGAACGCACTGGTCAAACTCAGTTTGGTTTTAAGAATGGGTTCGGAACAAGAGAAGCACTTTTTTCAATACGTGTGCTAGTTTCACATTTCAAACCTCTACCAAGAAAAAAAGGCTTAAATTAGAATAAAAAGCGAAACATTTGGAAAAATTAATATCGAGAAGGGAGTAAGACAAGGATGTGTCCTATCACCTTTGCTGTTCAATGTTTACTCTGAGAAGATATTTCAGAAAACCTTGGAAGGCACCTCAGATGGTATAATTATAAACGGGCAATGTATAAATAACCTGCGATATGCTGATGAGACTGTCATACTGGCAGATAATACTGAAGCCCTGCAACGCTTAACGGTCCGAGTAACGACAGCCTGTAGAGAATTTGGAATGAAATTGAATACAAAGAAGACAAAAACGATGGTCATCAGCAAGCACCGAAACAGAAGGGCGAAGGTCAATGTCGACGGAACAGATCTGGAAAGAGTAACAAGAACAATGTACCTTGGAAGTAATCTTGATGAAACTTGGGACCACTCACTAGAGATAAGAATACGCCTGGAAAAGGCACGTACAATGTTTTACAAAATGCAAAAAGTTCTATGCAACCACCAGCTGGGCATCTCATTGAGAACTAGAATACTTAAGTGCTATGTTTTCTCCACCTTGCTCTATGGTGTTGAAGCCTGGACAATGACAGAAGCAACACAAAAAAGAATCCAAGCATTCGAACTCTGGTGTTAACGTAAAATGCTCAGAATATCCTACATGAACCAAAGAGAGCTTATGCTTATAATAAAAGAACGGAAAACACAATATTTTGGTCACATCATAAGAAATCAAAAGTATGAACTGCTCCAACTTATAATCGAGGGCAAAGTCAATAGCAAAAGAGGACCAGGAAGAAGACGCAACTCTTGGCTTAAAAACCTAGGGCAATGGACGAACATGACCTCCATAGAACTATTCAGGGCTGCTACAAATAAGATTAAATGGGCAAATGTAATAACCAACGGCCTTAAGGATAAGGCACCGTAAGAAGAAGATTGATTGCTCTTATTTTTTCAATAGTTATTCCTCTTATTGTTCAATTTCGTTGACGTTGACGAGTGCATTGTTCCTTTTACTAGTTGGATGTATCTTTGAAGGATGTTAAAGCTATGCGGTATTTGATATACTTGTGCCTATTAATTGGGTCATCGGCCTGTTTTCTGGCTACCACATCTACAGAAACGACCATAGAGCAAGGTCAGGAGACACTGCTATTCTAGTGAGAAGAGGAATACCCATATTAGAATATACACACCAGCACTAAACACTATGGAAGCAACTACAATCAGAGTACAAATGAGACAAGAAGAAATTAGGTTCACCTCTGCATACGTAAGGCCACGAGATCCAATAAACGAAGATGATCTGAATGCGTTCCTAAATATAGAAGAGCCGTTCATAATAATAGGAGACCTAAACGCAAGATCCCCAAACTGGAATGATAAAGCTACGAATATAAACGAAAGACTACTAAACATCAAATCTAGCAAACAATGACGATACTATGGTAATAGGACCCATCGAGCCAACCCATTTTCAAGGAGATACTCAACCCACCATATCTAGACATAGTAGTAGCTAAAAACCTAGGACTATAGACAGATATCCAAACATCAAACGAACGAAGGAGACCACAACCCCTTATTACTACAAATAGGAACATGGAAAGAAAACAGCACAACAAAAAGAAAAAGAAAGAAAACAAAGTGGTTAAACCACAAAAGACTTAAAAGTATTGGAATCAACAACATCCCAGTGATCAAAGTTCCACAGGAATATAAGAAAATGTGTTAGAGTTCGAAAATATCATCTAAGCAACTCTAAGAAACAGCACTACTGAAGAAGAGTTGGAAATATACATGGGAAGGTTTAGAAATATAATTCAGGAAATAAAAAACATGATTAGATAAAAAACAGAGCCAAGAAGAGAGCCAGAAGAACAAGAAACCAGATAAAACAAAGCAAACTATCTAAACAGAGAGGTGAAAACGGCATTGGCAGAACACAGAAGCTAAAGGTGCGATAACTACGTACAAGAAATGGATAAACATTGTTGCAAATCTGTTTCCGTGTTAATACCGATTCTTGAACAATTTGTAATTAAAATTAAATTTTTAATTAAAATTAACAATTAAAATTGTAACTTTATATTATTGTGTGCGAATAGTTGAAATTTTAGTGCTTATTTATTGTTTGTGATTTTAAAAATGCCACTCGTTCCAACTGATGCTGCTAGGGTAGTGGCTTTACGTCATATCACTGGTATACTCGACGTACCCAGAACTACGGTACAAGATGCGATCTGGCGATTTCGGGAGACAGGATCGTACAACCACAGGCCAGGTCAAGGCCAAAAACGATGCACTTCAGTTCGAGATGACTGCTTCATTGTCACTAAAGTATTGAGAAATCGCTTTTGCACCGCTCCTGAAGCTCGTAGGTCTCTTCTTGAGGTGAGAAACGTTAGTGTGAGTGGACAAACGATAAGAAGGAGACTGTCAGAAATAAACTTGAGGGCTTTTCGTCTAGCTTGCGCACTACAACTGCTCCCACAACACCGTAGGGCTAGACTTCATTTTGCGCGAGAACATGCTAACTGTACTATGGTGAAATGGAAGAATATACTGTTGTTGAGATGAGAGAAAAATAGCCCCAAAAGGTCCAGATGGGCGCCAACGTGTCTATGGGCGTCAAAATAAAAGGTTTGCTGCATGCGCTATAACCGAAACAGGAGGAGAGTCAGTAATGATTTGGGGAGGTATTTCTTACGAAGCGCGTATTGACCGTGTTATGTTCGGTAATGGCTGTGTAAATTCCCAAGTATATGTGCAAGAAGCTCTCCAAAACCATGTCATGGCTTTTTGCATCATTCACTGATGACAAATTTAGACTAATGCATGACAATGCACGTTGCCATACAGCAAGGTAGAGGAGTGGCAAAATATCCCCCAATCTGATATCCAGGATATCATGAATGGATTGCCAAACCGGTTCCAAGAAGTCCTAAGGTCTAGAGGCGGTAACACTCATTATTGATACCCAATTTTTTTCAATTGGACTAATGGACTTTGATTTCAAAATATAGTTAATTTGAATTTTCTTCGAAGATTGGATTTTTACTGTAACAAATGACTTTTTTTCAAAAATAATATTTTTTCTCTTCCGCGGAGATAAAAATTGATAAAAGACATGTCTAGTTGTTAAAGCACCTAACTTTTGTATTATACTTTTGTATATATAAGCGAATCAATCAAAAAACAAAATGTTGAGAAAGCATGAGGCTATAGTTACAATTTAATTTCAGTATTCTACAAATGCTAGAATATTTCACAGGGTGGTAAAAACTTAAAAAGCAAAAAACACAGTTTGATTCGTACACCCGGTATACAATGAAAATTTACCTGTTTAGCAACAATATTATTATGTAGGTAATGTGAACAAAACAATAATAAAGGTGGTGGAGTTAATATTGCGGGCCAGTTAAATAGTCTGTATTACTGAAAAACATGTTGTACTAGTTGTACATGTTTAACTAGTTGTTAAACTACCTAACTTTTGTATTATTCAATACAAGCAAATGAATCAAAAAACAAAATGTTGAGAAAACATGAGGCTATAGTTAGGTTTTAATTTTAATATTTTCTAAATGCTAGAATATTCTACAGGGTGATGCAAACTTTAAGAAAAAAACACAGTTTAATTCGTACACCCGGTGTACAATGAAAATTTACCTGTTTAGCAACAATATTATTATAAACATATTGTCAAAGAATAAGGCTATAATATTTTAAAATGATACTTAAATCGGACAACAGGTTTAGGAGATATAAGACATCAAAAATATTTTGGCCCAGAGTATAGTATACAGCCAGCTACAGAAACTTAGTTTTCTTGTAGGTAATGATATTACTTTTCAGACATCCCCCAACAAAAAACTAATAAAATCCCCACACCCGGGCACGATAGGCCAACATCCTCGAGAGCCCAGTCGCAGAACTAGAACTATCGAATTTCAAATTCGATGATGTCACCACAGATAACAGGAAAAGCGCTTGTACGTGGCACACAAGAGGGTTATTACATGATAATTTTCGCATTTCTGAACAGGTTATTCCCTTTTTTTGTAACTATCTATTCGAAGGACATTCGACTATCAGTCTGTGAAAGATCCTCAAAAGTATTTTTGTATTGTTTTTTTTTGAGAAAAAAAAAACACTAAAAATACGTAATATTATTTGTGAAACAGAAATTATTTTTTTATTCTGTACGATATTCTTTATAAATATATATATATATATATATATATATATATATATATATATATATATATATATATATATATATTATAATGAAAACGGAAATACAATAAATTAACTTAGAATTATATACAACCAGATATGCAGTGTTGCTTAGTAGATTTATTTAGATAGTAATTTGAAGACATAATTTATAAGTTATATATTAGATAATATTATTAAAAAATAATTATATGAGGGTATTTTTAAGAATTTAGCATAAGAATCAGGTTTAAGAAGTTATTTTTATTTTATTTAATATTAGATATTTTTGAGTCAGCATATGCAACCAAACATACACTGTAGTGTCAAAGTCAAAAAGTTATTTATTTTTGGAATGTTAATTTAGAATATAATTGTGGATGTAAAATAGTAAAAATATATTTAATATAAATGTTTAAGTTACATATAATAGTGTAGTTCTGATCTGGAGAGCCTAAAGTCAAGTAAAGTATAGACAGAAAACTCTAGAAATGCCAATGGGACTGTATACATAATACATCACAGGCAGGAAATCATTCCAGATTGTTCATATAGAAAAAATAGAATGATTCGAACATTATTTGTTGCTAGAATATTCTGGAAACAATGAAAACATATAAAAAGCCATGTAATTTGGAGTTAGTTCAGGTCAGTTTGAATTAGAGTTTAGTTCAAGTCTGTTATGAGTTAGAGTTCAGTTCAGTTACCAGTTCAGTTACCAGTATGATCAGTTGTTAGTAAAGTTATAATTCAAGAATTTAGTTACAAGAAGATTATTAATTGAGTTAAGTGAGTTAGTTAGAAGATATTAAATCAGTTACAAGATTATTATTGAGGAGTTAGTTATAACAATTCAAGGATTATTAAGTTAGTTGTTTATGAGGTTATGAAGAGATTCTTAGCTAGCAGAAGGCATTGATTAAGTTAAATGAATTGTTAAGTTAAATACAGTTGGAGATTAATTATTACTACAGTAGTATAATGACAGTTTTGAAGTTAATTCATTGAAATAAGCATTCATTAATACAACTAAAAGATACAATATATTTCAAAGTAAATTATATGGAAATTACAAGGAGTTAAATATATATTTATATGGTAAGTGGACATAATTAAGAAGGAACATATTAAAATAGTTGGATAACCAAGGCTTAGTAAGAAGATATCGAGTGGTGATAATAACTTTAATTTTGGAAAAAACTTTAGGCGTTCAGTGAAAGAAGGTACCAAATTTTGTTAATAATTTAATAATTGTAAGAATTTCAAATTTTAGATAGATTGTTTTAAATTGATATTGCTTATATTACATAGATAGGTTTGTTTCATAACAGTTATAATTAAGATAATTTAAAAAGTACTTAAAAACTAATTCTTTGAGAACCGCGATAAAAACCCTATACTTACAAATATCATTCAAATTTACTCATTGCTCATACAACAACAACACATCATAACAATATATATATATATATATATATATATTATATATATATATATATATATTATATATATATATATATATATATATAAAAGTATTTCTTATTTTATTAAAAAAACTCGACATTCCAAACACCTGAATATATAATAATTATTTTTATGCATGTACGGGTACAAACAATTCTCTAAGCTGCGTTTCTAATGTACCAAACAATACAAGAATCCAATAAATTCTTGCTTCTTCACTGGTTATAGTTCTCCCCGAGATTAAAATTGTTCAAAGTTGGGGTCCCGAAACGTGGACTAATTTAAGTTTTCCAATTTAAAGCTCACAGCATACAAGGGGATTACCGTTTTGTAGAGGTTTTCTATTGATATCTTGGTAATGTGTATTTAAAGAAAATCTCAATATAAAAGAAAATGTAAATAAAATGAAATGAAAACATGTGGAATGTGCAAAAGGATCCGTAATAAAATTGTACAGTAGTGTAGTCAAATTATCAAGATAATTACAGAAGAATAGGAGAAATTCTTTTATTAATATTAGCTTTTAAAAACTGTCAATAAGGACAAACACAACAATGTGGAAATATAGACATTACTGTACAAAATAAGATAATGGTGACAAAAATTTTTATATTAACACATTCGCTGCCACCTGTCGCCAAATGGTATTTTGCGTGCGTGAAACAGGTGCGTGAAACAGGTTGATAAAAGGCATTTTGCCTTACTTTAGTGAGGAGCCACTGCTACTCCTGACGTTCTCAAATTGTGAAAATAAATAGGTTCTTTTGCCAGTCAGCTCTACGCATTATTACTTCTTTTTTTGCAGGCACCTAGATAAAGGTTCGATTCACATATTTTTGACTCTGGTTTTTGACATATTTAAGGAGTAGATTAAGCACAAAATAGCATCTGTTGGCCATGCAAATTCTGCGGTAGTATTATTTTCAGTGTTAGGGAGCGCTCGTAGATATATAAATTCGTTCACTGCTTCGATGACGTCGTTTTCTGTAACAAGTGGTCATAGAAGTTGTGGTTGCATGCTTATTTTCATATACTTCGTTTTGTTGGTGTTTATTATTAAACCAATGTTTGTAGCTGATTCTTTTAACGCTGCATACGTCTCTAGTACAGCGTTTTCCGTTCTCCCAACAAGATTGACATCATCGGCTTAGACCAGGATTTGTACTGATTAATTATATTGAACCAGTTGTTGTGATTTGTAACATACGTATTACTTTCTCCAGAGCCAGACTGAACAGTATACAGGAGAGAAGGTTTCCCTGGCACAACCCATTATTTGTTTTAAAAATATATATATATTATATATATATATATTTTATATATATATATATATATATATATATATATATATATATATATATATATATATATAAGATGGTGGTATTCTTGACTGTTGATTTAAATATAAGTTATGATTTTTGAGGATGCAGTCAGTTTATTTGGCCCACAAGACAAAGAAAACTCTTTGACTTACTGTCAAGCTTCCGAATTTTATTTAATTCTTTTTCAAGACATCTATAAAAAGAAATATAAATTAACTAGTTAGAATTGTTAATTGTCTTACTTAAATAATTTATATATATATATATATATATATATATATATATATATATATATATATATATATATATACATATAAATATTAAGGATCACTCGAAGAATGGTGGGTTTTTCGGTCAATAGGTGGAGAAAAAAGACAAAGAAGGTGGCTACTTCATCTATTTATTAAAGACGTTTCGCTTTTTAATCAGAAAACATCATCAGTTCATCTAAAAAGTACAATATGAAAAACCAAACATCCATAGAAAAGTTATTAGTGTGTTACCTCAAAAAGACGTGTAGCAATCAATGATATTAAAATTGTAAAGTAGCTTAGGACAATGGACATTAATAGATTATATTGTATAAACAATAAATTGAACTAAATACAGTTAACAATTTTCTCAAACTTAGCACAGCAAAAGAACATGTGGTAGTTATACATGTATATAAAACTATGTAAAAAACAAGTAAAAAAACCATTAATATGAGGAAAAACAAAAAAGATCAAAGAATGCGCTTCCAACAGTATATCAATAGTTAAAGTTTGATTTTGACTTTAGGTAGCATTATTAGAGTGAATGGATTAAAATTTTGTAATTTAAAAGTATAATTAAGTTATCACTATGAGCTTCTGGTCTGCTGCCGGTGAAATGAAGGCAACAGGTATTAGCAACACCAACAACGTGAAAAGACAGTAGCCTTGAGGTCAACGCGTGACAGAACAACAAACCGAATTACCAACTCTTGTATAATAGAGCGGTTCATCTAAAAAATATGACAAATTTGGTTGACAACATGTCAGTAAAAACCAAAAAATGAAAAAAAAAAAAAGGTGGTTGAGAACATAATTTTCCCCCCAGTGATAAGTTGAGAGAAACAAAGAACAGACAAGTGAGGTCAATCCAAATATTCAAATAATCTACGTTGTGGCTGGTTAGCCAGCCACAGGTGAAAATTGATTAAACTTCCAACAGTCCAAGGTTTATAACATTTGGAACTGAAATTAATAAGGATTCTATAAATCAATTATAATTATAAAGTTGTATTGAACCATTTGATTAGAACCAATTAATACAAATATATACATGCAACGTTGACAAAGTAATTAATGAAATGTAAGTTGCATAAATTTATGATAATTTAAAGTATGAAAATATTATTTTATTTTATTTTATTTATATTTGACAATTATTTAGTAAGAAAATATGATAAATCAAAACACTAAGGGGACAATTTTAAAGTAAATAACATATTCAGCCTAATTCTGCAATATTAGAGCATGACAAATTTGGCTCAAGTTACTAATGTCCGTTCTCTTATTAAGAGCGTTAGGGTGTTTAAGTATTGACCACATTTCTAAAAACTGTCTTTTAACGGGATTGCGTTCAGAGCCAAGAATCCTAACTTCATTAAAGTCTACTTTGTGTTTAGTGTTCATCGCATGTTGGGCAAGAGCACAAGTATGCTTAGATAAGTTGATATCACTGCGGTGCGTCGTAAGATGCCCTCTCAGTGATTTTCCAATCTGGCTGATGTAGCACGAGTCACACTCAGCACAAGGTATATAAAAAATGACATTAACTTGTTCCAAAAGGGACAAGGTTGTTTTAGTTTTTGAAAACAAATTTCTAACAGTCTCAGGATTCCTAACTGCAATTTTAACAGGTACGCTATTCTGTTTGTACAGTTTAATAAGTTTTTCAGTAACTGGAGGAAAATAGGGTAAAGATGAGAAATGGGTAGTAGGAGTCCCAAGTGCTGTACTAGTCAGAACAGTGTCATTAATGGAATTATTTGATATTATTCTAAGTTGGTCACCATTGGGTATGTCATTCAAAGAGAAACCATAGCTTGGTATATAAAGGTATTTATAATGAGAGAAGACGGATAGAATATATATGTTATATATACAAGACTGAATGCGATGTCCCATGCTTCTTATAAGTGTATTAATGTAGTTCTGGTCCATGGAGCCCCGTTTTTCAATCGCTACTGCTATTCTAAGATCTTGTAGTGTCATTGGGGGTGGCTGAAGGGACTGAATTTTTCTTTTGAGCATATCCCATCCGTGCTCAATGAGATTGAGGTCAGGTGAGCAAGGTGGCCATTGTAATCTGACGATATCTTCTGTCTCTGAAAATTCTGCCACATGTCTCGTACGATGGGAAGGCGCATTGTCGTCCATAAAAATAAATTCTGGACCAACAGCTCCTCATCACAGGCGTTCAACAGGCCTTAGAATGGTATTAATATAAATTTATTCATTCATGTTACCAACAATAGGAATTAAAGGAGTTTGATTATTTAGCATGATGTGGTCCCAACACATTATGGAGTCACCTTATATGGGACTCTTTGGACAGCTTGGTTAAGTCTATCCTGTCGATTTGGGTTCCTCCAAATCCTAATTCGGCGATTATCCGACAAAAGGCTAATTTTGGTTTCATCAGAAAATAACACGTTTCCCCATCTGTTGTGAAGCCATTGTAAATGTTCATTGGCCCATTCCAGTCGAGTCCTTTTCTGCTTTAACGTAAGCTTTGGTACAAACAATGGTCTTCTTGTAAATAAATTCGCCAAATTTAACCTGTTAATAATAGTCTGATTGCAAATTAAAATATTATGAGCTTGCTCCAGCTCTCTACTAATAGCTGGGGCAGTCATAGAGGGGTTTCTTCGGGCAGTTAACGTTAAATAGCGTTCTTGGACATGATTAGTAATTCTGGGTATTTCTCTTTTTGAACGATCGCTAACAGAATTCGTCTCTCGATATTTTTTCACAATCCGAGACACATCACTCTGATTAACTCCAACCCGGACAGCAACGTCGACTTATGTGTGGCCTTCCTCATACAAAGTAACGATTCTAGCTCTGTTGAACTCAGATATCAGTATACGTCTATACATATTGTTCACTACAAAGTGAATAAAACGCAAACCATTTTTTACAACTATCGGTTTTAGAAAACTGATGAACGCAATATGAATACTGAGAATCTCCGCGACGATTAAGAAACAAGAAACAAACAATAAAATATATTATTTTAGTAGACAAAAAAAATCAGTGCAAAAAATTTCAAATGAGAAACGTTCAGTGGCGTTACAGCCACTGAATTAATAATAATACTGAATTCTTTTAAACCTCTTCGATTTTGTTAATCTGCTAAAACGAAACATCCGGTAGTTTTCGGTAAATGTACAGTCTGCAGTAGAGTCTACAGAGGAGGTTTGATTATTTTTCCAGTCTATTGAGAACTCGTTCAGTCAATTAAACTGATGCTCCCCCTTTGCAAAGAGCTCCCTTTCCCTTGCCGTTTCGGAAAAACATATTTGAAACGCTTGAGGATTGCGTAGATGTGTGTTTGCTTGTGCTGTATTGAATAGCGATGGATGATAATGTAAAGAATGTTTAAGGTACACGCAGAAAACTATAAGCGAAAGTTTTATAATAATTTAGTTTTAGTTTTAGTACTGTCGTAGTAATTTCAATTATAATACTTTAAGTAAATTTAAACTAGTATCTTACAGCACTGTGTAAAAGAACTGTTTGTTTGAGAAATTATGTTTCGATAATATGCTTTTTTTCAGTATATTGAATTATTAAAATCCTATAACGTTATATACAGAGTGGCCCAAAAGTCTGGAAACGGCTAATTATCTCGTAAAATGCAAATCATAATTGTACAAAATTTGAGGTACACCTATTTTGGGATACGGAGATTCCATATTTGATATTTACAATATTGCCAGATTTGCCGTTTTTCTTATATTATTAGTAACTTTGGTTTTTCAAATACATCATCCTGTATATTCAGTCATTATTGGAATCTCCTATTCAATACGAGTTCAACCATATGTAACACTTATGATTTTATGTAATATGGAAGGTCATAAATACATAAAACCGAAGTCTGGCAACGCCTAAATTGTTTCAATAAATTTTTTAATACTAACTATTTTCAAATGCATTAAAACGTAACAATTGATAGTTTAGAACATTTTTTAACATAGTAGTTACGTTATTGAGTGTTCAAAATGTGCTCAATTTGTGAGTTGACAGCACCCTAATCGATGGTAGAAGGCGTCTACCACATTTCTCCATGATTGTCTAGAAATTATTCGAGATTCATTGATAACCCGTTGCCTTAGCTCTGCAAGACTTGCTGGTTAAGTTTTGTAAACTGAATTTTTCAAGTATGCCTAATAAAAATAATCTTTAGGATTGAAATCGAGTGAACGTGGAGGCCATTCAATTCTACCATGTCTACTAATTTATCGTTCAGGAAATATCTCATCTAAATATCGCCGAACATTTACACCAACTATCTGACATTAAATTTCTTTCGACAAAAAATGACCCAATTGAATAAGTAACTACCATATCTGACCATACATTTAATTTTTGTGGTCTTTGAGTATGGTTTTCACGCATTCAGTCTTTCTATGACCAAAGTCATCTTCACTTAATTCTTGCAATAAGTTAATTTTGTATGATTTAAATTTATTTTTACGTAATAAACGTAAGACTGAAGAATAACCTACATCATGTATTTGTGCAACCCTGCCTGGGGATGTATGTGGATCTTCAACAAAACTTTGCTTATATCTGAAGTTTTTGTCATTGATAACTCGTTTCGGTCAACCTGATCGGTATCTATCTTTTACTTCTCCAGATTCCTCAAATCGCCTTACAGTTTTTTGTACCGTCGTCTTATGAATAGGAGAACGGTTTAGAGAACGGCATTTTAGAGAAGCAATTTAAATTGCAGAACTTTTTAAACCACAACTACTGTCAATTTTAGTTCATAATTTAAATGGTGAACAAATGTCAAAATCACAGCATTCTCCATTTAAATATTTAAATTTATTAAAATCTACATATTTTGCACTGTTTTATGTATTTAAGATCTTTCAGACTACATAAAATCAAGTGAACATATGGTTGAACTCGTATTGAATAGCTGAACTCGTGTGAAATTCACATTGAATGCGTGAAAACCATACTTAAAGACCACAAAAATTAAATGTATGGTCAGATATAGTAGTTACTTATTCAATTGGGTCATTTTTTGTCGAAAGAGATTTAACGTCAGATAGTTGGTGTAAATGTTCGGCGTTATTTAGATGAGATATTTCCCGGACGATAAATTGGTAGACAAGGTAGAATTGAATGGCCTCCACGTTCACCCGATCTCAATCCTAAAAATTATTTTTATTAGAGATACTTGAAAAATTCAGTTTACAAAACTTAACCAGCAAGTCTTGCATGGCTAAGGCAATTAATGATGGATGAATCTCGAATATTTTCTAGACAATCATGGAGAAATGTGGTATACGCATTCTACCATCGATTAGAGTGTTGTTAACTCACAAATAGAGCACATTTTAAACACTTAATAAAGTAACTATTATGTTAAAAAATATTCTAAACTATCAATTGTTACGTTTTAATGTATTTGAAAATAGTTAGTATTAAAAAATGTATTGAAACAATTTAGGCGTTGCGTTGTCAGACTTCTGTTTTATGTATTTAAGACCTTCCACACTACATAAAATCATAAGTGTTACATATGGTTGAACTCGTATTTAATAGGAGATTCCAATAATAACTGAATATACAGGGTGATGCATTTGAAAAACCACTAGTTAAAAAAAAGTTACTAGTAATATAAGAGAAACTGAAAATCTGGCAACATTGCAAATATGAAATATGGAATCTCTGTATCCCAAAATAGGCGCATCTCTTGTTAACATCTGAACCAGAAGTTTTTCTAATTTTAGCATTATTTATAGCGTGTTCTACCTCGCATTTCATAATTTCTGGGCCATCAGTATAATTTTAATAGGATTCGATAGTATTATTTCTGTCATCTTCAAATAACTCTAATATATACAGTTGCCATTCTCTTCTTATTTCGATTTCATTTACAATAGTTTTGTTATTATTGTCAACAAGTACAGAGGGATTTTTTTTTAAATATGTTGCTTATTTCTTTTACTTTTTTACGTACAATAAATAAGTCTTGACTAAATATCACATCCTCCATTTCGTCGCATTTTTCTATCATCCTTTTTTTTGCCAATTTTATTTTCTCTGTAGGTATTCTCTGTAGATATCTACATTATGTTTCATTCGATTTGATATCGATAAGAAAATTGATAAGCTAAAGACGAGAAACAACTTATAGATAGTTACCATTTTTACATAAGAAAAAATGAACAAACTATTTGCATAAACAAACACTTTTTTTGAAACATTTTATGCATTAAAACTGTACGCATCTTGTAGAGATAAGATAACTGACATTTTATAAAACACAAATCGACATATCTAAGATCATAAAACAGTTAAGTTGAATTTGCGAGAGATCGGAAGTTCAGAGAAACCACAAAATCAGAGATAAAGGCTCTCTTAGGGGCATTATATGTAATAGGTATAAATAAAGAAGATTAGATAAATTCCTGTGAATTGTAGAATCCCAATGATAGAGAGATGAACACTTTACGAGGGCTGATCAGTTTAAGCTCTCCAGTTGTTTGCTAGGTGTTTTTTATTTGATGAACTAAGCAGAAATAAAAAGAAATTTCGCTTGCTACAATATCACTCTTAATAAGACGTAATGATACTTCAGAAAGTATTGAGAGTACATTTAATAAACCTGCAAAATATAAAGTCAAAATGTTATATTTATTGATTGCTTGTAATAAACTTGTGTTTCTATACAGGGTGAGTCATAACTATTGGGACATAGACTAAGGACAGGTTATTTGGACCAAAATATGGCTATTGGGCCAAATATGCATTAATAAAATGTTGCTGAGAAAAAAGATACAGGGTGTTAAAGTTAATTTTTGTTTTTCGTCTTTTGCTAATAGTTTCCTTGTATATTTATAAATTGCTATCAAAATTGGCACAGAGGCATAATCTTAGATAAGAAATAGTATTTTATTTACAATTTTACGTTTTGTCATAGAGGGCGCCACGTAGATCATTCCTAACGATCAAATTGAGTCTAAACTTTTTCTGATGAAACTTTTTAGTGATTTCTATTAGAAAATATGACGTAAACATCATTTTTACGTGAAATTGGTACTCTTTTCAAATATTATTTTCAAAAGGATTTCAAATATTACTTCATTTATGAAAAGTATGCTTTGGACTGTCAGATAATTGTTGTTGGTAAATGTCATTTGTTCAGAGTAAATTATTTTTAATGTGTAGGGTAATGTTGCATTTTTTAAAAGTAATCATTATTTTTTTGATTGAAATGACTCGTCACAATTATTTTACTAATGAAGAAATGCGAGATATGATTTGCGTATACGCACAAGAAAATTTTTGCGGTCGCTCGGCAGCCAGAAGGTATAGAATGTTATACACAAACAGAAGATAACCAAATCACAAAACTTTTGCAAGATTATATCGTAGTTTAGGTGAAACTGGGTCATTTCACACTAAAAATCGGGGTGGTCGACCGAAACAAATCACACTTAATCAAAGATGAACTTTTGGTTCGAGTAGATGAAAATCCTGAAATAAGTTCACGACATCTATCGGCAGCAACAGAAGTAAGTCAGTCGTCTATTGTTAGAATTCTAAAAAAAGAGAACCTCCATCCTTATCACTTCACTCCTGTTCAAAATTTACTTCCAACAGATCTTCCACGACGGTTACAGTTTTGCCAACGTATTCTGCATAAACATCGCAATGACAGACACTTCATTAAGAATATTATGTTCACCGACGAAGAAACTTTTACCAGACGAGGGGTTTTTAATTGGCGAAATAGTCATTATTGGGAAGAAGAAAACCGCATGCTATTAAAGCTAGACATTTTCAGCATGAGTTTAAATAGAATATTTGGTGTGGCATTACTGGCCACCAACTACTAGGGCCTTATGTTCTTCCTCCGAATTTAAATGGAGATTCTAATTTATTCTTTTTGAAAAATACTCTTAGTGATATTTTGAATGATCTGTCACTGGATGTAAGAAGAAAAATGTGGTTTATGCAGGATGGAGCGCCACCTCATTTTTCATTAGCTGTTAGAAATCATCTTAGTGACGTATTTCCTTAACGATGGATTGGCAGAGGCAGTGATTTTCAATGGCCACCAAGAAGTCCTGAGTACAACCCGCTAGATTTTTATTTTTGGGGACATATGAAGTCCTTAGTTTATGACAATGAAATTAATACACGAGACGAACTTTGGAGTTACATTCAAAATGCAGCTAAACTTATAAGGGGACAGAAAAATATTTTTTTTAACGTCCGAAAATCCTTTATAAAAAGAATTCGAAAAGGCATAGAAATCGGAGTAGACCATGTAAAACATTTAGTTTCAGTTTTTGTGAGTTATTTTAAGTTAAAGTGTGTTTAGTTTGGATTTATCATCAAAATGGAAACCTTACGTTAGTTGCAACTTTGTTGATTAGTTTGGTATCTGATAGTGGAATTGTAAATAAAATACTATTTCTTGTCTAAGATTATGCCTCTGTGCCAATTTTGATAGCAATTTATAAATATACAGGAAAACTATTAGCAAAAAAAACGAAAAACAAAAATTAACTTTAACACCCTGTATCTTTTTTCTCAGCAACATTTTATTAAGGCATATTTGTCCCAATAGCCATACTTTGGTCCAAATAACCTGTACTTAGTCTATGTCCCAATAGTTATGACTCACCCTGTAATTTAATAAAACACAAAAATCACCGGCGACCTATCATAAAATGTCAGATTTTTAAATTAATCTTAAAACGTTTTATTACAACACTAATTTAAAAACTGTTAAAAGTGAATGATGAATCTGACCCTCAAAGCAAAACATACTTAGGTTAGCTTTGGTGATAATGAAAATGATGTCTTGTTATTATGAAAAATAGTTACAGAGTGATAGTTATACAGAGTTACGAGAAAGTCTGGCGAAAAGGTGCTATATTTGAAAAGAATAAACTGAACTTAGCAAGATTTAGCAAGATTTAGCTTGTTTGTCTCATTTTTAGAGTTCAAATCTCTAACGACGACTATAAGTTTATTCGTTTCAAAGATATTACATTACTGCCAGACTTTTTTGCAACGCCGTATATATACACGACTTTAAATTGAGTGAAGTTAGTAAAACCATGTACATAAAGCAGACGACAATAAATCATTTTTCTCACGTAATTTAGAATATTTGCGCTGCTTGTTGAAGTGCTTGATGTTAAGTCTCTTTAATTTAAACTGGTTAAAATGGTAAACTGTTCTTGGAGTATCTGAAATAAAATGTATTATTTTAAATAGTTATCTAAACTTTTAAACTCGATTGAATTGCTTATAAATATATCTATGACAAACCGTGACAAACTTCGAACACAATAAAATATAAAATTCAAATGAGCTGCCACTAAATTTGGTGTGTAAGTTTATAAATGAGGTAGTCTACTGCAAGACGATCTACAAAACGCAATTCTCTGACAACCCCGTAAATCGTTCACATTAATTTCAGAAAAATTATAAAAAAATTAGAGAAGATTACCAGTAATATATATTTTAAAAATATTAATATAATATGCTTGTTTAGCAAAAAAATATTACAACTAACAATATAATGTGTGTTATGATACAATAAGGGGTTCTAATGGGGGAGTGATGCGTCTCAAATAGCCTCTCCTACTCAACAGTCAACCTCACATTCCCGTTGGTAAACCCTGTTATCACAAACGAGGCTATCCGAATATAGGCGGTATCACCTTATCATCCTGCACGGAGAAAATGTCGTTGCCATCTTCAGGTCCACTACCCCCTGAGGCTTGTCTGGAAGCTACAGTCGGCAGCCCCGGCACCAGACTCGGATGCGGAAGGCCAATAACCTTATTACTGAAACTTTTGTAGAAACAAACCGGACGGAACACATGTTGACGACCTTGGCATCACCGAAAACACGGACACGATTTGGTTGTTGAAATGTTACAACTCTGTATAAGATTTCTAAACTAGCTCAAGCAGTAGAATCTGTAGGTCTTCTTTCTTAGCATCAATCCATCTCCTTCGTGGTCATCCTCTACTTATTGTGTCCTCTGGTTTTAAAAATGTTAATATATTCGTGTATTCGCGATCGTTTTTTTAACTTTTTATTTTCAGAGCATGCCTGGTAAATCATTGAATTCTTAAGCACATCAACTTGTGTTCAGTGTATTCGAGTATTTCGAATTAGAAAAAATTAATAAAGGTCCTTTGGAGCCATTTTCTTTTGTTCAACAGTTAGTTCTTCCTAGGACGTTTCTTGAGTGGAAGTGTTTTTGGAGTCCTTATTAAGGTTTATTCGTCTTTTAATTTCTTCAGTTGTTTTGTTGGTAGTAGTTACCGTATGTAAAACTGTCAACACGTTTAAAGATAACAACTTCAAAATACTGTATCTCGTTCCTCATTTGGTAGAAACCAACATGTACTTGGTTTTATCTTCGTTGATAATCAGACAGCCCTGTTTCGCAGTCGTTTCCAATTCTAAGAAATATTGCTTAACATCTCCCTTGCTGTGCCCTATTATGTCAATGTCATCAGCGTATACTAAGATTTGTATCGATCTGTAATAAGACGCAAGCCAGGGCATGCCCTTGTCTGAGTCCATCCTTTATCTCAAAGATTCTAGAATTATCTCCCTGTATTGCTGATACAATACAGTAGTTTTTAAAGTGGTGGATAGAAATTGCATGTTTCTTATATATGATATCATGGACGTATAAACACAGATGGACTTAGTTATTTACATAAAATTGTGTAGTCAAAATTATTCGAATAGGTCACATTCTCAGCACCTTCAACTGTTTATTGGTTAGATTAATATATTTAATAATTGTAATCACAATATCAAGTGTGCACATAGTGTGCATTATCATTTAATAATTTAAATAAATTTAATAACAGCGTATAATAGATATCAATAAATTATTTTATATGTAGAAGCACTGAAAACTATTTATAAATGGCAACGGTTGTTTACATTCCTCTCTCTTATGGATCTACGTCAAACTTCAAATGCTGTTCCATGTTTGTTTACTTTTTACAGTAGATGAGGAAAAGTTATTTTTCGATATTTTGGCTGTATTTTGAGTGATATTTGTGAAAAGTGGAATAAAATAAACAAAATATTTACATCCCGATCTCTCACTTCATTTGTAAGTACATACAATTTACATTATTTAATATGAGGAAATAAGGAAGCCTGTTTGTTTACATTTTAATAGGCGTACCATTGGGTTTATTCATGTTCATTAATGTATTAAATAAGATATGAGTTCATGAAATTAGTAGACATTTTTAAATTGTAAGTAGACATCATCTGATTAAAAAATATCTGTTTAGTACCTTTTTAGTTTAATATTTCTCATGGATACAAATAAATTAGTGAAATGAATAAAACTCATTTATTTTTCTATGTAGGTTTCCAAATAATATTGACGATCGAACTATTTGGGTAGCAAATTTAGGAGAAAACATAAAGATTTTTTATTGTAGCATTATTTTGGTACCTATTAAAAAATTACCTTAAATTCAACTATATTTAATTGTATTAATTTTTAAGCAAATAAAATTGTATTTTAATTTTTCTATAAAGACGTGATTTGTTAATAGGTAAACTCTCGTTTTTTTTTGAATTCTTTGAACGTGTTTTTATACATTATTACTACTTCCAATTTTTAAAATCTGAATAATTACCCGTGAGTAATAATTCAAGCCCGCTTATGCTCATTGCGGAAGCATCACATTCTATCGAAGCTTCAAAACATTGTGTGTATCTTATTGCTGTGTTCATCTATGTTTATACGTCCATGTGTGATATATTATAATAAATTTATATAAATCACGTAATATTGTATATAAAAAAATGCAAAGGTTTTTTTCGAACATAGTTAAACATTTTTCTTCGTGTATTGAAGTTGATATATCTGAGAAGATGTACAACTAGAAAACCATATTTCATTCTTTCAATGAATCGAAATTTATATAAATGTATCAAACTTTCATGTCAGCGGAAAGGGAATATCCCCTACGCTCAAAATTTTTTTGACAAAAACTTATGTATTGTTGACACGTCTCTAGTTGAATGAAAATGCTTTTAGGGACGCGCTTTAGTTTTGCAGAGAGAGAAGTAAAAAGTATGGTAATATTGTTTTGTTCAATATTAAATCTTTTTTGTTATTTTTTTCAGAATAAAAAATTTAAAAACCCATTATATATACTACTACACTTACAAATATTCGGGATATACTAAGTGAATAGAAAAATTGGCTCAGTTTGCTATTACGATTATAATCCCGCAAAGGATATTTTTTTATTTTCGTCTTAATCTAATACAACTTACAAAAGCTCAACTGATCAGCTCAACACGCTAAACGGTTTAGTTTTCGGACTCTAGTGACGTCTTCGGTATCTGAGAGTTGCTGGTAGGTGTTTAGCTCCACTTTTTTTCTTCGGTCTCTTATACTCTTGCTGGATAGTCTAGCACTAGTAATAGTGCTAAAAAATTTTGAAAATTTGTTGATTACCTTGATGTCTTTTTTTTTTTTTCTGTTTGTTATGATATAATCTATTTCATTGGACACTGCTATCTGGCCTGATACATGTCCGCTCACACTGAGGCTTTTTATCGAAAAAAGAGTTCATCATGAATAAATTTTTCTGGTATAAGAAGTTCAAAAATCTTTGCCCTCGTACATTTCTTTCACCATAGCCCTTCTTCCGCATTGCTACTTCTGTATCCCATATTTAAACCCCATTTTCGCATTAAAGTCGCCCATAATTATTGTGTAATATTCTGGTGTGGTATGTAACGCTATTTCTAGGTCCTCATAAAAATTTTCAATTTCTTCATCCGAGTGCGTAATCATTAGAGCATAGATCTGGATTACCTTAACGTTATATCTTGCATTTAGTTTGAAGATAAGATATACAATTCTGGGACTTATGCTGATAATTTCAACTATGTTTTTTGTGTACTTTTTATGCATATGGAATCCTAGTCCACCATTTAAGGTGACTTCTCCACCTCTAAAATGCAATACTTGTCCTTATTTAAGAGTAATTTGGGCTTCCTCTCTTTGTTTTATTTCACTGTGGCCGATGAAGTCCCATTTTATATTTTTCAGCTCCTCCTGTAGTTCCATCATCTTCTGGTCTGATATAACATTGAATGAAGTAATACACATTTGTAGCACTTTGTAGTAGCCTGGTTTTTCCGGGGATTATAATGACAGCCTCTGCTCCACACCTGTTCTAACCGCTACCTTGGTTGGGGGTGTTAAAGCCGCTAGAGACAGGGCCGTTTAGTAGTTTCATCTTTCATGGAAAATAACTTTTGAGGTTTTAAGGAGGTGGAGGTGGAAAGGGTGGAGACGGGAATGCTTTGGATTTGGACATGGTTTCTCCCGGGTTATCCCTGGAGGCTGGGGAAATCCCTGAGCTTACGTGGGCAAGTGTGCTATTTCTGACGTAGATCTATCCCATGCCAAGTTAGGCATTGTTTATTTTGTTGTTTAAGTTAGCTTTTGAATTTGACACTCCTGTTGTACAGTAATCATAAAGATATGAACCTAAAAAGTATTCGAATAGAGTATACTTAGTGCTTCAATTTATTCTGCAATGCTTTGAGAAGTCTTTATACTATCAAAAACTTCAGTATATAATTTTTAAAGAATTTTATTTTTTCTTAATATATTTTTCTTAACCTTTAAGTACAGGTCTAAAAATGATTCTTCCTATCACAAGCCTACAAGTTTTTCACTTTCCTTCCAAATTGCATCACAAAACTGCTTATCTTCCAAAACTTTAGGTTCTCTGTGAACTTGGTAATTACAAAAATACCTTCCGGATACATTTTTAACTTTGTCGGAATACGCTAAGAAAGCTACAGCATTTACACACTGGCTTGCATCCCTAGTGACACTTTTTACAATAAACTTTGCAACCGATTCCTCCATATTCGATAAAAAGTCTCCTTTTCCTTTATGACTTGCCGTTAAAAGAGTAGTATTCATCATTCGTGGATGTACACAGTTACTCATAATATTGGATTTTCGTAATTTTTCTGCAAAACCTTTAGAAGCTATCATATTGCAAAGTTTGGTGTTATAGTAATGAATAGCACCTGAAATGAAATGAGGAGTAAAATAATCAGGAGTCTTCAACTTTTCAACTGTAAGATTATGGAAGAAAGAACCATTAGAGGTAACGAATATTATCCTTGGGTTTTGAGATGTCTTTAGCATATCCACCATTAAATGAGTTAATAAAAACGGACCTAAATGATTCACCTGCATCACACCATCTAAGCAGTCAATAGTTCTGCACTTCTTCATACAAAATATACCAGCGTTATTAACCAGAACATCAACATAACTTACTTTTTCTAAGAGTTTTTTAGAAAAACATCTAACTGATTCAAACGAAGAGAGATCCAAAAAATAATCGTAAACATCTTCGTTACCGGACATGCAGATAATTTTGTTTCTGGACTCAGATTGTTTATCTTTATCTGCCATGATAACTTTGAAGTTTTTTTGCGATAATTTTAGAGCTATCTCGAAACCAAGGCCCTTGTTGGCACCTGTTATAAGAACTATTTTTTTAAGAGAATTTGTACAACTCATTGTCAACGACTACTGACAAAAACATGTCATGCCTGTCAGATTAATTTAAAAAATTTTTGACAAGAGGCTGCGTATTTGTTTTAATATAATTAACAGGTTAAGTACATGGTACACTTTTTTCCCCAATGCACTAAATGTAAATAAAAAAAGAACGTTAAAAAATGTTTAAAGTTTTTATATAGGTATTATTATTATTATCATTATCAACAAAACACCGTATCTAATAAATGTAATAACCAAAGTGAGGCTTGCGGTAATACTCAAAATGTTTTTTGTAGTATTTAAACGAAGTGTATTGGCACAGGGAACACTGGAATGCATCTACTGTAATTGTATAATTTGCCCTCCTTTTAGCTAATTTGATAGAATATTTCGTTGAACTGGCAACGTTACCATAGCAATTAGAATGATATATCGTCGTGGTACTTGCAATAGGTCCTATGTCAAAAGTTTATGGTTTATGAAACATACATGACCAATTCAGTCAAATACACAACTCCAATAAGTCATATATCGATGGGCCAATAAGAAAGATGGGTCGTGACTTCATTTAGGTAAATAAAATTTCGGATAAATTGATGAAGAATTGTATAGATAGAAAGTTGTTTGTCCTTTCTAAAAAGTTACATGAAAATGACATACGGCCTATTGCAGGTACCACGACGATATGTGACAAGATCAACTTACACAACTTGAAAAACACGATTTTCGGTTTTAAGAGTTGTACCAGTTTTTTATGACGCGAAGGGTACCATCATATTGAAAATTTTAATGTCTTTGTTGGCCGATCACTTTTTTTTTAAATATTTCTATTACTGTCTTTAGCTTTCAAATCAAAATCTACAACATCTACACTCTAAAATGCGAATTTTTATGAAAATTTTATTTTTCAAAATGTGAGTTCACGTTGGAGTTTCGCGGACACCAGCAAGATTTTTATCACAAAATGCCTATGAGAGTCCAATGTCGCATCACATCTTGATCTGTCTATTTCACTTGATAACGTGTCGACAAATCTAACAAGGGAAGCTGCGTCGCCGTGGTTTACGCGATTCTTGTCAGTACTTAGATTAGAGTGGTACATAATGCAGTCGTACGAGAAAGAGTAACAAAAACTTAAAAAATATTTTCCAAGAATTCTGTCAGATGAAGAATCGGATGAGTTTGGCGACACGTATCTTTCGTTAATCTAGTTAATTACCAATTAACTGATTCTAGTGACAGTGAAAATGAATCGAGTACTCCGGAACAGAATCAAAAAGGAAACGAGTGGTCGGAAATACCAAACCGTTTTGATAAGGTGTATCAGCATTCCTAAAGAAAATTTTAGAAAAACCAATAGTATCCAATGTAATGAATGAAGCTATTCTCTGGGGGCCGGTCAACGGTGAAAATTTACAGAAAAAAACTGTTTTTCAATAAAAGTTTTTATTTTAACGCGAAATACGTAATATCAATCGATGACAGATTTAGTCAATACTTGAGACTATTTTCAAGTAGATAATTTTTGAATAAATAAGAAAAAAAGTTGGACCTGCATCTTTCTTGCACCAAACACGTGAAATAATGCTTCTTTACAATCATTTTTGAGAAAAAAAAAACAAATTCCCAATAAAAACTCTTTTATTCGGTTACAACAATCAAACGACTATGATTTGCCTACTACACAAATACGAAAAAATCTGCAAAAAGTAACAGGTTGGTGTCAAAAAAATAGGATTCAGAAAAAAAAATAAAACAATAAAAACACGGGCAAACATATCCTTCCATTCATATACATTGTCGTCATCATCCGATTCAGATGATTCGGTTTTCTGGTTCTCTGCCATGGCTGCATCACTTGTGATATGGGTGTAAACAGCCATTTGATCCATAGGAACGAATCGTGTTGTCAACTGCATTACATCTGCATATTTGGCTTTTTTGACAGGTAATGATTGCAATAGACAGGAATATCAGAAAAAACTGAGAGGTCGCTGTCAAGGTTTCTCAAGATTTGAAATAAGTGAAAACTAGGAAGGCCAGTAGATATACTGACTTTAATACTATCTAAATATTCATTGCTGTACTGGAAGTCTTTGCTTTTGATTATATTTTTTATATCATCATCATTATCAATCAGCCAATCGCGTCCACTGCTGAACATAGACCTCCCTCAGTTCTTTCCAGTGTTCTCTACACTGGGCCGCTTGTAGCCAGGTTCCCGCTACACGTTTTATATCATCGGCCTATCTAGTCGGTGGTCGTCCTCGGCTTCTTTTAGTTTCTGGGCCTCCATTCTATAATACATCTTGTCCACCATCCATCTTGTGTTCTGGCTAAGTGCCCTGCCCAGTTCCACTTAAGGGTCGTGGTTCTTTCGATGACGTCTTGAACTCCTGATCTTTGCCTGATTTGTTGGTTTGTTATGTGGTCTCGAAGGCTCACGTTCAGCACTGCACGTTTCATGCCTCGTTGTGTAACTCTGTGTTTATTCGCAGATTTTTGCGTGAGTGTTAAAGTCTCTGCTCCATAAGTTTGTATAGGCAAAACATGATTAATATAGTGGTACAAAAATGACACTACCTCGTTTGGTGACTTTCGAGCCGTAATATCATCATAAATATAAAAGTGTGCTTGATTTGTCTTACCAGAATGGACGCAGAAGTTGTATGTCCACAACTGGTGTTTGTAGAAAGCTTTCTCAGCAGGCATTTTTAGAAGTGAAAGGTTTTGTTGGAAGTCAAAGGTCAGAACCTCCACTTAGTCGCTATGCTTGCACAATGTGGTTTTATCCTTCAGCTCCTTGAAAAACAAATCGGCCTTAATTTCATGCCACTTCTTTTCCGCTGCTAAAACTTTACGACTGTCGAAATGCTGGTAACCACACCTCGATCCTCTCTAAGTTCTTCTTTCCGATTAGAACGCGTCAAATGTCGATTTCTCGGCGATTTCGATACAAGAAATCGCTCATCTCTCCGCTGTTCTTGTCAGCGGACATAATCACCAGTATATTGGTATCGACGATACACTCGGGATACAACAGATTGGCTTGAATTTAGTCGATTTGCCACGGCCCTCTGGCTCAGCCGTCTGGCTCAGCCCTCTGGGTCAAGATATGGTATCCATCTGTAATGCAGTTGTGAACTTAAGTGTATTAGTGGAGTTGCTATGAAAATTGATGCATACGATGTTAAAAGAACGCGTTAAGTGGGTGCGTGTCAATTTCAATGAGTCAAATTCTGACCCCCCTCTGCGTGTTGGGAAGGAAGCATTTTATTTATTAAAAGGGCTCTCTACAACATTGACTCAACTACTAGAATTTAAGTCAACTAATCAGGCAGCACTATTTTGTTCCTGTGTTGCATTTTTTGCGTATAAATATATAATATTTTTACGTGTTTAATACAATTCAGTTTTAATTTATTAATTTTAATTTAAAACATTTAATCTAGCAACAGAAATGGACTTCTGAAAAAGAGCAGCAGGCAAATCAAGAATAGATCGGATACCAAATAAGAGAATACGAGAAATGATGGAAGTCAAGCATACAATAGTTGATGACATAAAAACAAAACAGTTAATATGGTACGGCCATGTACAGAGAATGCTAGATGACAGGATTCCAAAACAGATTTTGACATGGACATTACAAGGGAGAAGGAAAAGCGGAAGACTGAGAAGAAGCTGGAGAGAGGGAATTGAGAAAGAACTAGAGGAAAGAGAAATCCCTCCTGGCCTATGGTTGAATAGAGAAGAATGGCGGTTAGGAGTCATAAGGCGTCGGAGACCGCTGTAAACCGATAGTAGTAGTAGTTTAATTTAGAAAATATATTTTTCTCTGATATTGGTAATTTGATTGACAGTTTCATCTTCCTTCAATGGTTTTCAATATCAAATCGGCCAAAAAGGGTGAAACAGACCATATGCTCTATGGATACAGTGTACTTACAATAAAAAAATTCATAAAAAAATCATATTTGTTAAATCTTAATACAAAATTCTTAAATCATTTTCCGGAATAGAATACCGCAATCGTGACACAAAAGTGTGACTATATATTTATCTACCGTTAAATATTTTTTATGTGCTTGTTCCTTATATTTATTCTTAATATTCCTTTGGTTAACTAAGCAAACAACTTAATATTAGTAAATATTAACTTACCTCCTGGCTTGGAAGTATCCGGATAATCGTCGTAGCCCTCATTATCTTCTTCGGTAGCCATCATCTGAACTACAGGAATTTCTGTAATAATAATAAAAATAAATCTCTCTTGCTCTAGAATAAGTAATATAATAAAAAGGAAAGAAGATTATAAAAGTATGAACTTTACATATCGAGAAAAAATATTTTGTGATATACGAGTATATTAGTTTTTATAAAAAAAAAATTTGATTAAACAAAATATCATCATCAATTAGCCTATATTGGTTCACTGCTAAACGTAGGTCTCCCGTAAAATTTTCCACACATTTCTATCTTGAGCTTCTTGCACTTAATTTGTGGTCATGCGCTTTATATGATCTGTCCATCTAGTTGGTGATCACCCTCTGTTTCGATATACCTTTTGCCTTGATTGGCATTCCAGAATCTTTCTTGGTCATCTATCATCCGTCAATTTGACAACATTTTCGCCCGAAGCCCATTTAACCATGGCCATTCTTTTAACTATACCCATGACTCCTGTTCTTCTTCTTAGTTTTAGATTTGGTAATTTATATTTGATGGTAATACCCAACATTGATCTTTCCGAAGCATGTTGTGTAAATCTTATTGTATCTGTTTCTTTTGTCAGATTTAATGTTTCTACACCCTATGTAAGAACGGGTAAAACGCATTGGTTAAAAACCTTTCTTTTTTTAAGCAAACTGGAATATTAGACTTGAAAATGTTCAGTCTACCAATGTGTGGCATATCCTTCGTTGTTTTTCAGTTGTCTGATTAATTCGGCCTAACCGAATGTCATGCCTTAGATATTTCTAAGCTAGTAGGTACTTGGTCTAAAATACGAAAAATATCGAATCTGGGCTACATACTTCGAAAAGATAAATACTCTTTTCTGCACGTCACCATGCAAGGAAGAGTAGAAGGAAGATAAGACTTTTGAAGCAAGAAATCTTGGCTGAGGAATATCAGAGATTGGACCAACCTCAGTATTGAACAGATATTTCACGTTGCCAAAAATAAAAAAAGCGTTCAAAGAAGTGATCATCAACCTTCGTTAGAAGACGGTATAATAAGTAACAAGAATTACTTAGTCGTTGCTATGGCTTTTGTCTGAATTTTATCGCTGACTACAAGGTTGGTCATACATTTTGCCTTTGAGATGTTAATAATAATTGTTTTTGACGCTTCAGATAGCGTTTCCAGAATTTTTGTAGCTTTTTCAACTCTATCATATACTAAAACGATGTTATCGACAAATCTTAGGTGGTCCAGATCCTCTCCATTTATATTAATTCCAATAATATCCTCTCGTTTCATTTGCGTGAACGTATATTCGAGGACAGTTGTACCCAATTTCGGGGAGATAGTATCGACCTTTGTAATTCCTCATTCTGTTCGGAACTTCATGAAGTCGGACACAAGCTGAAACAGTTTCGTAGATACTCTTAATCAAGACAATATATAGGTAGGCAGTCAATGCTCGAAGCATTTTATGATGATCTGTAGTATCAATTATTTGTTCCATATCTGAAGCGAAATCTAGCCTGTGGATTGGTAATTATTTAGTTTGTTAACAAGCCGTTTTGTTATTATCTTCATAAATAATTACTATTTTAATATGAATAAGCCACAATTAAAATAGTATTTGCTTTAAGATGCCATACGAAAATAGCTTCAGCACTCTTCATGAATAGGTTTGTATATATGAGGGAGCAAACTAATAGGTATGCAGTTTAGGTTAGGTCTGAAATGTCACCTTTTTTTGCAATATGGTTATTATTGCATTGTGCCATTAGGAGGAGGTTATGCTTCTTGTCAAACAGACATTCATCATCTTTTTCAACATATTTATTAACGCTTCTCCTCCTTCTTTGATATGTTTATGATTATTCCATCTTCTACATAGTTTCTCTGTTGACTTATCTGGAATGTCTTCTGAACCTACATTTTGGATTTTTGTTATTTGATTTTGATGAGGATCTTTTCGTTTTATACCATTCTGAATAAAAAAGCAAGCACTATTTTGCAACAAATATGATTTTGCAACAAAAAAATATAAGATGCACTGTAAAATAAACATCGTAAGACGTTAGCTATCTGCATGTCAACAATATCGTGGAGCTTTTATCTATACACCGAGAAGACATCGCCTACCTGAAGAACAGTCATGTGCTACTTAAACAAACACAGTTTCGTACATCAAATACATCATCTTCATAAATATACAATACATCGATAAGATAAATATAAAAAAGTATAATTAAATGAACAAATACTTACTTATACAGGGAGCAATATGTGATCGACTTTGCTGATAACCTTTAGCGCATCGATTACAAGTGATTCCCACAACTCCATCCTTGCAAGGACATTGTCCGGTAGCTTGATTGCACGTTTTTCCTGAAGCACAATTGGATGGCAATCGCAGGCTGTAACAAAATAGAGAATTATTAAAATATTATTCGCAACTGTACATACTTATAATAGGTACTATGTTTTTACGCCACTATTTATTCATTTTAAAAAGTCGCAAATAATAAAAGGGAGAGAATGAAAACATAGGGGGTTTTAAATATAAATATTTTTTTATAGTTTTCTTATGGAAATTTATAATAATCACACCTTAATTAGTTTAAACCATGTATAAGTAGTGTATTGTGCACTCGTTTGTATATAAATTATTTAAAAGTAAAAAAAAATCGGTTTACAATGAACCAGTATCTACTAATCATGAATTGGTGACCTTTTAATTAAAAATAATAAATAAGAAAAATATTTTTAATTTCTTATAGAAATTGAACAAACACCAAATTGTCTTAATAAAAGAGATAACTTCATACGGTTACTTTCGACTTGAAGACCTCTCATAAGGAAAATACCATCCTATCCACCCGTCAACCAAAATCCTACTTTCAGAAATATTCGCACCAACCCCCCGTTTCTATATACCATTATTTTGCGGAGAAGATACATTATGTATTAAATCATATTATTTATTAAGGGTAAACAGATACATGTATATCAGTTTTCGCTAATTGGTGTCATCAGACGCACTTAAGTCCAGCTAGTAGAACTCAAGATTGATTTTTGTTAACTTTCTTTTCAGCTAAATCTGAGACAAACAGCTCTAATCTTTGGAAGTTGCTCGTTGCCTAGCACATCTTGATCTAGCTCTGACGCCATTCTGCATTTACGCACAAGAAGAGCATGATGAAGTGAATCAAAGCAGCTCGGTTGAATTCATTCCCAGTTCGGACTCATCTGACTCTGATATGAGTTCTGATTATTTGGTGAGAAAAAAGTACAGTAAACGAACAGAAGTCCATGTGACTGCAGACGCTATTGGGGTACATACCTTGACCAGGAAATGTAGAGGAGGGAAAAAACAAAATGAAGGCCAATTACCGAGAAAACGAAAAAGACAGCTAGAAAAGTGGGAAAAACATATAAGGAAGAGTCTTAAAGCTGCAGGAAAACAGTATCATTAATCAAAAGGTAATCTTGTTCCTGACAAGAATATAAGAAAATCTTGCAAATGCCGACCAAAATGTAATGAAAAGTTTACTGAGCAAGAAAGATTAGGTATCTTTGAGAGTTTTCATGAACTCTTCTCTGAAGCGCAAAACCAATATATTGCAAATAATATCGAGTAGGTTATAAAGAAGGTTAAGAGGTTAAGAAAATCAACAGAAGAGAGTAGAAGAAAGTACTCTAGAAGGTATTTTTTCACCAAAGGCCATAGCAGCAAGATAGAAGTATGTAAATCAATCTATCTAAATACTCTCGATTTAAGTGAAAAGAGGTTAGAGGTACTTGTTAAGAAAAAAGGAATAGTTAGTCAGGAATACGTACGGTGGATCAACGAGGAAAGCATACGAACCACCCAATAATATCTTCTGAAGATAAAGAACTTATAAAGTCCCACATCAATATGTTCCCGACATATCAGAGTCACTAATCACGCTCTCATACTCTCATCTCAAAAAAATTTTATCTATCATCCGATCTTTCAATATTACATATGTTTCACCTTTATGTACAAAACTGTATTGACGATAAAATTGAGCCCAAAAGTTCATCAATTTACAGAAGGATTTTTGTGGAGGAATTTAATTTATCTTTTCACAAGCCAAGCAACGATACATGCGGTAAATGTGACAAATATAACCACCTCATTAAGACTGACATTTGCATGTAGCTAGCATGGCATATAAAGAAAAAAAGTGTGACAGGAACAGATGTAATGATAACCCAGGTTTAGTTGTGGTTAGCTTTGACCTCCAAAAATGTCTCCCTACACCGTTACTAAAACACAACTGCTGCTTCTACAAAAGGGAACTATGGACGTTGAACTTAACTCTTTTTGAATCGAATGCTACAAGCGACTTAGCCATTTGTTACTTATGGAATTAAACTCTTGCTAACCGTGGTGGTCATGAAATTGCCTCTTGTATATCTGCTTACTTGAAAAATCTTCCCGAGAGTATAAGAGAAATTATATTTTATAGTGACTGTTGCCCAAGCCAAAACAAAAACATATATCTTCCTGTAATGTTCCTACTTAGTATTGAACACTTCCGAAATGAAGGACGGCATGTGACTATAACACATAAGTTTTTGCTTCCAGGACACACCCATGTGGAAGCTGATTCGATTCATGCAGTCACAGAA
This sequence comes from Diabrotica balteata, assembly GCA_918026665.1. Taxonomy (NCBI): domain Eukaryota; kingdom Metazoa; phylum Arthropoda; class Insecta; order Coleoptera; family Chrysomelidae; genus Diabrotica; species Diabrotica balteata. Next base: position 23,229,395 of record OU898279.1, on the reverse strand, counting down.
AAAACGAAGAGAGTAACTACTGCCGATATTGATATTGTCAACGAAATGGAGCAGAATCAGCTTTTGAACTTAAAAACAATGCTAAGAAACTACCATCAACATAGAAAAGTCAATACCAATGAAGACCATGAAACAAAATAAGTATGCTGCATTATAGCTGTGCCTTACATCGACCAAAGCAGCTGTCCACATTATGAACAATTTATCAATTTTCTAACTACATCATCAACTGGTGTTAACACTTTAAGTGGTCATAGCTGTAATAAAGATGAAGTATAAATATTATACTACTTCCAAAAGTAATGTTTTTTTTTAAATAAAACTTTGCGTATTTATTGTTAATTTCATTGTATCTTAGATAATAGAATAAGGGCCAAAGTTAATGAAAAATATTCTGTTAAAAAAGGGACAGATATAATTTTTTTTCAAGAAGGAATTGAAAAATATTGAACCTTCTAGCCTATCTGTAAAAATCATTTATTTGTTGATAACTTCACGTAACGACAATTATTATCTGAATAATATATAAATCTTCCAACTTAAATATCTGAAAACCTCTATTTTTGACATTGGAATCTGGTGTTCAGGAGTCTTTCTTCATCGATCTTAGCACGTGGCCCGTCCATCTTATTTGGTTTGCTTTAATGTAACGTATTATGTTTTCATTTCCATATACTGTCTGGAGTTCATCATTATATACATAGATACATATATAGTCCGCAGTATATTTCTTTCCAATACTAGTAAATTCGTTTTCCGCTGGTTCAGAGTCCATGTTCCAACGCTTCCATACGTTATTGTGTTACGAATTATTGTCTTATACACTCTTATTTTTGCTGGTATTGAGAGTATTTTTGATTTAAGTACGGTCATTAATGAGTAATATGCCGTGTTTCCTACAATGATTCTGGCTGCCACGTCATTTTCACATTTATTTACAGATGTCATCATCGCTCCCAGGTACTTGAAAATAGCAAGTTGTATAATAGCGACTATGACACATTGTCAATACCTGCAGAAGTAATATTTCTCCGTTCAAGGGCTCGATGCAATTTCCTTAAATGAAAATTTTCGTCAAAATTGTGGTTTTGTCTGGGTACTGTTTGGATATGTTCTTGTACAGTGTCGTCATTTGGAATCCATGCCGGGACAATTTTTCTATGGAATTCCTGCAACTATGTATCTTCTGGATCAATAGGTACTTTGTTGGCTTGTTTGCGGTTTTTAAAACAATTAACTTTTCGCCAGATATCTTTTATTGGTGTTTTTGAGTTTAGGCTTTCGCAAAAATCACTCAAAGGAGGATCATACTCAAAAAAGGATCACTCAAAGAGTGGTGAGTTTTTCGGTCAAAAAATGGAAAAAAAAGACAAAAAGGTATCTATTTACTGAAGACGTTTCGCCTTTTAATCGAAAAGTATCATCAGTTCATCTAAAAAGAACAGTATATATATATATATATATATATATATATATATATATATATATATATATATATATATAATTTTGTTTGCAATTTTAGATTATTTTTAGTATATAGTTAATAAAATATTTAAATATCTATTATTTACAGTTACAGAACATGTGGTTTTAGAGTGCCAAAAGAATTTACAGATTTAAACACAGCATACAATTATTATGCAAAACCATTGAATAAATTTTAAATTTATTTAAATAAATTTAAATCGGTACATTACAATAAACATGCTACTTATTACATCTTTGACAAACTTAAACTTCACTTCTTGTTAAGAAAACCAAATTCCAATGTGGGTAAGTTAGATTTATGTAATGCATTCTATTCTGTGAGACGTAAATTAAAACATTTAACGTCCGTAGAAAAATCGAATTGAACATATATCAACCGAGGAGGAAGAAAGCATTTAGATAAATCTAATGAAACTTTGAAGTCGTATCGTTAACACCTCTAATGACCGGCAAACTATCATTAAATTATGCCAGTTATCAAATTTATTTACATAATGGTCAATTTGAGTTGTATAAAATGTTACTCCCATTGAAGTTTGAGACATTATCTATTGTATTTAATCAGAAATCTTTGAAATTAATTTTTCTGAGTAGGAGTTTGGAAGGTATCTGGTAGTTTATTGAAGATATAAGCTACAATGATATATTGTCTGCTTCTTATTGCAACATTCGAAAGCATTTATTATGTTTTTTAATTCTTACATATAGTGTAATATGTGTATTAGTAGTGTATATAGATGAGTAATTGCCGTTGTGAAACGGCTTACATTGTTAAGATTTATGTCTTTTGATTTTATGTAGGATGGATGCACTGTTACCATTGAAATTGATACAGTGTGATATGTCCGAAACTAAGAAAAATACTGAATATGTTGCTATAAGAACACTATATTACTGTAAGAACACAGATCTTAAAACATTTATGTAAACTAAGGCTTCATGTATCATAGGGAAGTGATCAAAAATACAGAGATTTTTAGAGTTACTATTGTGAAGAATACACGTGCCTTTCTTTAATCAAGAACAGGAAATTTTAAACAATTTGCTCATTAAAAAAATGAGTGTTTCTTCATTAATACACGCATGGCATTTGTTCACACACAGTGAGCCAATATAGCACACAGCAAATACTACTGTGTTTATCGTTGATCAAACCATCCTGGCTCCAAAATCCCCGAGAGTATCATAAGACATCATGTGATTTATTTGGAGCTGTTAATCCTAGCTCAATAATTATGTAATGAGTAATATAGTTTAAATTTACCAATAAAAGTATTTTTTTCTATTTCTTTCTCTAGGTGTAAATATTGTAGGTGTAAATATTCTATTGTCATAATTTTATTTCGTCTTATCTGGTCAAAAACGACCTTTTTTTGTTATACATACAATACACACACAATTTATTCATTAAAACATACTTGTAGTAGAATATTCGAATAATAAAGATTTGATATTCAGTGTAAATTCTGAGATATTAGCTAAACGTATTGCTCGTTCCTAGCCAAATTTCGAATAGACTGGACTAACTTGACCGAGATATATCCACACACTTAATATATCCCGTTGACAGATTGATATGGAAAGCGTGAATGAGCAAACGGGCCTTAGATTAGTGGCCCAGGTGTTAACTCGAGAAAGAAGTGAGCACACAAACGTGCTTTATAAACGCACCATCGCCTTGAATAAATAAAATCAAGAGGGCCAGTATATGTTTAAATTAGGAAACTAATCCCGCTTTTAACACACTGCCGTATTGTCAACACTCACCCACTCATTCAAGGAAGTGACATTTTAGTTTATTATCATATCAAAATAATAGGTGGAATGTGGATCCTAATAACGTGGATACATAAAAAATGGTGAATTCACAGACCAGTAACCTAAAAAATTATTATTATTGTTATGAAACATTCATCATTTGGAGGCTTTTATTATTTTTAGATAATATACAAGTAAACATATCTAATATTGCTTGTTCTTTATTGGCAATTGATTAATTATCTATTAACAGCAAGATTATTGATGAAATGTGTTCTGTCTCTTTACGAATTTACCATGCGATTAGCATATTTGGGTATTTCTATTTCTAGTGTTTCTCGGAGGAACCTGTAAGCTCTAGAAAATGCGTCCCCAGGTGGCGGATATGGGAATGTCCGACCCGGTTTACTGGTGGTAGGAGGGAAATAAAACACCTCTCGTGGACCAACAGGTAATTCACCGAATGATTGCTGGTATAAGCAATCCCCCACTTATGACCAACGGCTGCAGGCGATCAAGTAATAACTGGGAGGGCACTCTTTTGTCCAAGAGTTGGGAAACTGATCCTAAAGACGGATGAATCGGAAATGAGGTCAACGGCGTAAGGATGCAGAAGGCAACGGGGAACCACTGCGTTAAAGACTCATAGAGTACCCCTAGTAAAGTCATGAATGGCAAACGACAAGTAGAGTAAACAAACTTACTAATTATGGAGCACGGAATACAAAATCCGGCAGGGGAGCAATAACTGTAGATCACAGAGCCTCCCAGGTCGTAAACCAGAGAAATCTCTATGCACTTAGAGTATTGAAAATAGCAACCTGGAATGTCAGAAGTCTATACGTAAGTGGTAAATTAGCGAACGTACTGCTTGAAATGAAAAACCTCCAAATTAATGTTTTAGGTATAAGTGACGTATAGTGGCCAGGTTCAGGCAAACAAATTACAAAGCATGGAACCATGTATTATTCAGGTAACAACGAGGTCAATTATCGCTATAGTGTTGCTATCTTAATTACAAAAAAGGTCAATTACTCTGTGAGAAGTTTTACTCCTTATTTTGATAGGATCTTATCAATACAACTTCAGTCTAAAAAAGGTAAAGTAGTTTATGCTCCTAAGGCAGATACAGATGACGACGATATCGAACTATTGGTGGATATGCGAAGGAATATGGTCTAGGAAATTGAAATTAACGTGGTGATCGTTTGATACAATTTTGCCAGACGGAAGAATTGGTAATAGCTAATACACTTTTTAAGCTACCAATAAGAAAATTGTATACATGGAAATCTCCTGGTGATACATCGAATAGAATAATTCGAAATCAAATTGACTTGTCCTTATCAGAAGAGGATTTCGTAATTCTATAGTCTGCCAAAACTTACCCTGGAGCCGACATCTGTTCAGATCGTAACCCCATAGTAGTCACATTACGAACCAAATTGGTTCGTAAGATTAAGGGAACCAACACAAACAAAGGAACAAACTGTAAAAACTCTTACTGAAAATCTACGAAATGCCCAAGAACTGAATAAAAGTAACTATAACATTGATTAGAAATGGGAAAATATAAAAGTAGCAATATTTAAAACAGCAAATGAAAACTTAAAACCAAGGAAAAGAAAACATAAAAACTGGATGACTGAAGAAATACTACTATTAATGAATGGAAGAAAATCATTTAATTTTTCATTCAATCCTTCTTCTTCTATTACATGTCATACTGCATCTTTCCAGATTTGTTCTGTAATATGTTTGTGGGATAACAATTCACGTACAGCTTGTATTTTATATGACGAATTTTTTCTAGCCACATAACTTTTCATTTGTGCTCAAATGAGTTCAATTGGATTTATTTTGCTGTGGTAGGGTGAAAGTCTAAGGAATGTGATGTTTCGCCTTTCCGCAATTTTGTCAACTACGTATTTGTTGAACTTAGATTTGTGTTGCCGGGCAATTTTTAAAAGTTCTGCTTTTACCATTCCATCTTCGTAAGGCAAATACTTATTCCGCAGCCAGTCAAGAATATCCCGTTTCTTCCACGCAGTCGTTGGAAGTCTTTCTACTAGTCGTGAATGATAAGGTGCATTATCTAATACTATAATTGAATTTGGTGGTATGTGTTCAATCATCTGCTCAAAATATTCTTCGAAAACATCAGCTGTCATCTCCTCGTGATAGTCTTTTGTGCTTTTGGACTAAAACTCCAACAAACTATGCTTAACAAATCCTTTTTTCACTGCCAATGTGAGAAATTATTAATCTAGTGCCTTTGAGAAGTGCCTTCTAGAGAAGTAGGGGAGATACCAGTAGACCAACCTTCCATAAAGGCTTGCCTGGAGCTTAATATATTTTTATCTGACCATTTTTTTTTTTAGATTATGACCTGAGTTTACCCACGTTTCATCCTGGTAGAAGATTGGCCTTCCTTCAGCCCGGAATTTTCGTATGGATCTTAGATAATTTATTCTCCAACATAGTGTCTCCTCCCGGTTAATCAAAAGTGATTTTCGGTCTGATTTCTCCCACCGGAAATTTAATTCTTTTAAAACTTGCCACAATTTAGTTCGCTCGATATGAGGCAAATCCGGGTCGTCTCTAACTTCTTCTAAAATTTTGTTTAGGTTTGGTATTTCTTTTTTGAAAAAAAAATCCATAAATTTTCCTTTGAATACCATTTTTAGCAAATTCATCAATTTTCATAAGCTTTTCCCTCTCTTTAAGCGTTCGTTTGTGTTTGGGTTAGCTATAACGTGTTTTTTTCTTTTTGATAGAAACCTATATATAGTTGACTCCCCTACGCCAGTCATGTTGGCACAACTTTCGACTATGTTGCGAACAGTGTTTGTCTGATTCTGAGAAACCAGAGCATCGTGATCATTCAGGACAATAGTCATCTCTCTTCGTGAATAGACAGACTTACTGACTGTACGCAACAGTACCGGTGTAAAACTTGACGATGTTGATGATGAAGCCATCACAAACAATCCAACAAAACGAGCACGAGCGAAAGGTACGTATGTGTTCGTAGGTATATGGAATAAAAAATCACTCACGCACTGCAAATAATTCGCAAAAGAAATATCCGAGACGCTAATTATTGCCGTAGACGCATTGTACTAAACAAAAAAACTGTTTTTAGTTCGTAATAACATCACCCTTTCAAGTTAAGTTTCGAATATAAACTGAACAGACGAGGCACGTGGCCAAAGCCGGCATCTTTATATCCATTATATTATTAAAAATCTGGGGTATTCCATCCTAATTATCTTGCAACGAATAGTACCTTCGGATATGAATTCCAGGTTTTCTAGTAAAGTGATTAAACGCGAAGATTAGTATTGAAATATCCAAAGGGATAAGGTATTATTATTTACAAAATTTTTAATGTTTAAATTCTTATTTTTAGTAATATAATAACCAACATTAGCCGTGAAAGTTTTAATTGTTTTTTGCTAAAAATATTAGTATAAAAACATTATTAATATTGATAATGAATAAACACCTCAGAAACGCCTATGATGATTTAAATTTTACGACCGTTTTATGACGTTGAGGCACAGTTCGTGCTATCAACAATTTGTGAACGGGATATAGATATTTAAACTCCATCATTTGTTCTATTATCTGACCTTCCAGCTCCAATTTACATCTTAGTAAATTTGTTGTTGTAACCATGCATTTTGTCTTTGTTGGGGAAATTAACATGTTAAATTTTTATTTATAGTATATAACTAAGTATAGTATATAACTAACATAGCAGTAAATCTAACATTTATAGGTAAAAAAACCAAGAGCAATTAGTTGATTTGTTAGAGTTTAACTCATAGCGACGACCTGAGGAGTTAATACATGTGGGTAGTGTTACTGTGTTAAATTTAATTTTATATCTTTTCTTAAAACCGTTAAATATGTGGTTGCGATTTTACGGCAACAATCAAAAAGTACGTGGGAGTTAGTAATCAACATTTATTTCACGTCTAGTAAAATCTGATCAATAATCGGTGTTCGAATGTATACTCGAATAATTGGCTTGATAATAAACAGATTCCAGTCACACAATTTATATTTATGAAGAAGTTGGCGCTTATTGAAGTTAGTGCTAATAAAAAGTAGGCCTGTTTATTAAACAGTGAAAAAGCAGAGGTTTATGATTTTAGTAAATAAACAACTTGTCTACTTATTAATTTTATTTTCATATTTACCTATAACCAAAAATATATATTATTACATTAGCATCTACACAGATATATTTTATCCTTTCAAAGATTTCTAAGACATTTTGTTTTACTTTGTAAAGTTTTTCATTTTGACATGCTTACAAACATCATACAACAATCAATTAAAGAGTGTGACTTATTGTCAAAAACCAAACTCATCTTACCATTAATTTCTTAAATCCAAACAATCATTGAAAAATAATTTAGGTTACCTAAAAAGTGTAATATCCATACCATATTATAGACACAATATTCAATTAATGTGAACTGTGTGCAACCAGTAATGGTCCAGTTGGTAAAAAGAGGGCACCCATGAAATACTAGAATGTTGGTAGTCCTATCGACAGAGTAGCAATATAAATTGCATGTCCATTTCTAGAAACGAATGATGCAAATAAATATATCCTGGTAGCCATGGATTATTTTACGAAATGGACTGAGGTCTATGCGATACCAAATTAAGAAGTTGCTACCATTGCAAAGGTACTGGTAAAATAATTCTTTAACCGGTTTGGTGTTCCCTTGAAGATTCACTCCAACCAAGAGCGAAACTTTTAGTCAACCCTTTTCCAAAACGTTTGTAAATTGATTGGTGTCAATAAGACCAAAACGACACTTCAGCATCCTCAATAAGATGGAATACTCGTGAGCATGAACCAAACGATGGGTAAACACCTGTCCAAAGTTGTATCAGAACATCAGAGAGATTGGAACCAGTACATTTATTTATTCCTAACGCCCTATTACTCGGACGTGAATGAAACTACAGGTCAGACTCCACACTACCTGTTGGAGTTAGAGTTTGGCTGCAGGCCTTCCGAACAACATGTTTCAAGCGAAGAATATGTCGACGGCCTGAAGTTAAAAATAAACAACTTTCACGAACTTGCCCGATAACACATCCAGTTAGCCAATGATAGAATGAGAGAAGACTATGATTCTTGATGCAAAAATAAAAGCTTTGAAGTAGGTGATCTCGTTTGGCTTTATAATCCACAACGTCGTCGAGGCTTGTCTCCTAAACTGCAAAGACAATGGGAAGATCCGTATGAAATTAAAAGGAGAAAAAAAAACCAAAAGTAGTTTAAATAAATCATCTTAAACCTTATGCTGGCTCAAATGAAACAAAAGAAGCACGAACCCATCAACATGAGATCAAAGATGACCGGCGACCAACCTTTAATGAATGTATGTCAGAAGAGAGAAAGAGTGCTAGATTCGGTGTGACCACAGAAGTTTAACAGAATCTTTTTAGTGTTTCGCATAACGTCTCTCTAGCCCACTGTGTTACCAAAGACCTTGATATTACTAAAGAAATCTCGTCCATATTCTATAAGAAGTTCAGTCGTTTAGACGAGTTCAAAAATCAGCTGCCTAAAGTTGGAAGAGTACTGAGATTAGAAGATGGTGCTCGATCTTTGCTGTATATGGTGACCAGGAAGTCGTATACAGACAAAACAAGCTACGAGGATATATGGCGTGCTCTAATTAATTTGAAGAAAATCGTGTGCAGTTCTTACATCAAGAATTTGGCCTTACCCAAGATAGGCCATGCACTAGAAAATCTGGATTGAAAGATTGCCTGAAGCATGCTTGAAGTTATGGTCCAAGAAACCGGCGTACGAATTATTGTGTGTTGCATTAACCTGAAGAAATCGTGTCCAAAGTCACTAGACTATTACTTCTTCTTGGGGTGTTCATGTAGAGGTGAAGAGTCATGTACATTGGTCCTACATATAGAGTTGCTGATGGAGACGCTCAAATCTAAGAGGGGAGCAGTGTAACAAACGAGCTTATTCCGATGTGATTCCGGTGACAAACACCGAAGTGATTCCCACAGATTGGCTCAAATCCATCTTTGTCGCAATACCTAAAACACAATGCGAGAAATTGCTCAAAAAATCGATTAATTTATCTATTGAGCCACACTCTTAAAATTTTTCTAATAATACTTCACAACAGAATTAAACGCATATGCAAGAAATATCTTGAAGATACCCAATTTGGTGACTTTAAAAATGCTATGGGAACCAGAGAGGCACTTTTTGCGCTTAACATCCTATTACAAAAAAGCCGTGACCAAAGAAAATATGTACTTGCATGTTTCGTAGACTTTGAAAGGACATTCGATAAATGCAGCATGTAAAATTAATGCAAATACTAAAAAAATTCGGAATAGATGACAAAGATATTCGTTTCATTAAAAAATTGTACTATAATCAAACTGCTATCGTAAAAATTGAAGATAACTACCCCGATGAAATCTCTATATAACGAGGAGTCAGACAAGGTTGCATTTTGTCGCCAACATTGTTTAATGTTTACTCGGACCAGTTATTTAAAAAGGCACTTAAGAGACAACCATATGGAATCAAAATCAATGGGGAACTACTTGATGTGATTAGATATGCAGACAAAACAGTAATTCTATTAGATAAGATTGAAGGTCTTCAAATTTTGCTTGATCGTATTCACGAGGTAAGAGAGGAAATGGGCATTAAAATAAACCCAAACAAAACCAAATTTTTAGTGTTTAGTCGTGACCCACATCCCCATGCAAAGCTTCAATTAAACGGAGTCCAAGTTGAGAAAGTTCACAAAATGACATATTTGGGAACTGTGATAATGGACAACTATATCCAGATATAAAAATAAAACGAAGAAAAGCAATGACTAAAACTACTTGTATGCAAATGAAGTCATTTCTTTGGAATAACCATCTAAGTTTAGAACTAAGATAAAGACTGGTTGAAAATTAAAGTATTGGAAATGTGGGTTATTAAACGAATGCTGAAGATACCTTGGACAGCAAGGAAAACTAATGAAGAAGTAATAAGGAGCGTCAACAAAAAGAGAATTGCTAAAGACTGTTAAACATCGAAAAATGTCTTATTTGGAACATATAGTAAGCGGAATTCAATAAAAAATATTCAACTGATCCTTAAAGGCAAAATAGAGGGTCGTAGACGTGTAGGAAGAAAAAAAGTTTCTTGGTTAAAAAAACATTCGTGAATGGACTCAAAGATATCAAATGCAGGACAATTATTCAATATTCCAGAATATAGATCTATAATAGATTACTGTTGTGTGGTATATGGGTCAGCTAGCATAACCAATTTACGTAAACTTGATAGAATTCAATTTAAAGCTCTAAGGATTGTGTTAGGATTGATGAAAAGCACTTCAAATGAAGCCACCCTAGCTCTAGCATCTGAAAATCCACTCTCATTGCGCAGAGAATATCTGGCAAGCAAATATTTTCTAAACCAACATTATCGTGGCACTTATAATGCAAAAATAATTAATGAATTAAATACAGCTGATTTAACATCTACATATTTCGTTAAAAAAACTCTCCACCACTTGCAAGAGCAATTATAACTTGCAACGAACTAAAGTTAATAAATTCCCCTTGTAATCTTATCTGGGAATCGTTGGATATACCACATCTAACAAGTGTTCTAGCTACAAATATTATTATCCCAAAATACCAAAACGAATTTTGCCACACTACTCTTAAAGAAATCTTAAGTGGCTATTCAGATCATATTGTGATCTATACAGACGGGTCAAAATCACCAACACGTACAACCAGTGCTTACTTTGTACCAAAAATGAAGATTAAAAAATCATTTATTTATATAATCAATCCAGCATTTTTTCTGCTGAAGCGTGTGCTATATACAAAGCCCTTGAATTGTGCTGTGAAAACCAATGGAAAAAAAATTGTCATATGCAGTGATTCACTGTCAGTATTGCACTCCTAACAAAACTTTAAATTCACAATCAATAGCAATATATTCGTATTAGAAATTTTTCAACAGTTACTAAAACTATCAGATCCATATGGTACTAAATTTCTATGGGTCAAGGGACACTCAGATATTGTTGGCAATACTATTGCTGATTCTATAGCTAAAAATCATTACAGCACCCACATATGGTGATAGAAGAATTTAACACATGTGACCTACTTGCCCATATCAAAAAAACATATTAAATTTAAATGGGACAGACAATGGATTCAGTTTGGTGAAAGCAGGGGCACTAATTTATACAAATTACAACCAACAGTAGATGTAAGACAATTTTACAAAGATGTTACACTAAGCAGAAACACAGTGTCAACCGTCTTAAGATTAAAAGTAGATCATGGATGTTTTCCGAAACATCTACACAAAATAGGAGTTCTCCCAACAGACCGATGTGAGTGTGGAACCAGTATAGCTGATTTAAATCGCATATTCTTCAACTGCCCACTACATCGTAATACAAGCACGTGGCTGATAAAAGAATTGATAAAAGAGGGATTAAGTACACCATTAAACGTAAATCTCCTATTACGTGAAGACAATATAAAAATCTTTAAAATAGTTATGATATTTCTTGTAAAAATTAAATTAAAGGTATGAGTGTAAAATTGATCGTATGCTTGAACATTTCCTTTGTATGTTTACCATATATGTTGCCCACCTACCTAACCGTGGTTTATGTCTTGTTTGTTACAATAAAGCCGCTCTGATGAATCCCTGAGCGTGAAAAGTGTCCTCCTTGTGCAATCCTGTATGAATGAATTACGTGGCTAAAGGTTTCAAGCCAAAGCCAATAAAAAAAAAAATATTCCAGAAGATCAAGAAGCCTTAGCAATGGTGATCGCCAACGTCGAATAATTCTGATATGGCACGCGAAGAAGAAGAAGAAGTAGTCTTACAACTTTTAAGTTATTTAATATATTGAATATATGTTAAAGAATATAATATTGTATGACTGAACTTATTAACGGAACGATACTAACAGCCGAAATGATTCCAAACATACATATGCAGACAGATTTTCTTACCAAGAGCTTCATGCACCGACCTACAGAATTAATATTATTTAAAATTCTGGCAATGCTATAAAACTCCACTCTGAATACCAGATGAATTGTTTCGCGGATTGAGTGCAGTCCTATTTTCTTTATAAAACTACACAAGCGAAGCAATTAACACCCGATCAATATTAACCTAATTTTAGAACCTTGGGCCAAAAATAAGAATAAATTTATATCCTGTTTATATAACAAATTGCACAGATTACTAATTGAATTGACCCTATATTAATTGATATATTATACCTTTCTGATCAATTGAAATTTTCGTGACAATCGAAAAATAAACTTTTCTTAAGTTATCTGAAATATTTTTCTATTTCAAAGTAAAAAATATATAAATATGCCTCCCGGTTAGTTCTAGTGTAAGCTATGATATTATTCCGACATGATTCAATACTTTAGCAATATAAACGAAAGAATTTAAAAAGCTGTTGACATTCTTATTGAAAACCAGTTGGTTGGTCACGTCTTCATTGTTTTCTTTTGCAGTTGTAAAAAAACCACTTTGTCTCGATCAAAACGGGGCTATATTCCAAGATCCTGATATTATTCTATTGTTTAGAGTTACCGCATTGCAATTTTTACGAAATATGAACAATAACTGATTTCTAATATTGGTAAAAATAGGCCACCAGATGTGTCGAAAAAGATATATAACTAAAAATACCTAAACAATATCGATATTTTAAAGAATTTATGATGAACATGTAATAGAATAAAAAATAGATTCTAATAAAGAAAACAAATCTCGGACATGTAATGAAAAAAATATTGAGACTTATAATTCAAGGAAAAATAGAGGGTAGGAGAAGCTTAAGAAGAAGACGCGTTTCCTGGTTGAAGAACCTGAGAGAGTGGTTTGGTTACAGCTCAAGGCAATTGGTCAGAGCAGCTGCCTCGAAGGTCAGAATAGCCATGACGATTGCCAACCTCCGTCGCGGAGATGGCACTTAAAGAAGAAGAAATAAAACAACTTAATAATTTCTGTTTTGTAATGTTTTAACGTTATTTTTGCAACCTGTAATTTGCATCATTCATACGTTCTTCGTTTAAAAATAACATAAAGTAACCTCCCTAAAAATATCCTCAGACAACAAATCCAAAACTAATCCTTTAAATATTCATCAACAACATTGTACAGATGCCTCTAAAATTGCTAAAGGTATGGGATATTTCGTCAATTATAACAAAACTTTTTAAATTGCCCAAAGAATTTATTGCACTGTACTATCCATGAAATATAAAGCTTAAGTTGTAATGTTATAAACGTCATATGTTTGTTATTTTTCTTTAAATAATTTTTTAATTTCTATTTTATTCATTTATTGACTTAATCTTTTATTTGTCTATTTTTATTTTAAAAATAGTTGGCGCTAAACTCTTCGACCAACTTTCTATTTACTTAATATTCTGTCTTAATCAAAATTCCAATCTTAATTTTCAAATAATATTCTAATTTCTTTTATGTAGACCCAATTTTGTTCTGTGCCTTACAACAGTATAAAATTTATATGCTCCAATCTAGTCGATAAAGTATATTTGCCCGTTGGCAACTCTTGACTTCTGTCCTGTCAGTGTGCACTCCTAAACCTTCCAGTTATTGATGGTGATGGCAACTTATCTTTTTATTACATCTTGTATGTATACATCTACTGTACTATAATATGATCGTATTTAATGGTATATTCTACTTATTTACTTTAAAATATATTATTTTCTTCTGTTCAGTATAATCTTTTTAGTAGTCTATTTCAGTAGTCTATTTTTAATTTTAAAGAAACTGACTTCTCTTTGTTAATTGGAAATTACGTCGCAAGCACAGAAAAAGCTGTACAATATCAAATTTCTATGACCATTTAGTTTGAATTATCGCCATTCAAAAGCGATATATTAGAGTTGATTTATGGGATGCACTTGCCCCACGAATCGTTGACAACCCCTTAGAATTTGTAGGTGCAGATTTTTATCCTTACAAATGCGAACTATACGACTTTATATCGAGACAACGTACGGCAATTCTCTTGAATTCCTCAGGACGTCCCTTTTTTGTACCTCGGAGCGAGCGTCGCGATGCTCATGTACTATTCTACTGCCTGCTACAATTAATACACCAATATTTTTAGGGTAAGTGTTTCTTTGTTGTAAAGTTAACAGCAATGAGTTAGGCCAGCTAATTTTCAAAATATTTAAATTTATGTAACAATATTACACTGAAAACTTTGTTTTCAAACTCCACAAAATTTATTTTAACCTCTTATCACTATAGCTGTTTCGGCTGATTGCCTTTCTCAAGTCATCTATTTTTGGCATGCGTTTACACTTTATAGTCTCTAATGAAATAGGTTGAGGAGGGGAGAACTGTTTGTCTCAAGTTGGTCATTCAGAATTATATCTGTGTTTTTAAATTTGTTAATCTCCATAGATTCTAACAAGGGTAGCTTAAGACCTTTATTTTGAACGTGAAGAATTTTAAATTCGTCATTAAAAGAATGATTGTAATCTAGAAGGTGAAGTGCGTATGTAGAATCTGTTTTTCTATTATGAAAAGCCCTTTTATGTTCTGCTATTTGTTTATTAAAGTTTCTACCAGTTTGACCGATGTAAGTTTTTGGGCAGTCGCCACATTTAAGTTTGTACACACCACTGTATAAGCGTTTTTTATGTTGGTTCTTGTTGTTTTTGATATATTTGCCTAGGTTATTATTTGTTCGGAAAGCTTGTGTTATTCCTTTCTTTTTTATGTGTTTGGCTATTTTTGTTGATATTTTGCCTGTATATGTAATCGAGCAGAAGGTACTGGGTTTTTTCTATGGTGGTGAAAATACTAATTTCAGGACTTTCTTGTGTAGTTTCTGATTTAACATTTTATTAATTGTTTGTTTGTTGTATTCTTTGTTTACTGCTATTTGCTTAATTATATTTAATTCTGTCTCAAAGTTGTATTTTGACATCGGAGTTTCTGTTAATCTCTGTAGCATACTATGATAGGCTGCCAGTTTATGTTATGTTGGATGGGATGATGAATTGAGTATAGTCGTGTCAGTATGGGTAGGTTTATGAGATATGAAGAAGTCATGTTTGTTTTTAAGTCTGATAATTTTTAAATCTAAAAAATGTATGGATTGATTTTGTTTTGTTTCTATTGTAAATTCAATATGACTATGAAGTAAATAAATATACGATAAAAATTGATCGAGTTGCCTGTTAGTTCCTGTGAAACATACCAGTACGTCATCTACGTATCTCCACCAATATAAAAACTGTTTAAGATGTTTTGAAATCTTTGTCTCTAGATGATCCATAAAAATATCTGATAGCAATGGGCTTAGAGGATTGCTCATTATAAGTCTTGCTCTGTTATTTGTTTATATTTGATTATTAAATTCAAAGTAGTCCTGGTTTATGCAAACAAAAGAAGATGTAAAATTTCAGATGTAATTATTGGATTTGTACTATTTTGGTCTAAAAGGTACAAGAAGAAAAGTTTCTGTAGGAGAGATACTGGGAAAAAGATTTTTTACGTCAAATGAAATTAATCTGGAGTTGTCAGGTAATTGAATATGTTGTATTTTATTAACTAGTTCTATTGTCATATGGAATGTCAAACATGGATGTAATTAGAAGGATAGGAAATGAGGCGGAAATAATATTAACTATTAAAAGACGAAAACTTAAGTACTCGGGACATGTGATGAGAGGGCAAAAACGCTTACGCATTATTACAAATTATTATGCAGGGCAAAATCCGAGGAAAGCGAAATGTGGAAGACGAAGAATATCCTGGCTTAAGAACTAAAGGGAATGGTTTCAATGCAGTAGTGCAGAACTTTTTAGAGCGGCAGTCAACAGAGTCCGCATAGCCATGATGATTTCCAACCTTCGATAGAACATGTAACTTAAAGAAGAAGAAGGTTTCTATTGTATGTTTTATGGTAAATTTAGGTGAAAATTTAGTGTGTTCTAAAATAATGTCTAACAGTTTTTTTGAAAGCTTATATGACGGATCTGTATAAAAAGAAACCACAGGTCTTATTGGGTGTTTCGGTTTGTGTAGTTTAATGAAAGAGTATAATTTAGTAGGCTGTGGGTTCATGATATGGAGGTATTTCTGTTCTATTGGATTTACTATTGATTTTGAATTTTCTAATGCTAGCTTAATTTGTTTTGATATTTTTCTGTCGGATCTTTGTATAACGTTTCAATATTTTGATTATTTAAGAATTCTATTGTTTTGTGATTATATTTTATTTCATCTATAGCAGTAGTAGTATTGTCTGCTTTTTGTAAACACTATGTTGTTTTCTATAGATTTATTTTTAATTAAAATGGCTGTTTTATTCTCTTTGTAACAGGAATTTTTAGTTTCACTACACACATCTGTAATATATTTGGCAATTATACTTTTTTCGATATTGTTAGCAATTTTGTTTAACGCTACTTCACATTCTACACCTAAATATTCTAAAGTTTTTCACATTCAAAATAAAGGCATTAAGCTATCCTTGTTAGAATCTATGAAAATCAACAAATTAAAAAACAAAGATATAATTCTGAATGACCAACTTGAGACAAACAGTTCTCCCCTCCTCAACCTATTTCATTAGAGACTATAAAGTGTAAATGCATGCCAAAACTAGATCACTTGAGAAAGGCAATCAGCCAAAACAGCTGTAGTGATAAGAGGTTAAAATAAATTTTGTGGAAGGTTGACAACCAAGTTTTCAGTGAAAAACTTGTTAACAACTTGTTATCAACAGGTCCTCGTAGACACTTCGTCTCAGGACCATTTTACTCATGTAGAGTCATACGCCGCCATGTTACCTATCCAACGGTAACTTAACCATCACAAATTAGAAATACTAATAATGTAAAACAACTTCAAATTTATAACATTTAAAGGGTTTTTACCCATATATTTTGGTGGCTACTAGCATGTACAACCGTTTGCACTGATGATGGATTGTTTAATCCGAAAACTTTTTGCAATGTGTTTGTGATAGCCCGTTTGAGGCATTTTTATATACCTTTTATAAAGGATTTTAACAAAATTTTTTTGTGATATATGGTATACAGCCAGCTACAGGAACTTAGTTTCCTCGTGAAATCTTTCAAATAAATTAAATATTATAAAAAAGCTCTCTGAATCATAATACTTATTCGATATCTATCTTCTTGGTGCATCAATTTCTTCGGGCACCGTTTTTAATCCACCCCTGCTTTCCTAAGTAATATACATTAAAAACAATTAATTCTCAGAAGATCGTTTCTCTTTTTTGTCAATATATTACATGTGACTCTTCTTTTTATAATGTGACCGGCATCCGCCACACCGCCGTGATCATAACAAGATAGCAATCTCTGGCTCCCTGTTTATACTATATATACTACCTTCAGCTACTTAAACTTAATAATTCCTCTTGTCAATTATGTAAAACAAATTGGCTTATGTGTTGGAAATTATTTTAAGCTGTTGAATCGAGGTGAAGCTCGTCTGAATTATTAATAAAAATTATTTTATTGATACCAGGGTTGCTCTGGAAATTTTTAGTATAAGCACTGTGTTTACATGGAAAACAAAATAAAACCATCGTGTTTATCAACTTTTTGACATTTAAAGGCAATAGTAATAAAAAAATTTTACCAAATTTTTATTACCTATTATTAGACGGCGAAAATTACGTAGAAGCAACTTCTTCTATATCGTAGGGTAGTGTTAACAGTTTTACATTCTTTCTTTGATCCATAGATTATTATTGTTAAAAGTAGCTGGTGTTGAAAGATATTTTTCCAAAATTCTTAAATTTATTTCTGTTTTTTTACCTTTATTGATATTTTCCACGGTTGAAATGAGTTTTCTCCTGGTTTATTGGTATTTTCTACAGAAGAATTGAGTTTTCTTTAGAACACCTTCTCTGAATGTTAAAAGGTGTATAGTTGTATTTCCAGTTGGATCAAATAAACGGAAAGTTGTTGTATTTAATGTATTCAAGCATTGTTGAGGTGTGTTGTTTTCTGGATGGTGTTGGGAGTATCTCAAAGTGATCAGGATTTTTTCATTATGTATTTCATATGTCACTACTTTATGACATATGTTAAAGTAAATCAGATCAAATTAGATCAAAGAAAAATCTTGAACATTATTACTTGATCTAATCTAGCTGTATCTCAAAGGAATAATATATTCATATGTGCGTTTGAAAAGTTTATGGACTTATGATATATAAGCAGAAAATGCAGACAAAAATTACATTTGCAGACACATTGTTATTCTAGATAGTCATTAAAGTGTCTTTTGGCAAATTTGACAGTCACTACAGATTTAGTAACAATATTTTTGATATTAAAGCGTCATATCGTTCAAAAAATTTAGCTTTTTATGGGACGTCTTTGCAAAAGCAGCGCAAAGTATTTTAACAAATTTCTAAAACAGTTAACAAATATAGCTATACCATAGCAGTATTCTTGGAAGAAAAAAAATTTTTTTAAATGCAGTTTTTGCATTAATAAAAAATTTATAGATCTGTCCTCGTATGTAGGTAGCTATCCAAGAGAACCACAATATTTTGCACGGAATCCACTGAAACAGGTTTTCGACAGTGGATTCAATTCAATTTTTGATTGCAAGCGTGCATCATAATTTAGTTTTATTAACATCAAAAATAAAAAAATATATTGGACGTACAGACGGTTCAGAAGCCAATCAGTGAAGTCGATGTTACTAAAGCCACATCTTTAATATTTCAGCGGTTATTTACTTTTTGTGAATTAATTTTTTCATAAGCAGTTTTCAAAATTATATCATTTTTTCGTTTTCTTAGGCTTTCCTTTGGATGACAGTTGTATTTCGTATTATTTTGCTACCACAATTATGACCTATTCATTCTAACATATCGTGCTTTTTTGCGACATAACGTTATACAGGGTGATCATTTGAAAGTTCTAATTAGACGTTTCAGAGATACTTAACATAATTCATATCAAATATTCTTAATATTAATATTAAAAGCCTTCTACCACTTCCTATTATACCGGAAGTTTACTAAAACATGTTTGTTTTAAATAAAAGATCAATTCTTCTTCTTCTTCAGCCTGTGTTCGTCCACTGCTGGACATAGGCCTCTTCCATTTGCTTCCATCGATTTCTACTTTTGGCAATTCTCATCCACTGCTTGCCCGCGACTTGTTTGATGTCGTCTGTCCACCTCTTCTGCGGTCTGCCTACTCCTCGCCTGTTCTCTCTTGGTCTCCAGTTTGTTAATCTTTGTGTCCATTTTTCGGACTTATCTCGGGCAACGTGCCCGACCCATTGCCACTTGAGCCTTGCAATACGTTCAAACTAATCCCTAGCATGGCCCTCTCCATTGCTCTTTGGGTTGTACTGACCTGCTCTAAGGTTTTGTTTGTGAAGGCCATGGTCTCCAGTCCATATGTAGTTACAGGCAAGATACATTTGTCATAAACTTTACGTTTTAGACACATTGGTATATCTTTATTCTTCAAAATAAAGCTTAATTTGCCGAAAGCTCCCCAAGACAGTTGTATGCGTCTTTTTATTTCGGCTATTTGATTTTCTTTGCCGATTTTAATGGTATGTCCAAGATATATATATATATATATAATATATATATATATATATATATATATATACATATATATATACATATATATATATATATATATTATATATATATATATATTATATACATATATATATACATATATATATATATATATATATATATATATATATATATATATATATATATATATATATATAGTGGTCTACATTTTCAAGACTGACGTTGTCAATAACAAGATTAGTTTGTAAATTACTTATTATTTTTGTTTCTGAAGGTTCATTTTGAGACCTATTTTATTTGACTGCTAGTTTAATTCCTTCAACATTTGCTCCAGTTCCTTGATATCTGTACTAAATAATACTATGTCATCCGCAAACCTCAAATGACTCAAACGTACACCATCAATGTTTAGACCTTTTTCCTCCCAGTCAAGCTGTTTGAATACATTTTCCAATGCTAAGGTAAAAAGCTTTGGTGAAATAGTATCACCTTGTCTAATACCTTTATCAAGGCGCATTTTTTCAGTTTTTTATAAATACACTCATAAATGTTTTTAATGAGTGTAGTGTACCGTGAGTCTATTCGAGCATCCTTCTGGGCTGACAAAAAGGACCAAGTCTCAATACTATCGAAAGCCTTGTGAAAGTCGATAAATGCCATATGTAAAGTTACATTATATTCTGGGGTTTTTTCTACTAGTATTCTGATGGTTTGTAAGTGATCATTAGTACCAAACCCTTTTCTAAATCCCGCCTGTTCAACCGGTTGATATAAATCAAGTTTTTGTGTTATGCGGTTGGTTATTATTCTTGTTAACAATTTGTATAAGTGTGACAACAAACTTATAGGTCTGTAGTTTTCAATATTAGTAGTGTCTCCTTTCTTGTGTAAAAGATCAATTGGACTTCGTAAATCCTAGGTTTTCACCCAAAGCGACCTTAGAATCGGAAGTCGATATTTGAACTCTTGGTGCCGACTTATATACGATTTCGCTAATTTTGAATCATGTTTGCCAAACTTTTTGTCATATCTCTTAAATTGGAAATAAACTCAATATACAAACTCGGCTTTTCAATAAACGTCGATAAATATATCATATATACTATTTCTGTGACTTTTATGTGTGTGCGGTTAAAACGTCCCGGTCAGAAACTACTTCCTCAATCTGTGTCGGCAGACTGTACTGTTTGTGGGATACCAGACGCTCCCGCAAACATTTTTAACTCCCAGAGATGGGTAAATGGGAGGAAAGACTTCGAGAGGCAAATAGGTTTCAGGCTGGATGAAAGAAACATGGTAAACATAATGGTGAGAGGAGAGAAAGAATGGAGTGAAGTACACTGTCTGATATCTGGAGTGATGAACAAGAAGAAACAGAAGGACATAGGAGGAAATTGAGCCAGAGATCTAAAATCTTGTTTCTTTTTTCTCGAGAGCCAAGAACCAGTAAGTGCCAAACTTAGTTTAAGGTGTCAAGGAACTATTTTCGTTCTTTTGATTTCTTTTGGTAATAGGCAATTCTTAAACAATTTTTTTCTTAGGTATGGTTATTTGTACGTTTTTTCTTAATATATTAGTTATTTTTTCATACCCTTGCCAGAAGAGCATCAGCTACAAAACACTTGTTGTCAGGTCCAGAGTTGGCAGAGGGAGTGCCAAAAAGCATCGTCTGTGGACATAAAAAAGCATTTATCCGAAGGCAACATAAGTCTCACTAGAAAAATATGTCAGGTTAAACACACAGCAAGATGTATATTGGACGGACGTGCGCTAATAGGGCTGAGATTTGGGAAAAACAAGCAGGAATCGGCTCAAACAACAGGTTTCCTTACTGGCCATGCGCCAGTTAAAGAATTCTGCTTACAATGGGACTGTTTTATGGAGACAAGCGACATACTCTGTAGAGGAAGACCTGGAATAATCAACCATTTCTTGCAGAACAGCGAGGCATTAGATTGCAGGCCTAAACACTTTTCGGAGACTATCGAGTGACTTTGGTTTAAACATATGCTACTTTTTTAATTTGTAACTTTTACCTTGAATATATTTAATGACAAAAATGACTATTCTAATAAACATTAAAGGATAAAATAAGTCGTAGAGTATACAAAAAATGTTTCCACTCCGTTTCCGCCTGTATTGGCCTTTTTTGTGTCAATTAAGTATGTGTCAAGATATATACCCATATATCCTACTTTTAAGTCCAACGACTTTTTATACCAGTCAATAAGTTAAACGAAAACTTTTTACATCTAAAATCTAATATGCAAACTAACAGATAGCTTAATTGAGATATTCCTTGTTAATTCAAAAAAGAAAAGCTTAACTTTTAATTTATTAAATAAATACATCATTATACAATTAGCAAGCAGTTAACTTCAAGTGTAATAAACGCAGTTCAAGATAGCGTAGGTAGTTATTAAGGAAATATATAATAAATCGTGTCATAAAATTTGCAAGTATTATCCACAATTTATAATCTAATCACACCGAATAGTCATAAATATTTTATATGAAGTAAAGTAGCCGTAGAAATAAATACAGGTTTAAGAAATATGCGCAAAAAGATGAAAAGAAACGGTGCTTATTTAAATATTAATAAAAAAATAGCGATAAACATAATTACGGGATCAATATATACGAAGCAGAATGACAAATGTGCTAAAAACATTAGGGTATACCTATATTGGAACCGTATTTCTCCCGATCCGATCCGATCCGATGTAGACAGATTTTCGATCCGACGTGAGTGCCTATAATAGTTCAGTTAACGTCCGACCACCGACAATGAGTTTCGATGAAGATTTAATGTATTGGCTGTTGCTAGAAAACAACGTTCTTAAAAGATATACAGATTGAACGAATTTAAAACGGATCATACAATTTAATATATGTCTGTTTAAAGTTCATTTGAAATAATGGACCAATATAAAAATTGGACAAACATAAATCCATATCCGGTGATAGACATTGTATAAAATATCGTTCTACTATCCGTCTCCTTTTAGAACGCACCATAGTCTAGAGAGCGCCGTCCAAAGTCAATGTTGCCAGTCTTACTTACTTACTTATTCCGTGGCGTTACAACCCTTCGTGGGTTTTAGCCGACTCGACAACATGCCTACACTGTTTTCTGTCTTGAGCAACCTCCATCCAATTCTCCACGCCCATAGTGCTTAGGTCTCCTGCTATATTATCTCGCCACCAGAGACGAGGGCGTCCGCGTGGTCTCCTTCCAGTTGGGACTTCCTCCCACACCAGTCTTACTGTTCGTTCGTCAGAATGTCTTCTGAGGTGTCCTGCCCATTGGAGTCTTCTGGACTTTATTTCTTTTATGATGTTGGCGTCTGGGTAAAGTTCTTCAAGCTCTTTGTTAGTTTTTATCCTATCTTGTCCTGATGCTTCATCAAGCACCGGACCAAAGATCTTCCTTAGGATTTTTCTTTCCCAAACACGTAGTCTCTCTTTATTTGCCTTTGTTATCGTCCACGTTTCGCTTCCATACATCACAACGGGTCGTATGATTGTTTTATAGACCTGTATCTTCGTACGTCGTGTTTGTTGTTTAGATTTTATAAGGTTTTGGAGGGCAAAGATACATCTGCTGCCGGCCTGAATCCTGTTGTTTATTTCTTGTGACCCGTTATTGTCTTCAGTTATTGTTGTTCCAAGATACTTGAATTCTCTAACGCGCTCAAAGTTAAAGTCATCGATGGTAATGTTCTGACCGATTCTGTCTCTGCTTTGGTTATTACGGCTCATATACATATATTTCGTCTTGTTTTCGTTGATTTGGAGCCCCATCTTCTCTGCTTCCTTATCAAACCTTACAAAAGTCTCCTTCATCCTTAATCGCGTGTTTCCTATTAGATCTATATCGCCTGCAAATGCCAGTAGTAAGTTTGGTCCTTCTCGATGAAATACAGTATTCGGTTTTTCGATTCTTGCACTTCTGATTATGTGTTCCAGAGCTAAGTTGAAGAGTTGTGGTGAAAGTACATCTCCCTGTTTTAGTCCATTGTTTATTTCAAATGTCTCCGAGTATTGTTGTCCAACTCTCACCTTACATCGTAAACCGTTCCATACACATCCGTATCAACCAGACTAGTTTTTTTGGAAAGCCAAGTTCCTGCATCGCTGTCCACAGTCTGTCCCTATATACTCTATCAAATTCTTGTTTAAAATCTATGAACATCTGATGAAGCTCACGATCAAACTCCCAGCATTTTTCCATTATCTTTTTTATTGTGAATATCTGATCAATTGTAGAGCGGCCCGGTCTAAATCCGCATTTATAATCTCCAACGATTTCTTCTGTGTATGTTTTGGTTCTTTCTAGCAGGATGTTTGCAAGGATTTTGTAGGTGGTGTTTAGGAGTGTTATTCCCCTGTAGTTAATGCATTGCTTTTTGTTTCCTTTTTTGTGTATTGGTACAATAACCCCTTCTTTCCATTCATCTGGCATTGTTTCTTCTTGCCAAATGTCTTGAATTAGCTTGTATATCGAACTGTACAACGCCTCTCCTCCATGTTTTAAGCACTCTGCGGGTGTACCATCGCTACCTGGTATCTTATTATTTTTGAGTCTTTTAATTGCCTGTATTACGTCTTCGTTAGTCGGATATTGGTCTTCTATTTTAGCTGTATGTACCTCTATGTTTGATGTACTTCTGCTAGATTGGTCATTCAATAGTTGATAGAAGTATTCCTTCCAGGTTTTTAAGATTTCCTTGTCATCAGTGATAAGCTGTCCACTGTCGTTTTGAAGAAAGTTTCCTGTTCTTGCTTGGTACCGTCTTGATATCTGAAACTCCTTTAAAGAACTGCCTCGCTTGTTTGTTCTTTCTTTTTTCTTCTATATCTCTGATTATTTGTTCCTGATACTCTCTCTTCTTCCTTTTCATTAGTTTTCTTGTCTCTGTTCTTCTTTGTCTATACATTTCATTGTTGTTGTGCGAGGGGTTTTGTAGAATGTTCCTTCTAGCCATATTTCTTGCTAATATGGAGTTCAGGCAATCATCATCGAACCATTTTTTTGTTGTTTTCTTTTTGTGTCCTAGTATTTCATCTGATACGCTTGTCAGAGCTACTTTAATATTTTTACAAGCTGAGTCTATGTTGTTATAGTCTTCTGTCTGTGCTAGAGCGATTTTTATAGCCTTTTGAAACTTCTGTTCTGTCTCCTTATTACGTAGAACTTCGGTATTCCATAATTGTGTTGGTGTATTAACTTCGGTATTCCATAATTGTGTTGGTGTATTATTGTTGTGTATTGTTGCCAGTCGCCGTGTAATAATCCGATTTGCGGATCTTTTTGAGAGTAATATCTTCTTCGTACAAAACATTTTGTAGTAAATGAAGAAGTAGAGTTATCCGAAGAAACAGTAAAAAAGACAGTTTTGAACCTTAAGTTAGGAAAAGCTAGCGGACCAGAAGGGATTTTCTCCGAAATGTTAAGATGAGGAACGAAAAAACTCTTTAGAAATCTAACAATAATTATCAATAAATGCCTAAATGAGCATCCTGTTTCAGAAGACTGGAAAACAACTTATA
Organism: Diabrotica balteata; assembly: GCA_918026665.1. Classification (NCBI taxonomy): domain Eukaryota; kingdom Metazoa; phylum Arthropoda; class Insecta; order Coleoptera; family Chrysomelidae; genus Diabrotica; species Diabrotica balteata. The sequence goes on along the minus strand of OU898279.1, from coordinate 23,203,920 downwards.
TATCATCCATCCATAAAAAGGAAATAAACTGGACTGTAACAACTATCGAGGCATATCAATCACGAGTACACTGAGCAGACTATACAGTAGAATACTGCGAAATCTAATTGAAGAAGACTATAAAGAGAAAGAAGAAGAAGATCAAAGCGGCTTTAGAGCAGGTACATCGTGTACCGACAACGTATTTTGTCTAAAACAAGTCATAGAGAAGAGATCTGCTAGACATCTGAAAACCCATCTTACATTTGTGGACCTACAAAAAGCATATGATACAGTCCCAGTATCGAGACTGTGGAAGGTATTAGAACAAACGAACATCAATCACAACTATACAGCTGCACTTAAAGAACTGTATGAAAATTCACAATCAAGAATTAAGATAGGTAAAAAACTCACAGATGCCTTCATAGTCAATAAGGGACTACGTCAGGGATGTCCTATCTCTCCTACACTATTCAAAATATATGTAGCAGCGGCACTTAAGAACTGGAAAAGGAAAATACAAGGAATGGGTATAGATATAGATGACAGATACCTGTTTACTCTTCAGTTTGCAGATGATCAGGTCATAGTGGCCAATGACAAAGACGACATGCAATTATGATTAGAAAGCTGATAGAAGAGTATGAGGAATGGGGCTTGACAGTTAACGTAAATAAAACGAAATATCTATGTGTAGGCTCTCAGAGCGAAAATTTGGAGTTGGACAACGGTGAAGAAATTATGCAATGTCAAGAATATGAATATTTAGGTATCACATTCGACAATACCGGAACAGATGTGAAAGATATAGAAAAACGAATACTTACAGCTAAAAAGATAATAGGATGTCTGAATGTCATCTTGTGGAGCAAGGAGATAACAAAAGGAGAAAATTTAATATATAACAGACAATGGTTAAGAGCAGCCTATTGTATGGAGCGGAAACATGGAGAATTCCAGACAGACAAAAAAGAAGGTAGAGGCAGTCGAAATGGACGCAATAAGAAGATCTATGCGAGTCTCACGAAGAGAAAGAATGAGGAATGACCATATAAAACAACGAAAAAGAAACAACTTACCTGGTACGGACACGTAGAGCGAATGCAAAATACTAGATGGCCCAGAAAAATACTGAACTGGACCCCAATAGGAAATAGAAAGCGAGGAAAACCCAAACTAGAGTGGCAGCAAAACATAAAAAAGTCAATGAACGAACGAAATCTATCAACGGAAGATTGCCACGATAGAAGAGGATGGAAGTTAAGTGTCGGACAACGGAGAAGGACGTTCTAAACCGTTATATATATACATATATATATATATATATATATATATATATATATATATATATATATATATATATATATATATATATATATATATCTTCTTCGTATCTTTAAATAAATCGGATATTTACCTCTATTTTTCATTGTATTTACCAATCTACTACAACAGACTAATAACAAAAATAAACTTAATGGTTTGTAGTTATTTCCTTTCTTTCCTGTAAATATTTTATGGTTAACAACTTATTTGAGAAACATCTAGAGAAATGATATTGGCAACACCGCTCAAAATCTCCATCTGACTGCTCAGATAAACCAAAGAGAGGCTTGCCTAAAGCCGGCCACTCGCGATACAGCGGCGTTGTTCAACTACGTTTGTAACTACACACTTGCTTTGATCATATTATAGAAAATCGGCATGGCTTGATTTAGCAAGAATTTTTTAAGAGAGTTTTTTTAATTATATAAAAACAAGAATGTTTATAGCGAATAAACGGTAAAATAAAAAAAAGAGAATTAAAATTAGCATTGCAGTCCAGTAAATCGGATGCAGGGGCAGGCGAGATTTATTTTGCACCAAAATCTTGGATTCTTTGCACCAGAATCTACGTTTTATTTTAGGTTTCTTTTTACGCTTAGTTATACACAAAGTAAGAGGCGCTAAAATGATTGTTTGATTTGAAATGGTCGAGAACCGAACAAATATTGCGGCGCAGTATTTTTCTAGCTTTATCAACTGTATCAGATTGTAAAACTTCACCTACAGCATACCACCATTCGCTGATATGCATATTTCTAGCTTCATTTTCCGATCCCAGAATTTCCTTAAAAACTCCGAGCGATTTTCAGATTTATACTCTTAAGTCTGCAGTTCTTTAGATCTGAAATGTTACCTCAAACAAACGTTGAACATATTATTTAACACATTTATTAACGTTTCTCCTATTTATTTGATTTGTTCTATGACTATCTCATCTTCTCCAGGTAATTTATTGTTGTTCATCTTCGAGAGAGCTGATTTTATTTCCTCTGTTGTGATATTTGGAATATCTTCTGAACATAAATTTTGTAATAGGAAACTAAATAGGAAACTAAGTAATTTTTAAAATATTTTTCTTACTTGTTTTATTTTCTCAGTGTTTTAGTAGCAGAACCTTTAAACTTTTATTTTTATGAATGACTTGAGCTATTTGTTCAGTGTTCTAATTTCTGACATCTTTTCAAATTGATGTTCACATCTTCTTCTTCTTACGGTGCCTTATCCTTAAGGACGTTGGCCATTACATTTGCCCATTTAATCTTATTTGTAGCAGCCCTGAATAGTTCTATGGAGGTTATGTTCGTCCATTGCCGTAGGTTTTTAAGCCAAGAGTTGCGTCTTCTTCCTGGTCCTCTTTTGCTATTGACTTTGCCTTCGATTATAAGTTGGAGCAGTTCATACTTTTGATTTCTTATGATGTGACCAAAATATTGTGTTTTCCGTTCTTTTATTATAAGCATAAGCTCTCTTTCCTTATTCATCCTCCGCAAGACTTCCGCATTTGTCGTATGGCTCATGTAGGATATTCTGAGCATTTTACGGTAACACCAGAGTTCGAATGCTAGGATTCTTTTTTGTGTTGCTTTTGTCATTGTCCAGGCTTCAACACCATAGAGCAAGGTGGAGAAAACATAGCACTTAAGTATTCTAGTTCTCAATGAGATGCCCAGCTGGCGGTTGCATAGAACATTTTGCATTTTGTAAAACATTGTACGTGCCTTTTTCAGGCGTATTTTTATCTCTAGTGAGTGGTCCCAAGTTTCATCAAGATTACTTCCAAGGTACGTTGTTCTTGTTACTCTTTCCAGATCTATTCCGTCGACATTGACCTTCACCCTTCTGTTTTGGTGCTTGCTGATGACCATCGTTTTTGTCTTCTTTGTATTCAATTTCATTCCAAATTCTCTACAGGCTGTCGTTACTCGGTCCATTAAGCGTTGCAGGGCTTCAGCATTATTTGCCAGTATGACAGTGTCATCAGCATATCGCAGGTTATTTATACATTGCCCGTTTATAATTATACCATCCGAGGTGCCTTCCAAAACTTTCTGAAATATCTTCTCAGAGTAAACATTGAACAGCAAAGGTGATAGGACACATCCCTGTCTTACTCTCTTCTCGATATTCATTTTTCCAGATGTTTCGCTTTTTATTCTGATTTTAGCCTTTTGTTCTTGGTAGAGGTTTGAAATGATCCGTAAATCTTTATGGTCGATATTACATGACCTTAAAATATCTATTAGTTTATCATCTTTCACCAGGTCAAACGCCTTCTGAAAGTCTATAAAACACAAGTATACATCAGAATCGACATCTTTACATCTTTCAACTAGCACACGTATTGAAAAAAGTGCTTCTCTTGTTCCGAACCCATTCTTAAAACCAAACTGAGTTTGACCAGTGCGTTCGTCTAGTTTATTGTATACTCTATTGTGTATTACTCGTAGGAAAAGCTTCAACATATGATTCATCAGGCTAATAATCCTATGGTCTTTACATTTCTTGAAATTTTTCTTCTTTGGTAGTGGTATAAACACCGATGTCAGCCAATCATTTGGTATTATGCCTGTTTCGTATATTTTGTTAAATATATCTTTCATTACTTCGATGTGTTCGTCTAGTAATATCTTTATTATTTCAATTGGGATATTGTCTTCTCCAACAGCTTTTCTGTTCTTTATCTGATTTGCCGCTTTGATAATTTCTTGCTTTGTGATATAAGGTCCAGTTGATGCCTCCTGCATGTAAATGTTCGTCCTCTCTCGGTCTTGAAACATTTCTTCCACGTATTCATTCCATCTACCTATTTGATCTTCTATGTTCAGTAGCAGGTTCCCATGTTTATCTTCGATGAAATACGTAGCAGTTTGTTTAAATATTAAAGCGGCTTCTTTTACTTTTTTATGTAGATTGAAAGTATCATGTCTTTGTTCCAACTCTTCAATTTCTTGGCATCTTTCACTTAGCCAGGTTTCTTTGGCTTGTTGGATCTTTATTCTGATATTCTTGTGTATTTGCTTGTATGTTGTTTCATTTTTACCTATGTATTTTCTTCTTTTGTGTATTATGTTTAGAATTTCTTCTGTCATCCATGGTTTGTTCTTTTTTCGTGTATCTTGTTTAAGGTAGTCTTCTGTTACTCTTGTAAGTGTTTTCTCAATATAGTGCCAGTCTTCCTCGGGAGTTTTTGTCGATTGTACTGTTCTGTTACTCAAGTGTCTATGTATTTCTTCCCGTATTTTATTACTAGTGGATTCTTCATTCAGCTTATCTGGGTTAATAGCTATTATTTGCTTATTTCTTTGTGTTCACATAATTTTGTTTATCTTTAGTAGCTTGGGTGAGTCTTTCCTCCTTGTTTTTTTCCTTTTTCCTCAAATTTTCTATGAACATTTTCAGCCTTAGTAATTATTCGCATGTTTGTCACTAATATCTTTAATTCATTTTCATTTAGATGTTCTACTTCTTTATTTCATTTAGAAGTTCTGAAGGTATGAGATTCTGGTAAGCTGCTCCTATCTTCTATCGATTTCCATTTATTAAAATGCCTCTCTGTTATCATTGATCTCCTCTCTCTTTAAATATTGAACAATATTTTTGTTCTAACCATCCGCAGGTTACTCCCAACAGTAATTTTATTAATTACTGTAACATTCTGGACAACATTTTTTCTGTTTGTGATTATAAAATCAATTTTGTTTTTCGGTATGTCATCTGTACTAGCCCACGTCGACTTACGTTATTGGTTCTTTGAAAAATGTTCTTTACTTTTGATAATCATTTTTGGTTTTAATTCTTTTATTTATTAATACAAATAATTTTAAAAGGACAATTGTAAATACTTTATTTTAATTGTAAATAATAGATTAACTTTTTTTAATCCATTTTTCTAGTAGCACTGTCTACTTATCCAATTAAGCCCAAAAAAGAGCAAATTACATCCACAGCTTTTATTAAATTTAAATTTTCTTTTCCAGAAAAATAAATGGTAGCAATTATTTTTCATTTCCGTGTTGCTAAAACTAATGGTTCGTCTGCAGTTCATTGCAGCAATTAGTTTATACCGCATAAAAGCCAACTTTAAGCAATCTTCAGCTAAACAGGAAAATTAATAAAGAAGTTATTACTCTTTTATAAAAAATGTTTCTGTTTACTGAAATCGTTAAATTTTACATTAGTCAATCCTAAAGACCTAACGTGAATAGTTACAGAGTTCCTCAATTTATACGTTTTAATTCAACCTAAAATAGAAAATGAACAAAATTGATTAAACATAATTAATATCTATTAAACCTTTCTACATATATATTTATATATTTAAAAAATTTTCGTACTTAATTTGTTAGTGGGCAATGCACAGATGCATTCAGTTTAATTGAAAAAAACAACACATATTAGAGGATTTGCTTTCTGTCTGAGACATATATCTCATCGCTTTCTTTTTACAGTTTTTTTTTTTTGATTCGTGAGAAACTATACTACGTTCCACTTTTAGAAAATAACATTGCGAAGATAGGGCCATGTATTTCTTATGGACGATAGCAACGCGGCGTTGCCACGACACACACAAGCACAATTTAGGGTTGTATAATTTGTATTTTCGTTTCCACAAACATGAATTAAATTAATGTTTTTTAACGTAATTGACCAAAAGTGCCCATTCGAAACAAGAGATGAAAAAGTAGGGAAAATGATTTTAATTAGATAAATAGTATTTACAAAAGATAATTTTATTTTATCTTATTTTAATTATAGTAACGACAGTTTATTTGTTTTTCGGTGAGAATACGATATGCCATGAATCATATAAATAAGTAGAAAATATTGACCGCTTGGAATGCGTATATCTAATTACTAATTGCAACTTAAAATAATACGATGTGCGTATGTCAGCTATTTTATGTCGTCTCTGACTACATAATGATAATAGGCTTTTATTTAGTAGTTATTCTGACTTTACAGTTAAATATTAATTGAAAATGAAAATTCAAAAATTAAGCAAAGGGAATATCTTGGACATCCGTTGCAAAAGAGAGTGTCTGAGAGTTTTGGCAACACTGATCTCCATAAGCGTAATGTTATTTTCTTAACGTGAAACAAAGAATAGTACATAAAAAGAGGCATATCAGGACTTTTCTCTACCATACATAGATGCCAACTATCACCCGATGAAGATCCCAGTACAAGAGAACACTGTCAGTTAAATGTATAACTTCGTAAAAGCACTTCGCCTGGTCCATATGGCATACACGGAAGATGTCTAAAAAGCTTCCTGAGAGTATAATTCCGTTGATGGTTAATATAATTACTGCTTGTCTCTTGCTGAGTTACTTTCTTACTTCTTGGAAAATGGCCAGCACAATCATAATTCGCAAACCAGAGAAACCCTATTTTGTGGTGTTTAAAAAATTTCTTTTGACCAAAACATGAACAAATTCTACTCTGAAAACTTGATTGACATATTTTCACACCGCGCATATTCTTCTTGCAGTAGTCGTTGCAAAAAAAGGAAGTGTTTACTGTCTATCATATTTCTAAACAAAACACTTCTTGTTTCATATACTGCCAAAAACAAAAACAAAAAAGGTAAATTGGAAGATTTCATCACGCTTGACATATAGAGCTATCCAAAGAAACCTTTTATTTCTTTAATTCTTGCCATTCTCGTATTATGTTATGTAAAATAGATTTGGTTAAAAGATGCATATAAAAAATGAAAACAAGAATGAAATAAAATAGACGCGGGGCTATCTCGAGGTTAATAAATAATAGGGATGAAGAAGAATTGAACAATTTAAATGACGTAAAAGACATTTGTGTAACCGTTTGAAATATATTGAAGAATAAATAGGCACACTGCTTATTAAGAATAATGAAGAAAAATCAGAAAATTTATTCATCTTTTCACAATTAAAAGATAGACCAAGAAACCTTGGGACAAATGTTGGCCTAGTTTGTCCAGATTTTATGTAGTTCATTCATGCTCACATGTCCATAAATACCCCAAAATATTTCAGATATATTTAGTTATAACATATGCCGATTTTATTCATATTCTCAACTCACCTAAGACTAAATCTTGGCAACTTTCCTACTCATTTATCTAAAATCGGAGTGCAAAATAATTCACTCTGCACATGCAAGAATATTTCCGTCCCAAAACTGAATCACACGTTCTTTAATTGTGAGAATAACTCACGACCTATACAGGTATTAATTTATCAGTAAAAGATTGACAGAAAAATGTATTATTTATAACAGCTAATAGTGAGTGTTTTACACATGCTTCAATGAGTGTTTCCCAGATGCACAAGTTTCAGTGATAATGCTAATAATAATTTTATTGTACAAGAGTCTAAAATATCTATTTAATAAAATAAAATAAAATATGGTGAAAAGTCTGATAGTTTATGTTTCATGAATTGATAATTTAGGGTTCTATAGATTGATATTGTCATAGCTTAGGATTTTATAGAAATTAACTGGTTTTTACACATATAAATGAACTTTTACTTTTTCGTCAATTATTCATTTCACAGTTTAAGTTTATTTGATAATACATTAAATTCCACCAGTTTACCAGTCTGTTTCATTAACTAGTACCTCAAGACATCATTATCATCATAAGTTCTCTCAAAGAAGTCGCCACTCTTGTCGATTCCTGGCAACTTGCATCTATCTTCTGACCCTTAAAATCTGTAGGTCTCCTTTTACATCAATCCATCTCCTTCGTGGTGGTCCTTTACTTCTTGTGCCCTCTGGTTTTGAACATGTTAATCTCTTCGTGTATTCGCGATCTGACATCCTAGCAATGTATCCAGCCCATCCAAGTCTGCACTTTAATCAATTTCACATTATCTGGATCGGTGTATAACTGATATAGATCAAAGTTGTATCTTCGACGCCATAACCCATTTTCATTTACGACTCCAAATATCTTTCTAAGAATGTTTCTCTCAAAAATACCAAGAAGTCTTTCATCAAGGTCTACGTTTTAGCCTCATATATTAAAACCGCTCTTATTACGGTCTTGTATATATTGAGCTTTACTGCCCGCTTTATTTTTTAATTTTTTAAATGTATCTGTAGACCGTGATTAGTTCTGTTTGCTATTGCTATGCGTCTTTTATCTCGTCACTTGTCGTGTTTGTTGCCTTTGTTTTGCTTTGCTTTATTAGCGATCCAAGATATGTGAATTCTTTGACTGGCTCAAAGGTATAGTTGTTAATTTGAATTCTCTGGAAGATATTTAGTCGGGGGTTTTTAGACTACTTTAAACTAACATATATTTGATTTTTCTCTTGTTTACATAAGTCCTAATTCACTTTCCTCGTCCGCAAAACTTGTAAAACACTGCACCATGTTTCTCATACTTCTGCCCATTACAACTATATAGTAAGCCAATGCGCGAATTTGCGTTGATCTATTAAAAATTTTCATTTATTCTAAGATTTAATTGTCTGATTGCCTTTTCCAAGGCAATATTAAATAGGAGACACGCCAGCGTGTCCCCCTGTCTTAGACCATAATTATTATCAATGAACGAAGTGTTTTCTCCTTCAATTCTAATACATGAGCTTACGTTTTGCATTGTTAGTTGGATCAACTTAACTAACTCAGGTGGGATTCCAAAGACTATCATTGCATTACATATTGCAGTTCTTTTCACACTGTCATAGGCTGCTTTGAAAACGACGTAGAGATCGTGTGTATCTGTGTTATATTCTAGTGACTTTTGTAGAATCTGCCTATGTGCTTGAATTTGATGTGTAGTTGACCTTCTAGTAGTCAATGCGCATTGATGTTGACCAACAATATCCTTTGTAAAATGTTTAATCTTTCAAACAATACATTGTCAAAGATTTTTTCCGCAGATGATAATGCAGAGTAATGCTTTTATAGTTCTTACACTCCAGTTGGATCATCCTGTTTATGCCACGGACATATTATTGCCTTTAGCCACTCTTCTGGTACCAATTTATTCTGCCATATAATTACTATTAGTTTATGGATTGCTGCAAAAAGTTGATCATCACCTTTTATATACATTTCCAAACAGATTTCATCGGGCTGGGGCTTTATTGTCTTCGAGTTTTAGGATGGCATTTGACACTTCTTTTCTTGTTGGGTATTCACTGTGTTGACAACGTTGTATATTTTGTTGATTATCTATATTGTAACCTCCTTTCATACCGTTTATATTTAGATGTTCGCTGAAATATTGTGCCCATCTGTTTTTATTGTACCCCTCAAAAAACTGAGTTTTTATCATGTAGAATTTCACCGTTAGTGTCTTTACAACATTTTAATCGTGGTTTATAATTTTCGATGGCTATTATTTAAGGATTTGTAGTATTTTCTCATTTCATTTTTATCGAATAAATCTCATTGAGAATGTTCTGTTCATATTCCCTCATCTTACATCGATGGATATGGTTTTCCTCTCTTCTAAGACGTTTATACTCTCTTCTTCCCTTTTCCTCTCTTCTTTTTTTTCCGTGTACAACCTGCGTCGATGTTTTTTTGTTATGCTGTGTTTTTTCTATTTGTGGCCATTTTGCACTCATGGTTTGAAAATGATTTCTTTTTACTGACTTGGTTTTGCTCAATATTTCAACCGATTTCTGTAACACAATATCTCGTATATTTGCCCATAGTTGGTTAATGTCTTCTTCTTTTACGTTTTCTGTTCGTATTTGATCTTCTATTTGCTGCCTGTATACATTTGCAATGTCAAGATATTTTAGTTTAATAATGTCGAAAATGTTTCTCTCCTTTTCCTGATCGCTTTTTTTAAATTAGATATTCTCTCTTTAAATTGTGCTTTAACTAAATAGTGATCACTATCTAAATATGAGAAAAGCTGAAGACTCGAGATCAAATAATTTACTCCTGTTTTTTAGTGTCCATGCCAAAAAAGTTTCTATCAGTCATCTTTCCTTTTGAATACACACATATAAAGCTTTATTTGAAATATAAAGTAAATTTGGCTAACTTTTTTAAACAACTTAATTCTTCTTTATATATAAACAAGCATTCTTTCAAATCCCCAATTCGAATAACTGAATAAAACATTCAACTAATCCAAAGAAAGATTAAGTTCGGAGAGAGAGTCCTTTGAAACGTTTAATTTCATTTTATTGTTTCAAGTTATTAAGTTTATTGGATTCGGATTAGAATGGGATTTTAAAAAAGGATCTCAGGGTGCGAGTACTTGAAGTAGATTATGGGAAGGGATGCGAGTTTGGAAAATGTTAATTCGAGCGTTGTCGCGAGTTGACAGGTTTACGGAAAAACTTTCTCCAAAAGAAATTGGATTTTTGGAAGAATTTGCATTGTAGAGAGTAAATTACTCCACACTCAGTTTTTAAAGAGCGTATAAATATTTTAGTAATTAATGTTGTGCATTATATTTTGTCCTATCTATAAATAATGAGACAAAGGGAGTGCGAAAACTATAGAGGTATGGCACTATTAGAAGTAGTTTATAAGATACTTGCAAAAACTATTAGGCAAAGGTTAATAAAATGTGAAAAAAGTGATTGGAGAATACCAGTGAGGTTTTAGACCAGGAAGAACAACTACTGATTAAATAAATATGTTGAAATTAATACAGAATAATAGCTACGAACAAAACTTGGGATTAAATATACAATTTATTGATTTTAAATGAGCATATGACTCCCTAAATCGAACGATGCTATATATGAGGACATTAAAACACTAGAAATAACAGAAAAGCTTTTTTTTTATTTAAAATACTTATGCCACATCAACCACGCAGAGTTATTAGTGGGATGACAAACACAATAGTTTTAATACGATTATGTACATTAAATAGTAAAATACAATTTGATGTCTCTTAAATAATTTAATACATTTATATTTTTTTCTGTCAAGATGAATTTGAGGTCGTCTGGAATTCCATGCATTCTTCTTTGATTTTGGAAACATGGGCAATCAAGCAGGAAGTGTTTCACTGTCAATGAAGTGGAGCAGTTATTGCAAATTGGCGGTGGATCTTTACTGATTAAAAATTTGTGTGTGACAGCAGTATGACCAATTCTTAAACGGTTTATAATTACCTGATCTCGTCTACTTGTGGGGTTATTCAAAGAGCTGTTCACCTTTGGGCATATTGGGTTTAATTTGGTTACTGAATTTCCCAGTAATTTTGCCAAATGTTATTGCAATGATCTTTAATCAGATGTTTCATGTCACTATAAGGATATTTTGTAATTTTTGTAGTATCTTGTAAGTTGATACGGCTTGTAGTTGCTAGTTGATCTGCTTTTTCATTTCCTCAGATTCCAGTATGCGATGGTACCAAATGAAAGCTGTGTCCTTTCCCATGGAATGAAGTGTTTCTAATTCATTTTTTATTGCTTCTATAATGGGATTTATAGTATAAATTTCTTTAATTTCAATAAAGCATTAAGTAAATCTGTAATGATGACGCACTTTATCTTGTTACTCGTTTGAAAAAAGTTAAGGCTTTTAATATAGCTGTGGTTTAGCCTGTGAGTCTACTACAATTTGTAGGTAAGTGTATGCTGTAGTAGTTTTCTTTATCAGAATAGTAAGCAGCAGCATATCCATCTGGGGTTTTAGAGGCGTCGGTAAAGAGTTGTAAGTAGTTGGAGTAATGTGATATGATTTCTGCAAAAAGATGTTTAATTATAGAGAAGTTTGTATATGATTTGGGATACTTTCTTAGTGTTAGGTCAATGGTAAGTAGGCAGGTTGTCCATGGAGGGAAGATTGCATTTGTATATAACAATAGACTAAATTGATCCATGTTAAAATTTGTGACTTTTATTCTTTCTATTAAAGGAATACAGTTTGTTGTCTTTTTAAAAGAGAGGATGCCAGGGTGGAAAATTTGAGAGAAAAGAGGATGTTGTTTTTGATTTGAAATTTTGGCAATATAGTTTAGTGATAATTGTTGTCGCCTTATGTTTAGAGGTGGCTCTTTATCTAGAACTTGTAAACTACTAATGGGACTAGTTCTAAATGCACCAAGTGCTAATCTTAAAGCTGCAGATTAAATACCGTTAAGCTTTTTTAAGGTAGTTTTGCTTGTTTTTAAGGTAGCGAGTTATAACAAATGCAACCGTAATCAAGTTTACTCCGAATGAGTGATTTATATAAGTTTATTAATATTTTAGTATCTGCGCCCCAAACTTTATTAGACATAATTTTGAATAGATTTAAGCTAGATTGACAGGAATATTGTTTATTATTGATATGCAAGTTCCAAGTTAAGGTTCTGGTAAAAGTTAAACCTAGAAAATTTACTTCTTCTGATTGTTTTAATGCTAAATTATTTAAAGTTATGTAAGTTGAATACCGAGATCTGTTTTTATTAAAAATTATGTAATGTGTTTTTTCTGTAGAGAAGTTAAACCCAGTTTTTAACGTCCAATTTTCAATACGAGTTAAAAAAAAATTTGTAAAATTTTAGTTGCCGATTTTATATTGTTTGATTTAGTATAAACTACGATGTCGTCAGCATAAAGACTGGCTTTAATTGGAGGTCTAATTTCCTCAATAATACTATTGATAGCAATTAGGAATAATGTTGGACTTATGATGGAACCTTGAGGGATTTCATTATCTAATGTCCTTGTTGAACTTTTAAGGCCATTTATCCTAATTTCTATTAATCGACTATTTAAAAAATTATTTACGAATGCTAGTATGTTACCTTGAATCCCGTTATAGCTTAGATTTTTCAAAATGCAGTGTCTCCAAGTTCTCTCAAAAGCTTGGGTGACAATGACATTTAGCAACACGATAAATAGGGTAATAATGGAAGAAAGTTTTTGAAGACAGTTCACAGTGAATAAACAAGGGGACCTACGATCAACGAATTTATTCAACCTAGTATTAGAACAAATCGTAAGAAAGTAAAATATGATCACAAACAGGGCTATTTCCAATAGCAGGCAACAGTGCGTACGCGGTGATGTGGTAATACTAGCGAGAACAAAAAAACATTTAGAAAAAGTTTTCCAGAAATTTATAAAAGAAGCGAAAAGATACGGAAACCAAACAAAAATATATCAAAATTAAAGGAGCAGAGAATAACTGGCAATTCTTCTTCTTTTCCTTATCTAATGTCAACTGTCTATTATTTTTCGTTTGTCAACTGTCAATTCTTCTTATTTTTCATAGCTAATGTAAATAAAACTGCAATATGAAAGTACTGAAAGCAAAAACCTAAGGTGGCATAAAATGTGGCATCATGGAAATAAAAAATGAAAAAAACGTCACCGTCCCAGACAAAGAGAAAATAAGCGAGGCCATTGAAATATTACGAACCGACTATAAAAGAATGGCCCTAAATCAACTAAAAACAAATAAATGTCCGGGAGAGGATAAAATTACAGTTGAAATGTTGAAAATTGGTGGCGTAAAAATGGAACAGTAATTAAATATTTTGTTTAATAAAGTTATTGATGAAGGAAAGATTCCTCAATAACGGTACAACTCAAAAGTCATTCTACTATTCAAGAAAGAAGACAAAGCAAATACCGAGAATTACCGACCAATATCCTTGCTATCACATCTGTATAAATTATTAACTAAAATGATAACCAACTGCCTAACACATAAACTCGATTTCTATCAATCTATCGAGCAGACGGGATTCAGAAGTCATTTTAGTACGATAGACCACTTGCACACCGTAAGAACACTAATAGAAAAATGCACCGAGTATAATGTTCCAATTCATATGGCGTTCGTCGATTTTCATAAAGCATTTGAATCCATCGAATTATGGGCAGTGCTTGAATCTCTAGAAAATGCACGTATGGATTCAAGATACACTAACATAATTAAAATCATACATAAAAATGCCACCATGCAGATAAAGGCGGACGAAAACACAAAAACTAATCCCATAAAACTACAACGGGAAGTAAGACAAGGAGACACCATATCTCTCAAACTATTTACCCTTGCTCTAGAAGACATTTTTAAGAAACTAGAATGAAACAACAAGGGAATTAACGTCGACAGATCATAATTAAACCACTTGAGATTCGCAGATGACATAGTTGTAATAGCCGATAATATCCAAGAAATAAATGATATGTTACAAAAATTAAATGCAGTTTCAGGAGCGTTAGGCTTAAAAATGAACTACAGTAAAACAAAAATACTAAGCCGAAACCAGACAAATATAACAATACAAAATCATACCATAGAAAATGTTGAACATTATGTATATCTAGGTCATTTCATCAAACTAGGAAAACCAAATCAAGATGCTGAAATTAAAAGAACACAACTGGCATGGAGCGCTTTCGGTAAACTAGCATATATCTTGAAAAACACCTCCATTCCTGTAAATAAAAGAAAAAGCTGTATAACATATACATACTACCAGTTTGTATCTACGGCTTGGAGACAGTAGCCCTTACCAAAAAATCTGCTAAAAAATTAGAAACAATGCAAAGAGCAAAGAATATCACTGAGAAACAAGATTACAAACACCGAGATAAGACGTAGAATGAAGATTAGGGATATTGTGGAAGAAATGACAAATATGAAATGGCGCTAGGCAGGTTACGTAGCCCGATATGACAATAGATGGACACAGAGAATTCTAGAATGGAGACCAAGGACGACAACAAGAAGCATGGGAAGACTTCAAAAAAGATGGGTAGATGACATAAGAGCAGTGGCAGTCAAACAGTGGATTAGATTGGCGCAAGATAGAGAAAGATGGAAGCAATTGGGAGAGACCTACATTCAGTAGTGGATGGAAAATAGTTGACAAAGAGAAGAGAATGTCAGAACGAAGCCACCGACCAATGGAAACAAAGTCCTGTTCAGCGACGCCACAAATGATATGTTCGCTTCTTTTTTTAAATAGCCGTTAGGTGTCATTACTGCTTACTCCTCTTTGGGTTAACTGTCAATTCTTCTTCTTATCAGCAATTGGTAGCTGTTATGTCAATTGTCAATTCTTCTTTACGTCGACTGTAAATTTTTCTTCTTATTAGCAACTATTAGCTGTCATGTCAATTGTTAGATCTTCTTATTTTGGTAGAGCTATCTGTCAGAGACATATTTTACTGTTTAACGATATGAGACTGTCACGTGTGGAAACCGTAACGAGCTGCATACTATATTTTAACTACGACGAACACGACTAAAAAACCTGACATTGTACATAGGTATCCGGTAAGAATATATATGTTGATCATGGATGGTTCTTCGATAGCTATCAGGCAACAATTTCCCTTGATCATGTTTATAAAAACATATGGAGTGCACTGTAGATACGATTTCATTTAAATACTTCTTTGCGTAGTATATTAAACCTGTAACGGTTCAATGCAGAAAGCTAATCGTAACGAGTGGCATACTATATTTTATCTACGATGAACAAGTAATTTACTTTTGTAAAGTTGTTATTGTACTTCGGTCTCCGGTAAAAATATATATGTTGATCATAGACGGTTCTTCGATAGCCATCAGACAAAAATTTCCCCTGAGTATGTTTACAAAATATACAGAATGCACTGTATATACTAACCTAAGTCGACAAGATACCGAAGAACAGATGTTCTGCCTATTAAGAAAAATTGAGATTAAACAGTAAATAATGTAAATTTTGCAGTTTTATGTACAATAAACTTATTAGATATTTAAAATGATAGCGGAATGCAATCAGAGTGAAAAATATATAACAAATGTGTGTGTGCGCACCTTTTATACAAAACGAATCAAAATAAAAGATATGTAACTAAATCTTTACGCCGTATATTTACTCTAGCATTAATATGGTAAACACAGGAAGCAGTTAAATGCATATCTTTCCTTCTGAATAAAAACTTATCTGGGAACTTTAATTTGCGTGCATTCTCAATAAGTACATAGAGCTACACAATGCCATGTTTCATGCGCATTTTGTAAAATGTCATGTAAACAATGTAATCGAAAGTTATAACGTTTTCATAAGAACGTGACTCAAATTCCGAAGCATTGTGGTTGGTCAGGATATGGCTGTATTTACGACAATGATGGTATCAGTTCACGATATATTTACGAAGAAGGGTTAAACAGTATTTAGTTGGTGAATATATATGCTAAATTCAATTTAACCGCAAAAGATGAATTTTAACAAGATGATAAGCGGAGATTCTGAAATAAATCACCGACCCGGTTTGCAGAGTTATAGTAGGCCTCTAGAGGGATATTTCCTACATAATAAACACTAGATTTTAATCATTTAACGGAAAATGTCTCTTATGTTTAAATAAATCTAAATATTACTCTGAAAACATGTATATGTCTAAAAATAATCGTCTATATTCCAAAACAAAGTATTTTTTTTCAGTTGAGTTCTTAATGTATAAATTAGCTGGTGGTCTTCGTTTATTATGCGCTAATTTTGTAAACACTGGTGCATCTCTTATTTGGATAAATACGATCAAATATGATAGCCATAGAACACATTATAGCCAAAAAACAATGCGAATTCGTACCAGGAAAAGGAACGCGGAAACAGATACTGAACACCAGACAGATAATAGAAAAAGCTAGAGAACACGACATACTAATGCTGCTCTCTTTCTTAGATTACACAAAGGCTTTCGATTCAGTAAATTTGGATCCCCTCTCTAATATAATGGAAAATATGAGAGTACCTAACCACCTAGTTAACCTAATAAAATAAATGTATGATAAAAACTCAGCCAAAGTTAAAATAAACGGAATACATTTAGATACGTTCAAAACAAAGAAAGTAACTAGACAGGGCTGCATACTATTACCAATATTGTACAACATATATTTTAACTTTATAATGAGAAAAGTACTAGACGGGTGGGATGGAGAAATCACTATAGAAGACAGTGAATGAAGTCGAGATGATTACCATCACTGAACGGCTAGATACAGCCAGATAAGTGAAGAATTCGGACTTCAGATTCACACCAAGAAAACAGAAATAATGATCGTAGACGGAGCAAATACTACTATCAGATCTCTAGACATACATATTTTTATACTTGGGCTCCCCGATAACTAACAATGGTAATTACTCCTCAGAAATAAAGCGTAGACTAACAATGGCACGAACTTTAACAGCTTAACTGAATAAAATATGGAAATACCGAACAATAACGAGAAATACTAAGCTCAGTTTGGTCAATGCCCTTATTTTTCCCATTGCTACATACGCAGCTGAAACATAGACTCGCTTCATATAAACGAGAGGCTGTTAAAAAAAAGTCAACCGAACGTATATAATTCACTTCGGCTACATAGCTAGAAAAACAGGGACCATGGAACTATTGGCAGTAGAAGGAAAGGTAGAAGGCCGAAGACTAAGAGGAAGATCTTCAACACAATGGGCAGACCAAGTGAAGACTCTGGTGAGAAGAGCCCTACATGAAGCCATCTATATGGCACAGAATCGCAGCCAATGAAGGTAGTAATCCAATAGTATTTAGAGTGTTGCCACACCCTGACAAGGGCTAAAGTAATAAGTAGAAGGACGATTAGACTAATTGGTTTTCTTCTTCCAATTCTGAGCTATTACTCTAATGGCCATTAATAGAAAAGAAGTCTTAATGTTAAAAAAGTGAAGGGAATTAATTATCAGTACACGTTATACTCATCACTATTGAGATTTACCATTTTATATGTGTCCTAAAATCCTCCAGGATTCTAGATCCTCTAAAATCTTTCACCCATCTTTCCTATCTATCGCATTCCTTCGCTACGTACGTATCTCCATGTTTATTATATATCTTTTTCGATGTCACCATAATTTTTTTTTGAGTCTTTCTCTTGTCTTCTATCCATTGGATCTATCAAGGAGGGTTTTTCCTACTGAAATATTTTAATGAAGCTGCATTTTATATTCTGCCACATATGTCTAATCTTTATGTGCTTGAACAGATCTTGTTTTTGGTGTACTCTGTACAGTTCTTCCTATCGTCTTCTTTACACAACACTGTCATTCACCGCTTCATAAATTCTTCTTAGTACGTTACTATTAAATCATTCTAACCAGTTTTCATTGGTATTTGTTAGAGTCCGTTAGTCTGTAAGCCGTATGTAAGGGAACAAACAAGCTCTACTGTAAATCTTTGTGGTAGTGCTATGGGTAATTTAGACAAGTGTTCTTAGGTATATAAATTCGTTAACAGCTTGAATAAAGTCGTCTTCTGTAACAAAATGCTGTAGAATTCGTGGATGTGTGCTTATCTTCATGTATTTTTTTCTGTTTATTTTAAGACTTATTTTGTCTGCTTCTTTTAGCACCAAATATGTCTCTAGTACACCGTTTTTCTTCTAATGATATCAGCATAGCCAAGGATATGCTTAACAGGATATATTTAACAGTATATAGGAAAAAAGATTACTCTGGATACCCTTAATAGTTTCAAACGATTCAGACAATTTCCACTGAATCCAAATCCATCAACTTTTTTAAGGGTGTTTTTGTCAAAATTACCAACTGATTTGGTATTCCTTGGTCTCTAGTATGCCGTGTAGCCCATAAATATGTAGTGGGTATCTATGCCGTACTAAGTATGTGTTTTTATCTAAAGTATGTGGAAGTGTTTTTATCTAAAATTTGCCTGAGGGTAGGCATTAGTAGGCATAGTAGCATTCATATTTTTGTCTGATTGCATGCTTGCATTTTTGGGTTGCATAGGTCAAATCAATAACAAGTGATTTGGTTTTCTGGTATACAATGAACCTCACTTTATCTATATGTTGATTTTCATTGCAGGTATAATACACGGCTTAACAAAAGTTAAGGATACCAGTTTCCGGCCATTGCATTTGCTACAGTGCCAAGACATTTAATATGTTCATTATGTTTAATAAAGATGCAAGTGCTCTAACTCGATAGAAGATGCCAGTATTCCAGGATCCCAATCCCAAAGTATGGCACGATGGCCTGTTAAGAAAGCTAAAGAAACATTTTCCATCCAACTCGTTAAAATATTGCAGTCATACCTACACCAGCGAACATTTATTTTAGAGTTAAAATTGAAACCAAGTACTCTGAGTTAAAGCCAATAAACGCAGGGGTTCGACAAGGTAGTGTTCTTGGAACAGTGCTATATCTTTTGTGTATATCTGATATTCCTGAGAGATAAAAGATTCAACTAGCCACATTTGCTGATGATACAGCAGTCCTGACAATAGAAGCAACTATAGAAGAATCTACGGTTAACCTACAAAATGCAATTAATGGTATAGATCGCTGGTAGAAAAAATGGCGTATTAAGTTTAATGAACAGAAATCAGTTCATATTAACTTTCTTCTTTCTTCTTCATGTACCGTGTCCTTTCAGAACGTTGGTTACCATCATAGCTATTTTAATTTTATTCACTGCCACCCTAAATAGCATGCTTGTATCTACACCATACCAATCTCGCAAGTTCTTCAACCATGAGGTTCTTCTTCATCCTGGACTGCGTTTGCCTGCTATTTTTCCTTGCATGATATTTTGTAGCAATCTATATTTGGGACCTCTCATTACATGTCCGAAATATTCCAGCTTTCTCTGCTTGATGCTTTTTATGATCTCAGTAGTCTTGCTGAGACGTTCAAGTATTGTGGAGTTACGAATCTTCTCCAACCCAGGAAACTTTTAAAATTCTTCTATAGCACCACATTTCGAAAGACTCAAGACGATTTAGATCAATTTATTCACAGTCCAGGACTCGACAGCATAAAGTAAGACCGAGAACACGTAGCAGCGAAGTAGGCGGATCCTTAATGCCAATTTTAGGTCTCTGTTACATAACACCTTGGATATCCTTCTAAAAGCAGCTCTAGCCTGCTCTATTCTGGATCTAATTTCGCCGTGATTTTCTGCATTACAATTTAATTGCTGTCCAAGTAGACGATTTTATCAACTTGCTCAAGTTTGGTATTATTTACATATATAGACGGTTTTATATTCTGTTGTTTACTTATTACAAGTATTTTAGTTTTCCTTATGTTAAGATCCAGACATGCCTCCCTACAACTCTCAACAAAACTATCAAGTAGTGTTTGCAGATCTTCTTGACTAGAAGCTAGGAGTACTGTATCGTCCGCATATCGCAAATTATTGATGACTTCGCCGTTCACAAGTATTTCTTCTTGTTTTTCTTCTTTCTATTCAACTTTACTAACAAGAAAATCAATTATTTCCCAATTACCTTAAACAGCGGCTTTGTTCTTAATAAGACAACAGTGAAATACCTGGGTTTAAATCTGGACGTCAAACTCAAATGGAAGGAGCATGTTAAAAAAAACTGAGCAGTTGAAGATAAACTACAAAAATATGTATTGGTAGGTACTCTTTAACTTTCCCTTCAGAACAAAGTACTGATTTACGAACCGATATTAAAACCTGTGTGGACCTATGACCTACAATTTTGGGGCTGTACCAAAAAAAAGCAAGTATAGAAGTTTAGAAATGCTCCAGAAGCGAATAATAAGGAATATTAAACGTGCTCCTTGGTATGTTCGGAATGACGGTTTACATAGAGACTTTAAAGTCGAATATATTCCAAATGAAATTAAGAAAGTCGCCAGGAGACATGAAGAGAGGCTCCATAAACTTCTCAACCATGAAGTACTTCAGCTTCTTGTCAACCCAGATGCGAAGGCTTAAGATGACTTAACCGTTCGATCTTGTGTAATGTGTGAAATTGTGCAAGGCTTAGATAGTGTTGTGCATTGTAGCAACAATAAGGACGTGAGCAGTTAGAAAAAACAGAGTCAGTGCTGTGCATAGTAAAAATAAAGAAGTGGGCATATCATGTCAAAAATGGCTATGATGGACCAGGTGACATCTAGTTTAAAAAATTAGTTTTAAGAAAAACTGCTGATTAGTCTTGTAGATTAGATGTATTTTTATGGTTTGAAATAAAAAAAACTTTAAAGGCAGTATTTGACGCTATTTAAGCATCAAAATGCCAAATAAAATGGCACCATTTGGCGAAGAAAAAAGTGCTGTTCTACCATGGCAATGCACCGGCTTACACCTCTGCTGCCTGATCCACCGTATTCTTTGAATATGGCCCCTTGCAACTTATTTTTGTTTCCAAACTTGAAAAAGTAACTCGCCCAGCAGAAATTGAGGTGGAATGAGGAGGTCATCATCGCTACGGAAGAGTACTTTGCAGATCTTTTAAACACGTATTTTTAGACTGGCTAAAGAAATATCGCTGGGTTAAGTTTATCGAGATAAAAGGAGACTATATTGAGATATAAATCGCCACTTTCATCTATTTTTGTTTGTTTGTAGGCTAAGTACTTCTCGGTCTGTGCTAGTACACTGGAGTGCAAAATTAACTAATAATTTAAAAAAAGACATTAATTAAAATGCCTTAATAAAAACATTTTTCTTATTTTCAGTTAAGCAGTTTCAAATTGATAATTGTCGATGGTTTTTTACTATAAAGTAATAGTTTTGCCTGTAGTCATTTCTCCATTTCTCCTCAATCTCATCTTTTAAAATTAAAAGCAAATAACAGTGATTATTGTGAAATGAGACCTATCATGAATCATAAAATTTCTTTCTTAGAGAATCTGTACGATACAATACCCCGATTGGCAATTCGATACGTAGGTATATTCTTGTGCCTTGGGCAAATGTGAATTCATATTTTCATGGATCGCTTCTCATGTTTTGCGAGATGCTCGTGACGGTACGAAATAGAAAATGTGTATTGCTGAAAAGCAGTTCTCATAATGTAAAGTAATAGCTAGGAATGTAATAATAACGCAGCATATAGTCTCTAGGAAATGGCAGTACAATTTATTGTATATTTTCAATTAATGTCATTGATATTAATGATAGCAGATTGCCGTGAACCGCAGAGCAATTTAGTTCATGAAAGAGAAAATACATTTTTCAGCTTTCTAATACAGCTGAATAATATAATAGCCACTTTTTTCGAGATTCAAAACTTGATCACAACATGTTAAGACTTAATTTCATCAAAAAGTACGTTTCGTTTTAAAGTTCTTCTTTTTTATTCTATGTTTTACATTTTATAGATTCCAAAACGTAGAAGAAACTGAAAAAAGTGAAACTCTGAAACCTCAAATGAATCGGCGAAAACAAAAACTATTTTTTTTTAAATAACTGTATTGTCTATACAATATAGTTATACTGTATATACATTTTTATATATACAGTTAATATATAATTTTTAAGCAAACAGTTTAAATACAAACATTCAGAGATTTTTTAATGTTTCCGAATGCCATGTTTCTTTCTATTGGATGTCATGTCAATTACTTATGACATCATAAGTAGTATGAAAATTGATTAAGGTAGAAAATGATTTTTTTACCTTACTGAATGTTTTTGTTTACACCAATTCAAATAATATGTGATTTATTCTTAATAAAATATTTGATATCTTCTACGACAAATAAATAACTCCAGAACTATATTAAATTAAAATTGTAATAAATAATTTAAACTTAATTAAAGGCATTCGGTCTTTGAATAAAATATCAATATGTCACATTCAGTCATATATAAAATTAAAAACCAATATTCCCTCCGCAAAAGGCAATTAACCCAATTCATCAGAATGGCAACACAAGTGGTAATGACACTGAGGACTGCTATTTGTCAATCATGATATATAGATAGTATTGATAAATATTATTAGCTTTTATTCAATTATCTTCCTGCAATAAAAACGTATTCGATAAGGCAATCAAAAACGCAAAAACTGGGTGGGACAACATTTAAAAGATTATGTATCTTACATATTTAAAAATTGGTAACTATATCTAATAGTATAGTTCATTTCAAGGATTTTGTCAGATGATAATAGAGGCACATTTATAGTCGAAATATTATCAAAAGACAAAGATACCACCCTAACTATGCTTAAATTTTGTCTTGATCAGGACTTCTTCTAATTTAATCAATATATATATATATATATATATATATATATATATATATATATATATATATATTGGATTTGAAATTTCCGCGGGAGCTATATGTGATTTCAGTTGTTTTCCGGGTTTGACTCCGCGGAAGCTATATGTGATTTCAGTTGTTTTCCGGGTTTGACTCCGCGTTAAGTAATTTTAGGTTTTAGAAAAACCATTGTTTTGACGACGTTTCGGCAAGGTCACACTTGCCATTGTCAAGTTAGATTAGTTCTGCTTCGTCTTGATGTTTCAGGAAAACTGATTTTTTGGTCGCTGCTCGCTAAGTTTAAATACCTTGAAGCGCTTCTTGTGATTGGTCCTGTGCGCAGAGTGGGAGGGGTCTTCTTCGCTATTTTAATTTCTACGTTTTTCTGTAGAATTGGTTTCCACGTATTTGGGAGTCTTTGGGCATCGTCTCTGGTATTTAAATTTTTTGGATGTTTTTTCGATCTCTATGGCTTCCCTGATTACACGTTTGGCCTTATTTTCGATATTGGCTAGCATTGTTGTTCCATTTAAGTCGATTTTGTGTCCTGTGTTAATGGCATGTTGTGCTAGAGATAAAGTTTTCTGTTTTCTTTCGATGGCGTTTCGATGATCTTCGCGACTTGACAATGGCAAGTGTGACCTTGCCGAAACGTCGTCAAAATAATGGTTTTTTTAAAAACCAAAATTACTTAACGCGGAGTCAAATCCGGAAAACAACTGAAATCATATATATGTATATATATATATATATATATATATATATATATATATATATATATATATATAAACAACCAATAGGTTTAGCGATGGGATCTCCATTATCACCTTTTCTAGCTGACATTTTCTTATACATCTTAGAACAGAAATTTGTTAACAACAACAGCAAAATAGTTTTTTGGTCAAGATATGTTGATGATTGTATAGCTCTCATACAGGGATCCCAAGGTGATGCTTTACAGATTCTGGATGATCTTAATAATCTCCATTCTAACATCTCTTTTACACAGGTAAAATATAGATGACAATAAGTTAAAAACCTACTTAAACAGATCATGTTATACATGAAATATCTCATCATCAAACCCCAACAAAAAATGGGTGCTTTCAACGGTTACATTCATAGGTTACTCAAATTTCCACTTTCTAATGATAACAGAACTTAAGCAACTTATTTTTAATAATGATTATGATCTCAACATTATCCATAAGCTTCCAAATAGAACTAAACTCAAAATTGCAAAAAAGCTTGCATATTGATCTGAATGTTTTGCTGTTTTCTTCACTGGTGTTTGCAATTATAGCCCTCAATGTTGAGATCACTAGGCAATGATCTGAGTCTATGTTTGCGCCTCTATAATTTCTGTAGTTAATTACGTCTGTCCCATGCCTTGAATCTGTTAAGATATAATCAATCTGACTTATTGTTCTTCCATCAGGAGAGGTCCAGGTTACCTTGTGTATGTTCTTGTGTTCAAAATAGGTACTAGCTACTGTCATATTTAGTGCTGCAGCTAAGTTTGTAGTCAGCAATCGAATTCAGATTGAAAGCCATAGCATCGACCAAGTAATACTGTACAAATATCTAGGACATGAGATTAGCTTAGGCCGAGATAATCAGACAACTGAAATACAAAAAAGAATTGGTCTCACATGGGCTATCTTTGGTAAATTGAACAATATTTTCAAGTCTAATATTCCAGTTTGTTTAAAAGAACGGTTTATAACCAATGTATTTTACCGGTTCTTACATTTGGTGCAGAAACACTAACTGACAAAAAAATATATAATAAGACTTATATAACACGCTATAGAAAGATCAATGTTAGGCTAGGCTATTACCATTAGAGATAAAGTACCGAACTTAAAAATAAAAAGAAGAACAGGAGTTACGGATGTAGTTGAAAGAAAAGCCATGACTAAATGGGTTTGGGCCGGATATGTTGCCAGATTGACGGATGATAGATGGCCCAAAAAGATTCTTGAATGGCGACCAAGACATGAGGTATATCGAAACAAAGGACGATCACCAACTAGATGCATGATATAAAGCGCATCAGCACAAATAGGTTGCAGGAAGCTCAAGATAGAAATAAATAAAAAACGAGAAGCCTACATTTAGCAGTTGACAAATATAGGCTAATTTATGATAATGATAGTATGATCGATGAAGGGATAAAAGTGAAAATGAAAAGAATGAAAAAATAAATATAAATAGAAGTACTAATATAAAGTAGTTCAAATGGAGAATAAATAAAGGCAAAATAAATGTAGCAAGAAAAATAAAAAAAAAAATTTAAAGAATGCGGTATACAGTTTCTTCCAGTTGATATTATAACTACTAAAAGTACCCCACGCTTTTTTAATCAGAAAAATAATTTTAGTAATATATTTCCTAATCAGTTTCCGAGTAACATTTTCATTTTCTGTTTCATAACGGGGAAGCATATTGTGTCGCATACAAATGAAGTTTTTTTACTTAACTTAAATTTGCTCTTGACGAAAATGAATGGTGGTAATTACTTACATTTCTCCATTTCCCGGAATAATAGCGTTTCTGTAGTTGACATACCACAGCGTTTTATAAGTAGAGAACGAGCTGTGAAATAAGCACGAAATGTACTTCCATGTTAAAGTAATTATAGCGGACTTAATATCTGAATAAATTGTTTTTTTTATATAAAATTGTATCCATTACGAAGCTTGTTAGATTAATCACCAGATAAGAATTATGTTCTTTTCTCTGTTCGAATCCATTGACGTTTAGATCTCAGTCAGGAGATACAGAGTGGTGAATTGTCGAACACACCATACGACACGCGATGGGAAATTATAAACTGTTCAATTACTGCTCCCATAATTATTTTGCATCAAAAGAGTTTAGAATTTAATTGTTTACAATTAAAATCTCTATTAAATAAACAGTAACTTTTTTCAAGCAGCTGTCATCCAGTCAAATGTATTGATATATTTTTATATAAATTAATATTCAATAAATTTCACCATTGCCGTTTCCAAGCCCGCATTAGAAAGGAGGAGGGTAAATGGTTAGATAGATAGATTTAGAGAGGCGGCCTTTTGGCGTATTCACTGGCCATTGGCCTTTCACCAGTAACCTTGACAAATGCCTAGGATGGATTCCACCAAAGAGCCACAACTACGGGAGACTAAAAGGAGCAATAATCAAATCAGCAAAAGCGACAATCCCTAGAAGATACCGCAAAGAATATATCCCTGGTTGGACAGAACAGAGCGAAAAACTGGATGAAGAATATTGCGAAGATGGAAAGCAGGAGATTAGGTCTAGATTAGGATTAGAAGCTTGGTCCCCACTGCGGAAACTTGGAAGTAGCAACCCACCCGTTCGCCAAACCAACCTAGTAACTCCAGACCAAATAGCTACGCACATAGTGTCAACCTCTAGGGCACCTCAAAATCGTTTACATACAATTAAAGTTAAAAAAGACCTCAAAACTAGTGAAAACCTCAAAACTAAATGAAAACAGGAAAAGCGCCGGGTTTCGACGCCATTCACGCTGAGTTCCTCAAACATAGCGGCAGATTCACTAGGCAATGGCTCGCAGAATACTTTTTTGACATCCTTCAAATGGGAAACGTCCCCCACCAACTCAAAAATGCAAAAATCGTCGCCATTTTAAAACCAGGGAAAAGTAATAATTCACCGAAAAACTACCGCCCCATCGCACTCTTAAGTATGGTGTACAAATTGTTCGAAAGACTGTTGTATAATAGAATCAGCAAAACCATATTCCAACACTTACCAGTGGAACAGGCAGGATTTCGGCCAAACCGCAGCTGCACAGACCAGGTACTCGCCCTGACCAATTATGTGGAATCAAACTTTCAAAAGCAATTAAAAACAACCGCTGTCTTCATCGATCTATCTGCTGCTCATGACACTGTGTGGCGACAAGGGGCAATATATAAATTAATGCGAATAATCCCATGCAGAAAGACCACTGAGGTTATTAACGCCATGCTATCCAACAGATGCTTTAAAGTTATATTGGGAGACAAGACTAGTACCCAAAAAAAACTGAATAATGGACTTACACAAGGATCCGTGCTGGTTCCCATGCTTTTCAGCCTCTACATAGCAGACATGCCAGAAACCACATCAAAAAAGTTTGGATACGCAGACGACTGGACGCTTGCCGCAAGTCATAAATAATTCGAGGTCACTGAACGCATTCTAACAAACGATTTAAATGCCCTAGGAAATTATTTCCGCAAATGGAAATTGCAACCCAATCCAACTAAGACAGAAGTGTCCTGCTTCCATTTGGACAACAAGATGGCCAACTATCAACCTCAAATCAATTTTGGGGATAGACTCCTTAAATATAATACACACCCAAAATACTTAGGTGTTACACTTGACAGAACGCTGAACTTTAAAGAGCATCTTACTAAGACTGCTGCAAAACTCCGAACTCGTAACAACATCCTCGAAAAGCTCTGCGGCACTACATGGGGCTCCTCAGCACCCACACTTAGATCGACAGCATTAGTACTGGTATACCCCGTAGCGGAATACTGTGCACCAGTATGGATAAACAGTCCACATACTCACCGTGTTGATGTCCAACTCAACCAAGCCATGTGAACTATACCGGGCACAATCAAGGCCCCCCAATTACTGGTTACCAGCTTTGAGTCATATAGCTCAACCACCCATCCGCCGGGAACATGCCCTTGTCAGAGAATTTACAAAAATCAATACTGATCCTGAGCTCCGCTCCCATGTCGGAACTTCCGCCAGAGACATAAATAGGCTCCGTTCAAGACACCCGCCTCTAAAAACAGCAAAAAGACTAGTAGATCAAAACTTTAATGTAACTGAACGGTGGAAAGAACAATGGGAGAATAACGCTGCACCAGCTAACTGGAACATGCCATGTATTACAAGCAAACCTGAGGGCTTCAACCAATCGAGACGAATTTGGACCACACTCAATAGAATAAGGACGAACTGTGGCAGATGTTCCGACTCACTTTTTAGATATGGGGAAAAATACAATCACCAAATTGCGACTGCGGCGCCGAAAGGCAAACAGTAAAACACATGGTAGAGGAATGCCCGATTAGATCCTATAACGGCAACCCTTTAGATTTCCTGACTGCTACAAAAGAGTCAATCGAATATATTTATAATCTAGATGTTTGTTTGTAGAATAATATTTTTGTATTTACTGTTGTTTGTAATTTATATAATTTATATTATATGTATATATATGAACCTGTGATGTAGCCATACGCTAAATAAAATAAAAATATTGGCCTATTCAACTTCGACCTTTTTAGATCTATTGTGGTCCTCTAGTCCTAGATGACACTCTCTAGCCTGACCCCTTTTAAAAAATCTAATAGCTTCGAGAGTGTACCTTCCATGTAGTTATTTGCCAGCGGATTTTCTTCTCCTAATGCAAAAAACCGCACATTTGCAAGACTGTCACACTGACACAGAATGCGCTCTCTTTGAGGTGCCAGAATCTGCACAGGTCATCATCTGATAATCCCATCAGCTTCAAGCGTATATTTAGCTTTCAGTGCACTGTTAGAAGACCCACTATGCTAAAGACCCACTGTCTTTGCTTATTAGGTCTGCTGTAAATTTTGGCGAATGTTCTGTAATGAACTGTTTCGCCTGTCTTTGTCCTGATGAGTTCCTCCACCATTCCAGAGATTTGTGAGCTACCCACTTCCTCGTAGCCGTTCTTGTTACTCTCTTTGCAACGCAGCAATCCGATCCAATGAATGGCATTGATGAGCCTTGTTGGGTCATTTCATCTGCTTTTTTGATTGCCCTTATGATCCTCGTACCCCGGTACCCAGGCTATCACAACCTTGCTACTATCTCCTAGTTTATTTTCGGCACACACACAATCCCATACTATCTTAGAATTTACCTCTACAGAATTAAGTGCCTTTCGGAACGTTCTTTCCTGTTTTTCTATTTCTTCCATGCAGTGATGGATTGCCATTATTTCCGCATAGAAAACTCTTACATCCTTAGATAG
This sequence comes from Diabrotica balteata, assembly GCA_918026665.1. NCBI lineage: Eukaryota > Metazoa > Arthropoda > Insecta > Coleoptera > Chrysomelidae > Diabrotica > Diabrotica balteata. Next base: position 23,174,643 of record OU898279.1, on the reverse strand, counting down.
ACTTACTGGAAAATATATCCCTTGATTTGTCCCTACTGGGATACCGGGACACCTAATATATTTATTATTTATGTAGGTAGTGTGTTGACCAAATTTATTTAATAATTAACTGTTGATATCTTTTCTTGGGTTTAGTCTCTGAACCTAAATATCTTTCCTTATCTCTTTTCTTTTCTAGGGCTTCCTAATTTTCCCCTTTGACCCCAAAAAGTTAAGTGGCGCTCTTTTTCTATCTTATCTTATCTTTGATATTATTACCCATCTATCTTTTTGTTTATTTCTGTTTTTTTTTTCTAATACATCTTATCCTGTTCTATCTTTACTTATTTCGTCCGTGGACCCATTCCCGCTTCTAAAAGCTAGTTTCGAACCCACGACTCACTCTCCATCAACCATCTGGCGGTGATCCTTTCTAGCACCATCTAAAAAATGTTTTTGAGGTTACAATGTTAAATAAATAACTGTTGCGCGATCTCTCCCATTTTTTATGTCAACTTTCATTGACCCGTCATTAAAGAATTTATATTGCTGGCTCCCAATCTTCGAAACATATAGCATGAAATTTCGGTTTTGAGCTTTGGCAACAAATGTGAGGCATTTTAAATATTCTTAAAAAAGAGCTGAATTTAAACTTTTATATTACAAACAATCTAAAATGCTTAAAACTGCTTCGATTACACAAGTACGTTTTTCGAAACCCACCTATAAAATAAAACATTAACTATAAATCCCACCTAATATATATATAGTCGTCTTGCAACCATTTCCTGTGACGTACCCTCAGGAGTTTTTAGGCATATTTCAGATGCATATTGCTTTACTATCGGTCAATAGAATTAATAAATTTTATTGATCTAATGAGAATAGAAAATGTTAATAATCAAGCAACGTTTATTTATTCAAAAAATTTGCGAAAAAACACAAACATTGCGTACAAAAGCTGCACCCTTCTCCTTTAAAACGCATTTTCATTTCTAACGGTAGCACACTCGGATCAAAAGATGTTAAATTTTTACCGTCGAGTTGATATAAATTTTATTTAAAATTGATAAAATTGATTTGCCGTGCGTAGCTGACAATCAAACTCGCAGAAAGCTTCGTTTCTGAGAGAACTGTTCATTCTAAACAAAAAATACACATTTTTGTTCAAAATTATCTCAGCTACATTTTTTGTTTGAAACATTTTTTTTCTATTGCGTACAGATTCTTGAAAAATTGATTTTCTCCTCTGCGAAGGGGGATTTTAAGTGGTAGGCTGGAGGTAGGAGTGTTAAATTTTATTGTCTATTTTTTGGGATTCTAAAAGTGACATTTCCAGCCAAATTCAGCTTGTTGGTATGATTTTCAGAGGTAAAATCTCTGACAACTGGACTATCAATACTTTTTATTATTTCTTTAACTATTATTTGTTTAACTAACAGTCCAGATGTTAGAATTACTTTATTTATGGCTTCCTAAAACAAATTGTTGACGATTTAATGCACTGACAATCGTTCTGACTTCGAAAACTTTCATTTCTTACTTCAAGTTAATACCTTTAGTAACCGTCTTTTAAATTTATTTTTATTTCCTATAATATCATTATTTGTGTGTTTCCAACCATAAATATATTCATCGCACTTTCCTGAACTTTACCCACACTTTGGACTAGTCGCGGTAAAATTTTTGTTTTTTTAAAATATATATTTCTTTGATAATATAAAAGGCAAATATCGAGCACAGTATTAATTTAATCTTGCCCAAGTACTTTCGATCTCTAGATCATCTTCAGGGGCATCTGAAATAAGCCAAAAAACGTTTTTTTAACTCAAGAAATTAATTAACTTCGATAAAAACTCGTTAGTTTATGGTTAATAAAAGTTTTTATGCGATTATGAACATTTATAGACTTACGAAGACAAGAGTAGAATGCCATAAATATAAAATGGGACATAACAATACACTACACAAAGACAAACAAACACTTTAAAATTTTTGAAGATAGGCGAAGCTACATGGTGTATAGAAGCCGGAGACAGAATGGCTCACGGTCTGTTGAGATGACATGTGACAAATGACAACTTGGAAGGGCAATTACAATCATAGATATGCGATGCACATATATGTGATATTTCTAAAAGAAACAATCTAAAAATTCTGTAGATCTAATAGAACGTTTAAATAACATATGACTATATCACGTAATGAAGATTCTTTAGAGTACAATATTTACAGAAAACATACCCAAACAGATCACGTTATACTTGAAACATCTAATCATCTAACCCAACATAAAATGGCTGCTTTCAACAGGTTCATTCATAGGTTACTCAAATTTCCACTTCCTAATGATAACTTAAATTTAGAACCTAATACTCTTAAGCAAATTGCTTTTAATAATGTTTATGATCCTAACATAATATATATTCTTCTAAATAGAGCTAAACTAAAAATTGCAGAAAAGCTTGCATATTCATCACAGTTTTTTCAACCTAATACTTCAAATAACATCAGATATTTCTCCTTCACTTATATTAGCAGCATTTCCAATAAAATATCTAAACTTTTTACGTCTACAATAAATTGATAACATCAAAATTTCCTTTAAGTCACACAACACTTCAGGTTCCTTCTTAACCCATTAGCGCCTGAATTATTTTTTTGTTAAATATTTGTATAAAATATCTTTTATTTTAAAGTTATATGTTTATTTATATAAACTATGTAGAAATTTCTTTTTTTTGCAAGGGAGTCCTTAGGCGACCCCGTGTTCATATGATCACACTAGGCGTATATGGGGTACAAAAATACTCTTTCTGATAAAAATTTATTTTTGATTACATTTTATGAAAAGTTCCGAAACAATCGATACAGAGCCCGACGTTACACTTTCCACATTGTGTTCGAACAGTTTTCTTGCAGCTCAATCCACAGCACCGTCTTCTGTTACAAGGCTCCACCAAATGGTTTCTTCCATCAAGTCTTATATCTCTGCAAATTTTGTTATCTAGTTCAGTTCTGAATCCACGCGGACGACCGGCACCTCTGGTAGCAACACCATATTTCTGCAAAATAACCTGAACGATGCTTCTTCTAAAGTCCAGCTGAGGCATAGCACAACCAGATTTTCTTTTTAACACCCAGGCGTTATGAATGGATGCATCCAAAAACCATGTAAATATAGGCCACCACCACTTTTTACCACGAATAGATATTCGATAACACGAAATATTTTGGTCCATTTTATCTGTACCGCCCATGTGTTTGTTATAATAAGTAAATAATGATATACGCATAACTGAAATTTTCTTTTTCTCCTCTCGAGAATAACGCTGGACATATGTAGTTGGTTGAACACCATAAGCTGTAGATGCAGCGGCCACAACTGAATTGTCCATCCATTTTATGACAATTATTCCATTTTTTCTATCTAATTGAAAAGCATATTCCCCGCGGTTTTCCTTTTTCATTTGCTTATTGGTTTTTATGTTACAGGCTTTTGGAATCCTATTTTCACGGATACTTCCCGTTCCGTGGTATCCTCTGTTCCTAAGTTCTTTCAACAATAGCATACCAGTAAATAAATTATCGAAATAAATATGCATAGGTAAACTTTTATATTAATTTGGAAAAGTGTCAAGCATTTGTACCAAGGGCGCAGTACACTTTGCAAATTTATTATCATAGTCATTATTGCTATGAGGGTTTTTACCTTGGTAAATATCAAAATTTATAAGATAGCCATCAGAAGTATTTAGACTCCATACTTTATATCCAAATCTAATAGGTTTATTTCGAATGCATTGCTTGCAACCGTGCTTACCAAAATATTCTATCATTGACTCATCAAAACAAATATGTTGTTCGGGTTCATACAGTTCTGCAAATTTATTTTGTAATATATTTGCCAATGGTTTTAGCTTCCACATTTTATCCACCATTGATGGAAAATTATTATCTGCAAGGTGTAAGTATCGTGAGATTGCAATAAATCGATCCCTTCTCATAGAATTGTAAACAAATTCATTGCGCAAATCCCCTTGTGAGTCCCAATAATTTCTTTTTGAAGGTACAGTATTATAACCAGACAAAATTAGTATCGCTAAAAAAACTTGAATCTCTTCAGGGGTCACATTGAAATCTGAACAATTTTTTGAAGCAGCATATCTATTACTTTCTTCACAAAAAAGTCTCAAAACGTTGTCGTCTATAATCAAGCGAAATATATCATATGGCCGAAATATATCGGCTTTCTTGGCCGATTTTTTGATAGAATTCTCTATGGTTTCAGCTACTTGCTGTTCATCCACCTCATATTCTAACGGATCCTGACTCTCATTATATGAATTCATCACAACTTCTGCACCTGCACGTAATTGTCTACCGGTTAGGTTATCAACTAGTCCTCCTTCATCATCACCAGAGTCCTCGTCAGTTAGTACATTTGGATCTGGAGGCTCTATAAATATTTCAATTAAATTTTGATCGTCGTCGTTTTCAACCATAGCTAATGCTTCTTCCAAAGTAATGCCACTAAAACAATAAAAAATATTGATATTATAACATTTCCAGACAAAACAAAAATATTATCCACTGCCCACATTCACGCCTAGCGTGTTCATATGATCACATCATTAATTATGTAATTATGAAATACTAAAGTACCATTTCGAAGTGTGAATCATTTTAAGATAAAGTTTAACTTACTTCTATAACAGATTATACCCCAAATCAAATTTTAAATAATTTGTTATATAAATACAATACTTACACAAATCGGATGTACGGATTTGCCATTTTTCAAACTGCTAACCAGCAAATTGGTCACTACAAATACTACTAATAACAATTAAATGCACCTCGCACTGTTTATTATTTTAAACTAAGGCATAAGCAACACAGTAGCCTTGAGCCGACGTTAAAATTATCACAGTGTTGCCAAACAAATAATAAAATCTTGAGTCTTGTTATGTGTGATCATAGGATCACGCTAGGCGCTAATGGGTTTCAACACCAAAGATAGGATGAACATACTTGATAAAAGTGGTATTTACAAATTAAAATGTGATGATTGTGATGTCTCTTATCTAGGTAGAACCATTAGAAGGTTATCCACTAGAGTTTCTGAACATTTGAAAAGACCAAACTCTTCAAGTTTTGGTCAACACTTATTATCCAGCAAACACAATTTTAACATCAATTCTGTTTTATCTATCTTACATGACATTAGTAGAAAGAAAAACTATCTGGAGTTAGATATATTGGAAGATTTGGAGATTACAAGGGAAACAAATGAAAACTCTCACTATCTTAATACTCAAATTAATTTAAATTGTACTAAATTTAAACCTATTTGCAAAAACTTTATTACAGCTTCACTTCGTAGGGGACCCAACTCGGCTGTTTAGACTTCCTGCACTTAGTATTTCCATATTAATTTCATAGTTCTTCCATTGACTGCGGATTCAACTGAACTACTTGGATTATAACCTATTTATATATTTTGCTTTAAATTTTGATTTTAATTTTTAGTAATTTAATTGCATATTCAGATTTCTTCTTTTCTGCAGTACTGATAGTGCTTGGTAGACCATTTTATTGTAGTCAACCACCCACTGTTTAATATATTGGTTAGTCTATTTCTTGCATGCATACTTTATGTCGACTTCAGTTGCTCCCAAACTAACACCATAATTATTATAGGCAGGTTTGAGTGTGAGATCTAGATAATTCAATCTAGTTAAAAAAAAATTCTATATAATTTTATATTTCATCAGTTGATTTCCTATAGTGGTGTCAGTTGGACCTTTGGTCAATACTTAGTTTCATAGAATTTTGAAAGGTGCAGATTTTGCAATCTACATTGTATTGTACATTGATTGTACAGTGATTGTACAATCTATAATTGTAACTGCCCTTCCAAGCTGCCATAGTTGTCACATGTCATCTCAACGTTTCCGCTAGACCGTGAGCCATTCTGTCTCCGGCTTCTTTACACTATGTAGCTTCGCCTATTTTCAAAATTTTAAAGTGTTTGTCTTTGTGAAGTATATTGTGATGTTCCATTTTATATTTATGACATTCTACTCTTATCGGATAGGCCCCAATTGACGAAGTAAGTCTATAAACGTTAATCACATAAAAACTTTTATCAACTATAAACTTCGAGTTTTTATCGAAGTTAATTAATTTCTTTAATTAAAAAACGTTTCTTGGCTTATTTCAGATGCCCCTGAAGATGATCTAGTGATCGAAAGTACTTGGGCAAGATTAAATTAATACTGTGCTCAATATTTGCCTTTTATATTATCAAAGTTCATTTATTCGAGCATTCAACGTTATATCAATATATATTTCTAGCGACTAACCTGGAAAGTTCTGGTTACGTCGAATAAACTAAGTTACTATTATAAAGAAATTACTCTAATAAAACGTAACGACCTGCAATCACATTTGAATTGATCGTATCGCACACAATACTACTATAAACGTAAGAGTAATTCGCTCCTAAATAATGTACTCTACAACAATCACTAGAGCACTCAACTTACTTGACTATTGTCGCCACTTAAATTAGCCTCGATAGTTGTAACTACAATTTTCGATAACAACTTCCAAATGTGCGGGATCTCGATGCTCCGAAATGCAGTCATCACATCATTTGAATAAAACGATCAGAATAGGGCATCGAAAAGCGAAATTTAACTCACGAGTATAACAATGGAACATCGAATTTCGTTTTATTGAGTGTTAGTGTGGATGAGGCTGCCGAACCGAGTTCGAAAGAGCCCAGAGAGTTAAGACCAGCGTCAGCCAATAAGGCGTAACCAAACACTGGGGGTAAGTTGACGAGCCCCCGGGGGCTAGAGGATGCTGAGTGGTCACTGATAGGGGTTGCTGCTCTACAACTCCCGGTTAGTAGCAGTTTTCAACTCGAGTTAATAATGTTCTCAGGATCGGACTTTATTTACCGGACGAGTTGTTAACCGATGAGCATTTGTTTATGAAGCTACCTATAAGATTTATTCAACTAATTAGTTTTTATTACTTATGTTAATATATAATATAATTTATATATATACAGTGGAACTTGGTTATAGCGTCATTGAAGGGTCCAGTAAAAATGATGCTATATCAGAGCGACGTTATAAAAGAGATAGAAAAAAATGAAATTTTGACGAGACAAAATTTTATTACAGCATTATTTATTATTAAAGTTGCATTTGAGTTAAAAAAATAAGAAATAAAACATATATATATATATATATATATATATATATATATATATATATATATATATATATTATTGTGATATTTAAAGTCTTGGTGCGCCAAGCAATTAATTATCTAATTAATTAATTAATTAATTAAATTATTTAAATGATATGATTATGATTCTATCACAATTTTTAATTCTCTTATCTCAGGGTTAAATTCATGCTTCAATATCTATGCTATTACATGTGAAAGGTAAGGTCCAAAGAATACCGGAATAATAAAAAACACATATGATATAAAACTATATATTGAAATAAAAATAATGAAATAATTCACACTCAAATGTTTTCAATAAACAAAATCTCATATAATGAATCTCAAAATTTTGTTCTACGTACGTGAACCTTCAAAATTAATGGTACAAACAGTATTAATTGAAATCTCAAAATCCCAAATATTATTCTAAATCTCCTAATCAAAATATTTATATCCTTTCTAAATTAAGTGTAAAAATTGTGTTATCAATAAAAGAAAAACTGCAGAAAACAAAAATATCTCTCTCTGATGATGAGTGGTCCAAATCCTTGTTCCTTGTAGACTATGTTATCTACTCCCAGCCGCTCCCTAGGTAATCAGCAATCTTACAACAAATTATTGCAAATTTATCGTTCTTAATGATGTCCTTCAAATGCACGAATCGTTCAAATTATGCTAGCTTCTTTTCTCAATAAACTGAATCTCTCGTTGGCCTGAGTGAAAATGACTCTTGGAATATCTTTTCTTTACGATAAACTGAATTTCTCGTTGGCCTGAACAGTGACTCTTGGAATATAAGTAGAACATATAACTTACAATCTCTTACTGGATCAGCTTCTGTCAGATACACTAACTACACGAAAACTCACAAACTTTCACTGCTACTGCTTCCTACTATAATTATAAAATTTCCTAAAACTTATTTACAAATAATATTTTTCTACAATTCTTAAAAACTAACAAAAACCTATCTTTCTAAAATCTATTCTATTGTCTTAATCACTGCACTAATGTATTTGGAAAAACCCGGTTCAATTGTCTTTTATTTCACTTAAGCTTATTCACGTCATACAAATATATTCTAACAAAGAAAATAATTTATGCATATCCTACGTTTTGTTAAATACAGGTAATCCAAAATTAAAAGACTTTCATTCTTCGAAATGTTTGTTGTTCATTATTTGACTTATCTGAATTATTTTATTGTTTTTGAATTTTGAAATATTATAAGCAAACCAATACTTTTCTCGATTTTACATATCATAACAATATATATATAATATATATATATATATATATAATATATATATATATATATATATATGAAACTTACATTTTTTATGAAAAAGTTCTCTAATGCTGAAAAATGTCATTTATTTTCTTCTGCGCAACCCTTTCTGAAAAATAAAGTTTTTCTGTAGTGCTTTTAATAATCTGAGCTGCTTTGGTAGTTGTGGATGCCTTCCTGAAACCCATGAAAACCTGAATTTGGTCTCAATAGCTCTCATTGCTTCTTGGATTGTAGGACAATCAAGTCTACTGAAATGTAGGAGTCAAGATCAGTTCCAAACTCTCTCTGGTTTACATTAAATTTTTGTATTCACTCTGATAAAGGCACTTCATTAGACTCTTCAACATTCTGAACAGTGGGAGACATTACAGTCAATTTAGCGTAATGAAAGCACTTACAAATTGTCGCTGACGTGACCGCATTCCACGCAGTGTCTAGAAACTGAATTGCCTCAAGGATGGTAATGTTCGCATGTTCCCTATTGTCCTTACAAAAAAAGAAAGTTGTTTTCGATAATGGCACTTTAAACTTCTTATGACTCCTTGGTCCATAGGCTGCAAAACACTCACGTAGTTGGCTGGTAAGAAAAGTAGGTTGAAATTGGTCAAACTAAGCTTGGAATACCTTGCATAGTTGTCAACTAAGAATTTTTCTTTTTTTTTGAAGAGAATTCCTTGTCCAACTTTCTCAATTAAACTTGCAACAATCATCAGTAAATCCAATAAAATTAACAACACCCAGAGAACTTAAAGAAGAAAACTTAAGACTAAATATCAAAAAGTCACCAGGAATTGACCTAATAACACCAAAAATGCTAAACGAATTACCAAAAAAAGGATATAGCAATCCTTACATATATATTTAATGCAATATTAAGATATAATTATTGGGCTAACAATCTAAAAACTGCAGAAATACTTTTATTCACAAATCCAGGAAAGGATCCAAGTGAGATCTCATCCTATCGACCTATCAGTCTGTTATCAACAATCTCCAAATTACTAGAAAAACTTTTAATAAAAAGAATGGATCCAGACCTTACAGGCGCAGATTGGATACCAAATTTATAGTTTGGATTTCGACGAGAACACTCAACTATCCAGCAATGCCACCGAATAACCCATAAAATCAATTCTGCATTTGGAAGAAAAGGAATATTTACCAATGGTATCACTAGATGTACGTCAAGCTTTTAATAAGGTTTGGCCTAAGGTACTTCTTTATAAAATTAAACAAATATTACCACCATTCTTTCGAATACTTACATCATACTTGGAAACCCGACAGTTTTGAACAAAAGTAAATAGAGAAATATCTAAAACGCATCCCATTAAGGCGGGAATTCCACAGGGCAGCGTCTTGGTACCTTTATTATAAATATTATATACTTCTGATATACCAACTTCACATAACATAATAATTGGCACATTTGCAGATGACACAGTAGCACTTACAAGTCACAAACACGGTAACATAGCTACACAACAACTTTAAGACTATTTGTATGGGCTTGAAAACTGGCTAAAATGATGGAAAATAAAAATAAATGAAAACAGGTCAACCCACGTAACTTTCACTTTACGACGAGAAACACCACCACCAATATATATCAACAATGAGGAAATACCCAGGACTAAAACAACCAAATACCCAGGGCAACACCTGGACCAAACCCTGTGTTGGAGAGAACATATCACCAAAAAAAGAAAACAAATACAACTAAGACAAAAAGAAATCAATTGGTTAATTGGAAAAAACTCCAAGCTGTCAATAAATAACAAAATTCTAATTTATAAAACAGTAATCAAACCAATATGGACATATGGCATAGATCTGTTGCGCTGTAGTAGTAAATCTAATATTGCTATTATGGAGAGATGTCAATCAAAAATCTTAAGAGCAATTGTCGATTGCACCCTACACTCTGGTATGTAACCAACCAAAGAATCTATGAGGATCTCAATATCTCAACAGTGAAAGAAGTATACCAGCAAAAGAAATTACAATACATTCAAAAAGTGAACACACACTCCAATCCATTAATTTCCGCAATACCTCAACATCGAGTTATCAGAAGACGTTGGCGAACAGACCAGTAACATGGACCCATGATTCTCTTATTCTGATTGTTAATTATTAGTTATAATAAAACAAAACTTTCTCAATTCTTCAAAAATTGCAGAAGTCATCCATTCTGTTGGCTGTGTAGTTTACAGGCACTGCTTTTATGTTTTTAAAACATCTAGTATATAAACTTTTCCCAATAACCAAAATCTTTATTTTCTTTGTACCTTCATGTTTGCACAAACAAAAGCCGTGACTCTTTGTTTGGAAATCATTCCACCGACACATTTTTGATTTTTGAAATTTTAAGTTCTGTCTGGCGTTAATTTGTAAAAGACATCAGTTTCCTCGCCATTGAAGATATCTTCATCCTCGTATGGTTGCTTTAATTGTGGCCATGTGTTTTGTAACCAAGCTGTCACGTTCTCGTCCACATATTTTGCCTCTCCAACAATTTTCGAGAAGAAAATTAATAAAATTAAATTATTAGAAGCATTTTTCACCAACTAACAAAAACAAAATTTGTTTACTTATATTTACATAATGTTTGTATTTTGAGAACGATTTTCGAAGTGCAAATTGAAACGTCAATAAACTTACTTTAAGCTTCAATTGTGACTTATTCCTATTAAAACAGAAATTATTTTTTTTTACGTTATTCACTCCGAAATGCGACACATCTGTTAATTTTTCAAAGTTATTATTATCATAAATGCCCAAATATTAATAATATTTCGGAACAATTTATTTCAATGATGTCTAATGTAAAAATCCAATCCTGTACGTAGAAAGTCCCTAGGGCAACTTGCAAATCTCACAATATTGCTTTTACGTTTTTGGATATAAATTAGTAAGGCGCTTACAACGATGTAAATCTGAACGTAATAAATATTTTTTATAGATGACATTATTCAAATTAGATGGAATGTAAGGGGATAAGAAATGATTAAGTAGCATTTACATATTCATTCGAGTCACAGGGTGTTGCAAGGCCGATAGTAAGGAGAAACAATGTCTGTAATTGTTATTCAAAATAGAAAAGACATCATAATGTGTTGGAGTGAATTCCTAGCACTTTATACAGAGTAAGTTGCGAAATCTTTCACCTTTGTTCATTACTGCAATAGTTGTTGTGTAAGTCCTCAAAATTTATTATCTGCGACCTGCATATTCAATTATTCTCATTGTCTAAGATAAATTGATACTTCATTAAAACGCTCTTTTACTAAAAAGAATCTTGCTTTCCTTGATTAATTCATAAGTTGTTGATTTGGTAACATATATAGGTATTTCTACAAAACATTACATTGTAGTTTATATCGGTTGTTGTTTTGATGATTAATAAGAAGTAAGAATGCACTAACAGTCCTTTGCATTTAAAGCTAGTAGTAACAACTTTTTTTTAAAAACGTTGGGGAGCTAAAGAGTAAATAAATATAAATAAGCAAATAATAGCATTTTAAAGCGGGTAGCGGGTAGGAACTCTTTAAAATTTTGAAGATAGTATCAGGGAAAATAAATCAATCCCTGCTCTCTGCCGATTCTGGGGGTTTCCTGACCCGGGAAACTAGTACTTGTCCCTTTTCCCTTGTCCAGGGTTACGGATGAAGTCCACAACGTCAGCCATGGCGGAGAAGCAAAATTTCGGTAAGGTGCGGATGGCGTAAGTAGCAACCTTCGATTTTAGGGTTGATATAGAATCAAGTCAAATACTGGCCAACAGTTTCGGGCGGAGGAGCTGGTAGATGTAAGGGCACTCTTTTGTCCTGAGAAAGAGAAATCTATCTCGAAGGCGGATGAACCAAGGAATGGTCAACGGCATAGGAATGCTAACCATTTTACCAAAGAGGATTATAAGCATCATAGCAATGCCAAACTAAAACCATTCGAAGCAAAAGTAAGAAGTATGCTTATTATTGTTTAAACCCAATTTCATCAATTTTTTTTTACCTTGCAACCATCGATATGTTTTGACGTCGACTAAAAGTATATGATTGTGAGATATGGACGTTAAAAAACCACAATGGTAAACAAGTTAGAAGCATTCGAATTGTGGTGCTATAGACGAATCCTAAGGATATCGTGGGTTTCACACACTTCCAATGAAGATGTTCTTCAAATGATCAATTCAGAACGTCTGCTCATAAACACCATAATGAGGAGAAAAACAGAATACTTCATCCATATAATTAGAGGACCTAAATACCATCTACTTCGCCTTATAATACAAGGGAAAGTGGAAGGAAAGAGATAGATTAGTCGAAAGAAACTTTCATGGCTGCGTAATATTAGACATTGGTGTGGTTCCAGAGTAGAAGAATTATTTCGCGCAGCAGCCGACAGAGAAAGGTTTCAGGAAATTGTAAACATGATGACGGCCAACGTCTAAATACGGACACGGCACCCAAAGAAGAAGAAAAGTATTTCACCGAGTTTTTAAATACAACATTATAAACACATAGTTATTTAAAGCTGATAAAAAGTGCTTTATTAAATGCATTTCATTTTTTATTTACCTAACCCAAAAACATGTTAAATCTTGGAGAGGAAGTATTTAGTTTATGTTAAAATTTAGTATTAATATGGTTTTTTCCCCAAGCCGACATGAGCCATGGAAATGTAAGAGACCTAGAATAAATCACCTAAGAATCATATCTACAATCTGTTACGCACAAGTTCCAGTGCAAACAAAAAAGAAAATGGACAAAAAGACAATCAAAGGTTATTTGATTGGTTGTTGAAAAAGGATACAGAATTTGGGTTACGGAAAATAAGAAGGTAATATTGACAAGAAATGATAAATTTCTAGAAAAAGTAACTGATCGTCGGAAATATATTCAATTGCCTCTATAAGATAATAACTCCCAATATATTCCAGAAAATTCTACAAATGACAATGATTATATAGCTATTTTTCAATTACAACAAAATCAAATCGTTGATGAAATAATCTTACAGAATGGTGAAGAAGATGACGATGAAGAATCTGTAGGCGAAGATGAAAAAACAAGAAGATATAACCTAAGAAATCGTGATCAGACTAGAAAGCCTTCACACAAATTTCCACTAAAGAACAAGTTGCAGATATGATGATCAAATCTCTAACGAAAATACGATTCGAGATCCTTCTTTCAAAGACGGTGTGATGTAGATGCGAAAAACCTTTTTAATAAAGGAAAATGTTACAATTTATTGTTAATAAGGTTTTTTTTTAATAAGGTCGAACTATTCAAAAGCGCCGCAAAGAAGATCAGAATTGCCATGTTAATAGCCAACGTTCGCAACGGACAGGGCACTTGAAGAACAAGAAGGTTTTTTTTATGGTATTAAATTAACGTCATGGTTACGTTAGTCAGTTAGTGTGACAATTTTAATAAAAATCTCACTATTTAAAGTTCACATTTGCCCATTTTGTCTTTGACAAATCCATAATTCATACAAATTTACCTACATTCCTTTATCAATAAGTTTCATTAAAAGAAATTTAATATTAATAATCCGGAATAAATTTATTATCAAAATGCTACCACTCTTCATGTTGTTTGTTTCAAATTTCAATTTGTCGCCATTAACTAATCACGCAATGACGTCATGCTCAGAACCGAACGAATTTGAAACACTTTGGTGTCATATCTTTTAAGTTATTGTATCATGATCAGAAGAATATTATCCGCAAATCGTAGGTGGGAGATCATTTCATCGTCGGTATCGGTACTTTAGCTTCCCACTCCAATTTTTTGAAAGTATGTTTCAGAACTCTCGTAAATAGTTTGAGCGATAACGTGTCTCCTTGCCTAATTCCTCTTTTGACTTTTATAGATTTTGTATATTTGTGTAGTCTTACGATCATGGTTGAATTATTGTTTATATTGGCGATCAGTTTGGAGGCCGACATGATTGTTGGTGTTTTGGGGTTGACATGTGTTCTTACCTAATACGGGTACGCTGATTCTGAATATGAATTCGATTTAAGCCATCACGTCCAAATTTTTCACAAAATTAATAAAAAAAACCTTGTGAGATATTATGTACTAGAGCAAACAAATACCTTATTGATATTTCGTAAATTGCATTAAAATGATTTTTTTAAAATACTTGATAGATTGATTGAAAATATTTTAATACAATATTATGTTAATTTCATTTGAATGGCAACACTGCCCATCACGTCAAAATTTTCACAAAATTGAAAAAACCTAATTGGTGCTTGTAAAGTTTGGTGATCAGGATAAACATTGGGCTCCACACATAGTGTGCTTTTAGTGTGTCGAACTACTGAGAAAACGAACAAAAATTAACCGTAACTCTTTACCCTTCTGAATTCCTATCGTCTGGAGAGAACCAAAAACTCATTGGAACGACTGTTACTTTTTCTACTGCAATATCAAAGGTTTCAATTCAAAAAATTATTACAAAATTGAATATCCTGTTTTATCTTCTGCTAAACGACTTGTATCTCATGAACCAAGAATCCCTATTCCTCCAACGTTTCTTCACACCATCCAACAGCAATCATCAGAAGTCCAGACAAAAAAAACTGATAAAGATAAATTCAATCCTGAGATAAAACAACCTCAAAAGTTTGTCCAAGCTGAATTAAATGACATAGTGAGAGACTTGGGCCTGTCGAAGGATGCTGCATAAATCTTCAGGACTAAAAGATCAAAATCTATTGGTTTCAGGTATCAGATTTTGGTGGTATAGGCATCGCGAAAAAAAATTCGCGGAATATTTTTCTCAAGAGGGCTCACGGGTGTATTGTCATAATATTTCTAAAGTAGTCATGAAAGTGGGAGCTGACAATTACGATTCCACATCATGACGGTTATTGAATGATTCTTGAAAGAGAAGTTTGAAGATTGTCGTCTTGCACAATGGTAATACTTGTGCCTCAATGCCTGTTCCTCACTACGTGCATCTGAAAGAAACATATGAGGATCTTGAGTTGTTGCTAAATAAAATAAAGTATAGCGAATATTGTTGGCAACTCTGTGAAGATCTCAAAATAATATCCATGATTTTGGGTCAGCAGTTTGGATTCACAAAGTATCCATATTTCTTATGCGAGTGGAACACTCGAACACGAAATTTACATTACTTTAAGAAAGAGTGGCCACTCAGAGAAAGACTAGTACCAGGACAAAAATATGTGCAACGTGATACACTAGTTGACCCAAAATTAATTATTTTGCCTCCTCTTCACATAAAGTTAGGATTGATGAAGCAGTTTGTCAAAGCTTTCGAACCTTAAAATTGGACAGATTGTTCCAGAATACAATGAACCAGGATGAATCTAAAGTATAAAGTTCTTTCGTAGAACTCATAGACGGTTTCCTTGGAATCAACAAGTCTTCAAACTATAAACAAATTGTAGCATGGTCAAAAATTATAAAAAAACTGGGATGCAATATGAGCGTCAAACTTCATTTTTTGGATTCCCACGTTGACTATTTTCCCGAAAATCTTGGAGCTCTCAGCGAGAAGCTGGAAGAAAGGTTCTATCAAGATATAAAGGAGATGAAGAGACATTACCAAGGAAGATGGGATATAAGACTGATGGCTGATTACTGTTTGAACATTAAAGAGAGTATCAATCACAAAAATCTATAAAAAGAAAACCACAAAATGCAGTTTTCCTGGAAAAAGAAAACAGTTGTATTAAAAAAAAACAAATATTGTCTAACGCAGGTTATACTGAATTATACTGAACAAACATACTTTTGTTGAAAACCTGACGTGCTGGAAAAGAACCAAGTACAGATTCGTGATAAGCACATCCCATTTACTATACGACACCTATTTAACTGAAAACACTTTTTCATGAAACTAAAAATGTAGGCCTGTGTAATCTATGCGACTTTCCTCCAAAGCTCTCATTACGTTGTTAATTACTACCGTATCGAATGCTTTGTAAAAGTCTACGAAAGCTAGGACCATTGGTAAGTTGTATTCTTAGAGTGAACCTTTACTTTATTTAAAGTTTAATTTAAATTGATTATGAAATCGGGTGTTATTAAACAGATAATTTTATATTATTTTTAATTGAATGACATTTATAATAACTTTTAAATTTTGACGTTCGAGAATCGTTATGAATCGAATGACCAGGATCGATATTTTATTTTTCTCTGTGTGTTTTACTATCTTTTATTGACAGATATAATTTTAATTTTTTAGTTTTCATTTAATGTCTATATTTTATTAGTTATGTTTCATGCAGTTTTTAATTTAAAATTGTTTAGAGTAAATATATGATGACTAGAAACGAATTGATCGAGAGTAATGAATTGATGTGAAGAACCGCTATTTTGTGATGGAACCCGTGACGACGCCATCTTGTGGCGATAGTTTAGCGACGCAGCATTTTACTATCGATAAAAGAGTAATACAACACCAGTCTAGAAAAATCGCGAAATATACCTGTTGTGTTTGTGATGGAAAAGCCAAATCCTGTATCGGCGACTATAAGTGTAGCAGTGTTAGAAATGTCGGCATTATTCGGCTCAATTGGCCCTTTGTAGTATTGAGCCGAGGTATGAGTAGTGTATGGGTTATATAGAGTATGAATCGGATTTAATTTTTGTAAAAAAATCTAAGCAGGTATATGGTAAAATGTATACAAAGGTAAGGCTCTAAATAATTAGTAAAAAAATAAAAGTTACAAAACTCAATAAAGGTTATTAAAAATGTAATCAAAATAAAAAGCACTATACTAAACTAATTTATATGAATTCGATTCATATCATATTTCATAATTCGGGCAGATATTAGCATTAGCAATAATGATGCTAAAATGGAAACATGTTCATTTAAATTGCAATTAGAGATATTTAATACTTGTAACACTATTTATTTTGAATTAATATGCCGAATGCAAGTTTTATTAAACATGGTAAAGTGAAAAAAATGTATATGGTCATAATTAAATTCCCATTACATTTAGAGGAGTAATTGCATTTAAATTTTCAAAAAGATTTTTCTACTTACATGTCAATTTTAGCTTTCAAAAGAAAAGTTGATTTCAAAAATATAAATATAAAACAATTAAAAATTAATTACAAACATATTAAGCAGAATTAGAGAATATGGACAATTTTAAAGATAAAAATTAAACCTACCGACAAAATTTAAAATATCCAAAATCAGATTACCATTAACAACAAGGTGGAAGAAAATGAACTTCCCTTGGCGATAAGAAAAAAGAAATTCTACTGACTTACTCTGCCAGAGTATCGTATAACTTCAAATCCCTGTATACCGGTTATTAAATTGTGGGTATCAAAATAATAATTTAACCTTTGACTTTTAGTGCCGTATCAGATCCCCCTAATGTTGCCAATTACTTTGGCGAGATGTTTACAGTTTTCAGATAATCTAATTAGCTGTTCGGCATTGCGTATTCCTGACCAATAGCGAATATTATTTGAGGAGAACCTGAGCAAAAAGCAGTAAATACTACAAAGCACTTGGTTTAGTTCAATCTCCGATGTGAACTAGTCATTTCAGGTAATGTGCTTTACATCCAATATTATATTGCTATATGTTCAGGTGAATTCTTGTAAAGAATCCAACTGTTAGCAACAGTTAGATCTAGTAGATGGTAAAATATTCTAAAATACTATTTTTTACTCCTTATAATAATAGTAGTTTTAGGAACTTTGCAAGCGAAAGTCGATAGAAACGTAACTAATTTGTTATCTTTTCAGACTAAGCTACTTATTTCCACACCATCGCAAGTATTAACAAACTCTACACTAGTTCCCCTTTCTTTATTTGTCATAGCCTTTTCATCCGGAAGCTTACAATTTGGAATCCTATTCCTTCTTACGGTTCCTAAACTACGGAACGAATATACAAGGAGAGTTATAGAAGAGTAATAATTGTCAAAATAAAGCCTATGACTCATATTCCTAGAAATAATTCTAGCCAACCTCACCACAACATTTGCAGTTACTCCGAGGTCAAGTTCACAAGCAGGTCTCGTTTTTGGATCATTTTCTTGACCTATATATATAATTCTATATGATACGCATATCCAGAGCTATTGCATAAGACAAAAAATTTAAAATACCATTAATATGGCTCCTTTGGTAGGTACTGCTTAATGTAGTGCCTAGCTTTAGTAGAATAAATTTCATTCATTGGGGTGGTCAATTATTGATCTAATTTTATAAACTCTATTGTAGTTTGGATTGTCACAGGATAGGCATTCTTGTTATTATTGAAATGTAAAAATTGTCTGATTTTTTCGTACCTGTTAACTGATATAGCGCTTTTTCTTTTCTCAACGCCAATTTTTTCTGACCAATATGCTCTTGTATTGGCAAATGAACAAAGGACATATATATTGTAATTCCAATAAACTGCTTTATGTCACTTCGTATAATATTCAGTGGTTTGTTAGGATTCTGCTGTATAGCATATGAATTTCACTCCTTCACAATTTTGTCTAAAAGGTTATCTGTGAAGAATAAATTAAAATATTCATACGGACTTTCTAGTTGTAGGATATGATTTGGACGACTCTGATTTCCTTTAAATTTAAATTACTGTTTGGATAAGTTAAATTTTTTTCTACATTTAATGTCTAAAAATAAAAAAACCTTTAGTATTTTTGATCACAAATTGATTGTGAAATAAGTATATTTTTGCCCTTGAAGTAAAGCAAGGTTTCTGAAGACTCCTCCTCTACAGTGCTATTAACTATATTAGTCTCTACAGCATTCTTATCCATTTCGTTCACTGGTTCAGAATATTCATTATCAGACGTATCATAATATATGTTTGCTATCCCAAAGCCTATCTATTACATTGGCAAGGTCCTTGAGAGTCAGCGGATTTTTATCTTTCCAACTAATGACGTTTTATCTAAAAGGTAAATTTACTAGATATGCATGATGCTGTTTGTAAACAACAACAACAAAAAACATCATTATTAGAAAAATATGCGCAAGACTCTTTATCGCAAGACATCATGCATTTTACTTACCTTATTAATAACACGTAAAATATATTTACCTAAATTACTTTGGTCAAACTAACAAAAACAATCTGAAGTACATGTCAGTGTCTAATGATGTACACTACCTAACTAAGTGTACACCTGCATTAGAACCATGATACAATTATATCATGCATTAGAACCGTATTTCTCCCGATCCGATATCGGGTCACGTCGGCCGACGTCGCCCGATATCAGATCGGGAGAAATACGGTTCCAATGTAGGTGTACACTAAGAAGACAAAATATTGGTAACCAACACCATCTATGACTGTTTAGTCTATTTACGCTGATTAATACTGCATTGTTAGTGAACAAAGTCATACTTGATTCATCTTAATTACTATTTAACTGGGAATAAGCCACATTTAAAGATAAAAATACGTTTATTGACGTTTCAATTTCCACTTCGGAAATCGTTCGTAAAATACAAACAGTAAATTAAGCAAATTTTGTTTTTGTTTACATAGTGAAAAATTCTTCTAATAATTTAATTTTATCTGACTCATTTATATTGACAATTCAGACATACATTATGCATTTTAAAGTAGACGACTTTAAAATGATATTGCCAATATTGTTGAGTTGCGCTCCTGAGACGACTTCACTTATAAGATAGTTCATTCGATTACATGAAATCAACTTTAACTCGAGAATATCCGTCAGAAAAAAATCATAGCATGTAATTCGTCTTTAAAAAGACAAACACATGACATGATGACAGTAAAATTCTCCTGTTAGCGATTCCATAATAAATTATGAGGGAAAAACCAGGAAAAAAACCTCATAATACTATCCCGACATGGTAAGTATTTGTTCGTGCATTTAGTTTACCTTCAATAAACACCAAAATTCTGATTTTATATGTTTCGTTATTTAAAAAACATATACTGTAAACTAATAACTAATACTGGTATTTTCTTATTAATAACTTCCTCTTTCAATATTGGTAACCAGATCCTACTACATTCTGCCGAGGAATTTGCGACACAGTTGGTCTCATTTAGCATAATTAGAGCCGCTTCTTTGATTTTTCTTTTTTTACCATCCGTTTCTTTTAGGACTACATTTGAATTATTCTATTGAACCCTATGTTCATTATCCCAAGCGTGTTTACATATTTGAGATCTATCAAATTCTTTATTTTTAATATAAGATTGATGTTCACTTATTCTAACATTTAATGGCCTTGATGTTTCATCTAAATAAAACTGATCGGATTCACAAGGTATTTTATAAATGCAATTCTTTGTCCTTTCTTGTTCATTGTTAGGTTTGGTTTTGGACATAATAGATCTCAATGTGTTTGTTGTTTTGAATATTGTTAAAATGTTGAATTTATTTCCTATCCTTTTAAGTTTTTCTGATAATCCTTTTATGTACGGTATTGTTATTTTCAACGTATTATTCCTTGTGTATGCTGTAGGATCTCGTTCTAAGTTGTTCTGTTCTATTCGATCAATTGTTGAAAATTCCTTATTTATAAACGATAAAGGATAATCATTTTTTAATAAAACAGATGTTAACAAATGTTTCTCATCCAAGAACGAATTTTCGTTAGAATAAGTAATTTTGGCTCTATCGTATAAGGATTTAATTATTCCCTTTTTTTGCATTAATATTGTGATTTGATGTGAAATTTAAATATCTATTGGTGTGTGTTGGTTTTTTATACACCTGAGTCTCATATTCAGTATCGTTCTTAGAGATTAAAAGATCCAGGAAAGGTAGCGTGTTATTATATTCCTTTTCCATGGTAAATGTTATTGTCTCTTATTTATCGTTTATATCATTTAGGAGTGTGTCCAACAACTCTGATCCACGAATAATAATAATTGAGAATACATCATCTACATACCTCCACCATACTGTGGGTTTTAAATTTTGTTTATAAATGATATTTGTTTCAAAATCTTCCATAAATATATCGGCTAAGAATGGAGATAAACTAGAGCCCATTGCTAGACCAAAATTTTGTTTATAGATTTCATTATTTAGTTGAAAATATGTATTATCAGTACCTACATAATGTTAATAACTCCATTATAGTCGATATGTTTAGTCTTGTTTTAGTTGTAAATGAATCATCACTCTCTAATTTTGTCTTGACTATACTTAAAGTCTTATTTAATGGCACATTCGTAAATAAACTATTTATGTCAAAACTTACCAAAGTATTATTTGAAATAAATTCAATATTTGATAATTTATTTAAAAAATGTGTATTTTTTATGAATGTGTCATTTTTATTTGTAAATGGTTTTTAAATATTTAATAAAAATTTTGATAGTTCACTACAAGGAGATTTCATGGTACTACAAATGGGTCTAAGTGGTATATTCGTTTTATGAATTTTCGGTACTCCATAAAAATGTAGTCTTAAAAGAAACGGATGGTAAAAAAAGAAAAATCAAAGAAGCGGCTCTAATTATGCTAAATGAGGCCAACTCTGTCGCAAATTCCTCGGCAGAATGTAGTAGGATCTGGTTACCAATATTGAAAGAGGAAGTTATTAATAAGAAAATACCAGTATTAGTAAGTCAGTAACATATTGAGGATACATCATTTATGTTTTTTAAATAACGAAACATATAAAATCAGAATTTTGGCGTTTATTGAAGGTAAACTAAATACACGAACAAGAACTTACCATGTCGGGATAGTATTATGAGGTTTTTTCCTGATTTTTCCCTAATAATTTACTATGGAATCACTAACAGGAGAATTTTACTGTCATCATGTCATGTGTTTGTCTTTTTAAAGACGAATTACATGCTATGATTTTTTTCTGACGGATATTCTCGAGTTAAAGTTGATTTCATGTAATCGAATGAACTATCTTATAAGTGAAGTCGTCTCAGGAGCGCAACTCAACAATATTGGCAATATCATTTTAAAGTCGTCTACTTTAAAATGCATAATGTATGTCTGAATTGTCAATATAAATGAGTCAGATAAAATTAAATTATTAGAAGAATTTTTCACTATGTAAACAAAAACAAAATTTGTTTAATTGACTGTTTGTATTTTGAGAACGATTTCCGAAGTGGAAATTGAAACGTCAATAAACGTATTTTTATCTTTTAATGTGGCTTATTCCCAGTTAAATATTAATTAATTTAAAATGCCACAAGAAAAGAGCTTCAGAACAATATTGATTCATCTTTATCTGCTATTAAAATAAATGTTTATTTTTAATATGTTATTTTTAAACAACATAATGCAGAGGAGGGTTAAAAGAGATTTCAACCATATCTATATGATATATTTACTTATTTAACTAGAAAAACTCTCAATTCTGTCAATTTCGTCAAAGTTTTCCATAATAACCTCGGTGCAACGTAAATGTGCAAAGGCAAGTCTCCTCATCCGGCTTATTATTAACGAACTGCCGTCCCGACGAGCGCCCTCTTCACGCGCCCTCTACAATTTGCAAAACTTACCGATTTAATTGAAATTGCGAAACAGCATCGGCACCCCCTCATTTCTTACCGAAATCCCAGTCTGGGTTTCTTCCCTTATTACTTTTATTATATTTACCCCCAACTCCGCCTCATAATCAATTCTTTACAGATTACACGCCGAGGTAATTTTACGAGAGTTATTAGTTCATAAAAGTTTCAGCAGGAGAGTCTGAACAGCATCAACGATTAGTCGTACGAGGTTAAGTAATTAGAAACTTCATATCTTACTATGAGAAAGCTGCGTTAATTGATGCAGATAAATGAAAAGCAATATTGTTAGATTTGTAGGTCTTACCCTTGAAAACGTTTTGCCAATGAAGGGGAGAATTAGGTACATTTGAATTTGATCTGTAAGGAGAGTTTGCTGATATCATAATTTTTGTTAGTTTATTAGTATTTTTTAAATTGAATTGGAAATTTATCTGGTTCTTAGTTTCTTGTGGCATTTTTATGTTGTCATTATCTTTATGAGAATTAACCAACATTTTAGTGAAAAATACGTTTATTATGACGTTTCGCAAACAAATTATTTATGGTTTTGACATGTCGTTAACATCTGTAAATCAGTCGCAGTTATAAATACGCAAAAAAAAATAACATTCACAAATATAGTAAGAAATTATCGTAATTTCTTGCCTAATGTAAATAAAACGTGCTTTGTAGAAACTTCTCCCACACGTATGACTGTTGTAAATGCAGTAGAAGTTATTATTTATCGTCAAATTTAATCGTAGTTGTACACACGTTTCCGCCAAGTTAATAATTAATGAGAATAAGAATCGGGTGTAAATAAAAACACAAATGATTCACGTTTATTGTTTATATTTGTATAGAAAAACATTATTTTGCAGTTTTATCAGACTATTATTTATCATTTCGAGGGTAATGCACCAAGAGGTTTTATTTTGTCGGATAAACTTTTATTTTTTATAAAAACTTAGTTATTTAGGAATTTGATGAGAACATACTAAATACTACACTCAGATGCAAGAAAAAACGCAATGGAGAATTGTTGGTCAAATTCAAAGTATTTTAATTGTTTTATTCTTAGACCTATTTAGATGATTTTTTTAGCACGCTGTGTAAAAATTTATAAATTTTAATTTGGTATAGTCAGTTTTTTGATAAAATTTTATATTTGACCTGTTGTATGGGGTTAATTAAAACGTGGTTTTATTATCCTAACTTTGAGACATAATGTGGAATAATTCAGTTAGCGAATTTTTGTAAAACTTTATTTTTCGGTTGTAACCATGTTTCCTAAGCATTGTGTTTTTTGTTTCATGTCAAAATATGCCTTGGTTCATTTTTTAGGGCCAAATGAATTTGCCATGCATAATTTAGGACTTTTTAATTATGGTTATTTTGAAGTTATTTCGTAATACGATGAGGTGGCTTTGATGACTGTTATCATTGTGTCATATTGACTTTTTATGACACATTATGTCATTTTGTTTACCTATGATTGATCATGGTTCTTAGTGTCGAAGAGTGTACCAAAGCCGTTGCTCTGGTTGAAGATTGGAGAAATTACGATTATGGATTACGATAATCGGGAAGTGGCAGGAAGTGCAAAACTACCGCTTTAGATGATTTATACGAGTCAAAGCTTTGCGTGATCGTCATTTAAACAGCGGTGCAAACAAGAACTCAGTTTCAAGACGTTCGAGGCAATAATGTAAGTGTATTTACAGTTTGTCGGAGATTACATGAATTTGGTTTGCTAAGTTGCAGACCAGCCACTGGGCCCAAATTACTTCCACGGCACAGAGTAGCTAGACTACAATTTTCGAAGGAACATTTACAACAATTGAGGACAAAACGTAAAACGTTCGTTTTACGAATGAGTCGAGACACTGTCTTCATTCATCAGATGGAATAAAACGGAAAACAAGTTGGGCGTCGAACTGGAAAGATATTTGCAGAGTGCGCTTTCAGTCCCCGCGTTAACCATGGAGGAGGTTCGGTGATGGTATGGGCAGGTATACCTCTAGAGGTGCAGACTGAATTTGAATTGGTATTTATTGAGGGTTCGTTGACTGCACACCAGTATATTGAGTAAATTTTAGCGAATCGCTATGGAAAGAAAAGATCATGTCCTGAAGACACAAGTACCTCAGACAAATAAAATTTTTATTTCTCGTTTGTTTAAGTTACAATCTTCTTAACTTCTAGAAAGCATATATTTATAAATAGAAAAAAAATGTCGAAAACCAAGCGTTGAACAACAACTCGAGCATGAAGATAGATGGAAAAGAATAATGATAAGTCTATACTTATAGACAACAAAGAGCCTGGAAAAGAAACAAAGAAACACTAAGACATAGTAACACACCAAAAATTACTGGCGATCCCAACCAAATATGGAAACATACAAAGACGTGGATTATAGACGCAATAAATATTACAAACCTCAAAGAAACCCCAAGTAAAGAAAAACACTGGATGATTGATGAGACACTAAACCTAATAGAAGAACGAAGAACAATTAGAAACAATTCTTCAAACCCAACAGAACTGAAAACAAGATAGCAAATGTAAACAGACGCATAAATTCATCAAGTAGAAGAGACAAAAATAATAATATTAAAGAAATATGCAAACAACTACAAGAACACGCCGACTGTCAAGAATCTAGAGAACTGTTTGCCAGAGTAAAATATTTAACTAAAGAGTTCAAACCACAAGCGCAGATCATTAAAGATAACTTTAGAACGATCATCACCAATTCAGAGGGCATAGCAGCGACATGGAAACAATATTGTGAAATGTTGTTTCATAGTGACCATGAAGACGTGAATCCAGAAGAAATAAATAACGAAAAGGAAGTCAGAATCACGGCGGAAGCACTTAAATAAATGGAAGACATAAGAATTGAGGTAATGTTCAAACTGAGTAATGAAATTTGGAACACACGAAAATGGCCAGATTATTGGTGTAAGCTCACTTTCATACCCATATATAAGAAAGGCTCAACAATTGACCGTAATATCTACCGCAATATAGCCCTGATCTTCAAAGCAAGTAAAGTTCTGCTAACTATAATTAACGAGAGATTAAAATCAATACTTCTACCACAAGATCTACGGATCCCACAAGAACAATGTGAATTTTTCCCTGGAAGAGGCACACGAGAACAAATTTTCAATCTCAGACAAATTATAAAAAAATCTAGAGAATTTAATCTAGAAACATATTTCTGGTTTGTCGACTACTCGAAAGCGTTCGATAAGTAAAGTGGCATAACATGTGGTGAATACTGAGAGAAATGGGTACCCCCGAACATCTAATATACCTACTGAAACCACTGTATATCAACAACACAGCAAACGTAAGAGTAAACAACATCTCTCATACGTTATTCAATATATATAGCTAGGGTGACCATAATTTTTCAACAACAAAAAAGTACATTTATAATTGTTAAAACAATATGTACACTGCTAGTGCCTTACGAATATTTAATGAAACAATGATAAGAACGATTTTTTTTAATGAAACTTACGTACATAAAAAATGTATGATAAATTTTAATGGTTAATTTTCTTTTGACGTTTCTTCCTGAACATCTTGATCATCTTTTTGGCACCAGTCGTTCTTTTTGGAACTATGAACTTTCTTCAGAAGTTGTGGTTTACTCTTTAAGAATTGAAACATTTCATTGCACGAAACTTTGAAGTTTGTGTAGACGTGCATGATGGCTTCCAGAGTAGATATTTCCAACTGCAATTTGTTGGGACTCCAATAGTTATTGATATTTGAGAACAACTGCTCAATCGACGCACTGGTCCCAGGCAGACAAAAAACAAACGGTAGAAATATTTTTCGAATTCCAGTCTGCGATTTTATCTTCTGTAACGTAGGTTCCTGTTAGACTAACCTAATCAAACAGTGCCTATTCCACGTAGGACCTCAACATTAGTCACACGATCCATCCACCATTTCATGGTGGGTGGATCTTGTGAATAATGTTGAGGTCCTACGTAGAATAGGCAAGGAATGCGAGATTATTAACACCATCAAAGAACGGAAACTAGAATATCTTGGCCATGTTATGAGGAATGAACAGAGATACGGCTTGTTGCAACTTATTCTTCAGGGCAAGGTATTTGAAAAAAGCGGACCAGGGAGAAGAAGAATATCTTGGCTTCAAAACCTGAGAAAGTGGTTTAATACATCGACAACCGGACTATTCAGAATAGCAGCAAGCAAAGTTAGGATAGCCATCTTGATCGCCAACATCCGGAACGGATATGCACCGTAAGAGGAAGAAGAATCAAACAGTTCGTCCTGATTCAATATCGGACCTATGTAGTCTTTGAAAGCCTCACACGACGATAAAATTTCAGCCCAAGAAACTTGTTTTTTCAAGTTAACCTATCCGAATAGCTTTAGTTCACTTAAATTTTCACTCCAGTTTTTCAAATATGTTACACAATTTGAATAGAACTGCTTGACATGCGTGATAAAGATATCCCCATAGTTCACACTAAGGTCAAGGTCTTCCATATTTTCAAGTTTTGAAAGTGACTCTCTTACTTTAAGCGGTAAAAATAACTTATTTAAGCGATTTTGAAGCTTATTTATGAGTTCTAAATACTCCAAAGATGCTTCCGTTGCGCATATTTTGTCACCTTCTACATCTAAAATCACTTTGTGGAAAAGAGACGCAATGTTATGCACAAACCACATCCATACTTCACTGATTGGGTTTTGAAAAAACTGTTTTAGAACTGTTCTATGGGTAAGACGTCCGTCGCATTTTTTAAATAGTTATTAAAAATGTGTGCCACACAACCAATTCCAATCACGGGTTTACCACGAGAAGCATTTAATTTGCTGAATAGATTGTTCACTCCTTTTATTCTCATTCCACCAAAATTTGTATTTATATTATCAGCAGATATTCCGATGCATTTTTGTAGTAGATTATGGTAATTCAAAACATTGACCACGTTATCTTTTAACTGCTCTGATGTTTCACCAGGTTAGTCACTTAGCTGAAGTAATTTTACTTGGACACCATTTTCTCCAACAAAATATCTTACCACTAAGGGCACAACTTTAATTTCTCTATGATTAGACGAATCGATTGTGATGCTGACGAAATTTGCTTTTAGAAGGACAATTTCTAATTAGGATTGAGCCTCTTGAGCTAAAACATTTTTTACAATCGCCTCAGTCTTGGTTCGAACTGCCGCAAATTTAGGTTCAAACATGCTTACAATTAGTTTTGACGTGCAGTCTGAGGATCTAAAACCTTGCAAATGCTTAATTGTATGGTAATCAAAAGTACCGTCCTTGGCAGCAATCAACATATTTTTAGAACTTAAATTTTCTTTTTTAACAAAGGTTTCCAATTTGCTGCTCTTCGAGTTTGCATTAGAGGCCAACATGTGTTTTTTCTTTTAAAAATGTTGTTTGATATTACTGCGACCACTGTTAGAGAGAAATATCAACATCACTTTTACAAATTTGACAAATCACAATATGCGATGAAACATTTAATTTTTGTTTCATAAAAGGATACTCTGCTTGCAGCTCGACGTTAAAATGGCATTTTCTTCTAGGCGGTGACATGATAAAATTGTTTATTTTTCCAGACAGCACACAATAATAGCAAAAACGAGAAAAACTGCCGAAATTTAAGACAAAAGGTTAATAGACTAATCAACAGTGAGCGCACAAGTAGCAAATAAACATAAACATACGACGAGATATATATATTTTTACTAAATAAATAAGATAATAAGATCTTGCTGCGAAATGAAATCGACAATGATGGTAGGGAGATGGGCGTATCGGTAATAAACTAAACTAGACGATGACGCAGCGACGAGAGTCACAAGTGACTCCTGCGCCGATCGATTGCTGCTAAAGATATGAGATTCTGATTCTTCCGCAAAAGATCGATTCTTGAGTCAATTCGAACCATAATTATATTTTGTTTGGACAAAAAGTAGGACTTAATTTTGTGTAATTAAGAAAAAGAGTACATTTAGGTGTACTTCATAAATTTTAAAGTACAATAGGACAGCGTTTAAAAAGAAAGTACTGTCCTACTAAAAAAAGTACATATGGTCACCCTATATAGCGAACACATCATGCTCACTGTATCGACGGATGGCAAGGAGTAATATCGTCGGAGGCCGAAAACTCAGCAATCTCCGCTATGCTGACGACACTTTAGTACTAGTATTTTCAACAAATGACCTCGAATACATCATGAACAGACTAGATACTATTAGTCGTGAATATGGACTTAAAATTAATGTACAGAAGACCAAGGTAATGATATTCGATCGAATTAGAAATAACCAGCAGGAAATACAAAACGTAGCGGGGTTTGAAGTGGTAAGCCGTTTCCATTACTTACTTAATTACTGTTATCACAAACAATGGTGGAAGCGAAGAAGAGATACCTCGATGTCTTACAATGTCCAGATCAGAAACGGCCAAACTTACTAAAATCTGGAAAGATACGGACATAACCAGGAACACGAAACTGCGCATAGTACGGACGCTTATCTTTCCTATCGCTACCTGTGCGTCAGAAACTTGGACCATTAAAAAGTCCGACTAACGACGTATAATGGCCTTTAAAATGTGGGTATATCTGGAGAATGATACCCTTGATAGCACATCGCACAAATGTCTCAATATTGACAGAACTCGACGTCAGTACTAGACTTACCACAATCATCAACCAAAATATACTGAGGTACTTTGGACACGTTACCAGACGAAAGGAAGGAATGGAGAGATTGGTGGGTAAAGGCAAGGTAGATGGTAAAATAACTCGAGGAAGATCGCCACTGCGATGGTCAGACCAAATAAAGTACGCTACTGATTACTCTATGTCTGAGGCAGTACACCGCGCCCAGGAGAGAGAGGAATGGATAGCAACCATCCGTCAAATACCATAATGTCACCATATCCTTACAACCGTTAAAGGATAAAGGAGGAGGAAGTCTATAATTATCTGGATCAAACCATATTTTAGTAGTTTTTGTGTTGCTTCGTAAATTAATGGAGATGTAAATAAATTGAGAACTCCAAAATTATTTTTTTATATATTAATACTATAGGCTTTAGAGATATTTATTTATTTTCTCAAAGAAACTAACATTTAAAAATTTTATTTTTCCATTTTAGGCTTCCATCGCAGAAACCTAACAAAAGCAACATAATTAGAATTCTTATCAACGCAATAAATATACCAGTAAACAGAAAATAAACTAAAAAGCTCCTATAAGCTATTAGCTATATTCAGTAGCTTGCCAATTTAGAGTATAATGTTACAAGCGAACGAAGCTCTCAATCTAAGCTTTTATATTTTTTCTTATTTTCCACGTTCTGTCGCCATTTTCTCGTCTTAAGAGGTAGGAAATTAAAACTACGCCGTTCGACGAACCACTTTATTCGAGAGTTGCAGACCGCATCAATCTACTCTCAGTCTTTAGCAGAGAGCTAAGGAATGATTCGTTAGTTACTCTGAGTTTTTTACTTTTCATTTCAAGAAGGGAATTTAAGATACTTTTATATTTATAATTGTCTGTATACACTGTTCTAATCTCTTCTTATATATATTTCATAATTTTTTTTAATTGACCATTAACTTCAAAAAGTTTAAATGAACATAACTGTAATAATAACCCCCTCTGTGGCTCAGTGGTAAGAGCGCCTGCCTTTAAACCTAAAGGTCGTGAGTTCGAATCCCACCCGGGTGGAAATTTTCGTTTATTAAAAAAAATTAATAAATGAAAATAATTTCTATCCTTGTGTGATCGGTACACACCGGAGGGACCGCAGACGTTCGGATACAATTAGCGTCTCTTAGCAAAGACAATGACGTCGACTTTGCTAAGTATCAAGACAATTACTCTACACACACACACACACTCTACACCTCAAATTGTAAGATTGGCGAATGGATTTAGTGTCCGCAGTCATTTAAACACAAACAAACAACAACAACAACAACTGTAATAATATTGTATAATACATATTATTTAGAAATAAATATTTTTGAGAAAGGTAAAACATTGTAAAAAGGGTCACAGTGCACATCTAGTTGATAAGGGGCTGTATCCCAAGGTTAAAAAATAAATAAACTAAAAATCTCTCAATATGTTGGTGAGGATTACTCAAGTAGAATCACTAAGCCCAAAAGAGTCCAGCGATGATATCAAACAAAGGTTGTTTGGTGTTTGTGAATTGTTGGGTAATGTAAATGTCAATAGTTAGGTCTATTTTCACTTCTAGATTTATTGCTACTTTTTGTTAGAAAAATATTTTAGTTCATTAAATCCAATGGCACCTATTAAGCACACTAGAGTTACAATTTTTCCGCTATCACCATTGCTAAATATACACTCCGCCAAAAAAGTATCGCATCACCTATGAAATTGCAATTTTGTATTAAAAATAATTTAAAACATGGATTGTTTACTGTTGTCTTTAATTTTTTAAGGACGTAGCAAGTATTTAAAAAAATTTAGAATGTATGAAAATCAAAGGTTTTATTTAATTTATTTCATAAATTAGAAGTAAGCGCAGAAACAGCATTGAATAAAAAAAAAATAAAAATCACAAGTAATGATAAGTAAAACGTATTGTTTCTAGAGCTCTTATAACATCTAGACAACGTTGTGGTATACTTCCAATTAATCTCCTTAGATAATCTTAATTGATATTATACCATTCTACGGTAAAAAACCGTTGCAGGTCCTGAAGATTCTGAAGATCTCACCCTTCTGTAAAGATGGTCCCAAATATGTTCTATTGGATTTAAGTCCGGGCTATGCGCTAGAGGTAACCTGTACCTGACAAGTAGACCTCTCATACACGAGCTCACGAGCCAGAAGCACGGCTCCCGGTTTGGATGGTTTCATATATAAAATTTTACACAATCTTCCAGTTTCAGTAAACAAATAATTTTAAAAAATTTTAACAATTGGTGAGTAAAACAAGATTATGCTGAGGATTTAAAAAATATTATAATATGTTTAATAAAAAAAACCATCTAAATATCCAAAATTACCCTCATAATATCGACCTATATCGTTAATGTCTTGTCTGACCAAGACTTTTGAACGCATGATTAAGTTTCGCCTAGAATATTTTATTGAAAGAAATTCTCTCCTACCCACTACACAGTATGGATTTTGGAGAGGCCGTAGTACTATAAATGCATTGACCCATATGGTTACAGATGCACAAATATGCTTATCTGATAACAAATACATGTTATGCATATTTGTGGACCTAAAACAAAATTCTGTAGAATGGGTATCAGCAAACAGATATCAAATAACTTAATAAATTTGTTTCTAAACAGAAAAATATATATTCGTGACTACAGAAATGTACTCCACGGGACAAGAAAAGTATATAACGGTTTGTCGCAGGGATCAATATTGAGTCCACTTTTATTTAATGTATACACAGCAGAGCTGCATAGTTTAATGGATAACACTATAAAAGTTATTCAGTACGCAGATGATATTTGTTTCTATACTATCCATAGTTCATGTGAACGATGTATTATAGATTTAGAGTATATTTTTTGCTGCATGCGTGATTGGTTACATACTATGGGTTTTAGTGTTTCACAGCAAAAGACAGCGGTTATGTGTCTTACTAGGCACAGACTTAAAACACCTGATTTGTATACCATAGGTGATTTTACTATACCCATAGTGAAAGAATATAAATATCTTATCATCTATATTGATAATAAACTCCTATGGACCAACCACATAAAACACGTAAAGCAAAAATGTGAGAAAGAGCTCAACATTCTGCGTGTAGTTTCGAAATATAAATGGGGTGCAGATGTTAAAATATCACTTACTTTTTATAAGTCATACTTTCGCTCAATAATCGATTATGCCTCAACTAGCAAATCAAACTTATTAATCTTAGAAAGAATTCAATACAAGGCAATTAAAATAAGTCTAGGAATTATGATATCGTCACCGAATTGTGCAGTTCTCGCTGAGGCACAAGAACCGCCTTTGTGCCTTCGAAGAGAGTACTTAGCTAATAAAGAGCGAATAAAGTGTAGGACGTTTAGTACATTTATGGTCAAAAAAATGTCAAATATAGCGGTCCAGAATCTTACAAACAAATACTGGAGAATTAAAACGTCTCCCTCGCTTACTGATGCTTTTATTGACACTGAGAGACAGAAAGAACTAATACATGGTCAAAAAAATATCCTATTTACGAAATCGATTTTGTAGCCTTAATATTTAAATCAACCATTATAGTACCAATATATCCAGATAATATATTTCTATCAAAATTAATTTTTAAATCTATACTCTGTAATTTAGGAGAGAATAAAATAATCATCTATACGGATGGATCAAAAATTCTAATATTAACCATGTTGAGCAATAACAAGTCCCTCATTATTTATCGATTTTTAGTGCAGAAGCTATAGCTATTAGGAAACTTTAGATTGGTGCGAGATGAATTTACCTTTATCTGTGGTAATTGTAACAGACTCTCTTTCAGTTTTGCACGCCATTAAAAGCCCTACTTTTGATCATTATAACAAAAATATTCTTCTATCTATAAAAAATAGTCTATATAAACTGCAGGAGTATGGTGTACGAGTTACATTAGTCTGGATTAGAGGACATTCAGGGATATCTGGGAATAAAGCAGTTGATCTCGCAGCTAAAAAGCACTTGAATCAGAATTGAGTACAGAATTGAAGCTCAGTACAGTAAATTTTTAACTACATCAGAGAACCTCTATTTTAAACTTTAACCGGTTTTACCGACGAACATTCCTTATATCAATTCGTGGGATTATAATAGATATGTCATCAATTATATCACGTTTAAAACTTAATCATGGTCGCTTTCCAGCACATTTATTTAGGATTGGTATCTCAGATTCTCCGTGTTGTCATCACCGTCCAGAAAAACCTTTAGCACCTTTAAACCTTTAAAATAAATCACATTTTCTTAGAATGTCAAAAATATACTGCACATACAGATATACTGTACCAAGAACTGAAAACGTTTGAAAGTCTACCAACTAACATTCCTACTTTATTAGCACAACAAGAGAAAGATTTATACAACCTTTTAATCAAGTTTGTTTTAAAAGCAAAAACAGATATTTAGCTCATATATGGTTAAATATGTGTATATGTGTATATATGTATATATATATATATATATATATATATATATATATATATATATATATATATATGTATATATATATATATATATATACTTATATATATATATATATATATATATATATATATATATATATATATATATATATATATATCGCAAAAAGGAGTACGACCGTCTATCCAATATATAATAAGGATCACTCAGACGAGTGGTGGGTTCAAATATCGGTCAACTAGATGGAGAAATAAAAGACAAAGTTGATACTACTTTATCTATTTTGAAGACGTTTCGCTATCGAATTCTGATAGCATCATCAGTTCATCTTTAAAAAGATATGTAGTTGTCAATGGTATTAAAAAGATAGTACAAAAACTCAAATAAATGGACATCATATGGTGATATTGTATAAATAATTAAATAACTAACAACATTTAGAGACTTAGTAAAAAATTAGCAAAGCAACAGAACACGTGGTCTAATAAGCATATAATATTTTATATAATATTAACTAGTGAAAAAGAACTAAGAAAATCATCGATTCACTTCCAACTATGCAAAAATTTTATTTTATGACTTTATCTTAACTTTTGGTAGCATTATTTAAGTTATCTACATTGAGATATAAAAAATATATATAAAAAAAGATAAAAAGTGAAGTTACCACTGTATGCTTGGCACCTGTTGCGGTTGAAAGTCAGTGACACCTTTAATAAAAGGTAGAAAGATTTTGGGTTGATCCGGCGGCAAAGTTTCTTTTTTGGGTGGAATGGGGTTTAGATGTTTTTGAATGCTCTTATTGATTTGGGTTTTTTGGTAGCCGTTTTGTAAGAGTGTTTGCCTTATTGAATTGATTTCGGATGACCTATGATAGTTGTCGCTAAGTCTTATGGAACGAGAAATGGGAGTGTTGACCACTGAATTGAGTTGGGCGGGGTGATAATGTGACTGGGCATTAAGATATCGGTTTGTATAAGTGGGTTTCCGGTAGACGGAATAGAAAAAACTGTGAGGTAAGTTTTTCTGAATAAGGACATCAAGGAATGGCAAAGACGCTTCAGACTCGACTTCCATCGTGAATTGAATACTAGGATGTATTCCATTAAGGTGGGAGAGGAAGAGCTCTAACGGGTCCTTACCATGAGGCCAAATGACAAAAGTGTCATCAACATATCGTAACCAGCAGGTGGGTTTGAGATTTGATGAGCACAGGGCTGCTGTTTCGAAATGTTCCATGAAAATATCAGCTATTACGGGAAAGAGGGGAGATCCCATTGGGGCACCTTTGATTTGACGATAGAAATTATTTTGAAATGAAAAGTGTGTATTAGACATGCAGTGTTTTATAAGAGATAGTGTGTCTTGGGGGATTTGATGTTTAGAGTCCAAGATGGAAATGATTTCATCGATGGAAATGTTGGTGAACAAAGAAATAATGTCAAAACTAACCAGTATATCTGAGGGTGAGATAGAAATATTTTTCAGAAGATCAATGAAATGAAAAGAGTTTTTGACAAAAGACGAAGCTTTCTCGGCTAATGGTTGTAAGGATAAAGCGAGATGTTTTGTCAATTTCTGAGTGGGGCAGTTATATGCACTGACGATGGGCCTTAGAGGAACATTGGCCTTATGGATTTTTGGAAAGCCGTATATCTTTGGGATTCGAGATGATTTTTCTCTGGGTATAAGAGATTTTTTGATGTCTGGAGGTAGAGTAGACTTATTTATAATGGATTTGGTAGTTTTTTCTAGATATGTGGTGGGATCGTTTGGGACGCGTTTGTATTCTGTGGAATTAATAAGTTCGGATATTTTGTCGAAATAATTAGAAGAGTTGAGAATGACGGTGGCATTACCTTTGTGGGCCGGAAGGATGACAATGTCAGGGTTGTTATAAAGTTCTTTGAGGGCACGTCTTTCTGAAAAACTGATATTTGACGGTGGGGGTTTGGAAGTACGGAGAATTCTGGCAACATCTCGTCTGGCAATTTCGGCTTGGTGGAAGGGAGATGAGAAATAACTTCTTCAGCTTGACAAATAATTTTCTCTGTTGGTATGGAAAGAGGAGTGACAGAAAAATTTAAGGCTTTTGATAGAGCTTTGGTGGCAGAATCGGATATCTGAATATCTGAGAAATTGCGGACAATAGTAGAGGGTTGTTGATTTGAAATGAGCTGTGGATTTTGCTGAGAATTAGAATATGTAATTAGAATCCAAACCTCTGTTTTACCCCATTTGTTAATACCTCCTGCACGTAACGTAGCCTAGTTTGTCTTAATAAACATGTCTTGATGGGTCCCTAGATAAGAAACGAGTGGCAATGTTTTGTATCCCTATCATATCCTTAATAATATTTAAAAATATATATATGTAATAATAAAAAAAAGTGTTAATATTCTAGGAATAGCATGGTTTATGGAAGACCAAGGTCTTCCTAAAAGAACGAATTATCATACATATTATTAAATTATATTTTTGTCATCACACTTTATTTTTTTTAAGAACAAATTTGTCAATTTTGTTAATGGACTACACATTTTCTACATTATTTAAAAAGCAAATTAAAATGCTAAATATCACCAATTCTTAAAAATTGCTTTAATTATTTTTAAAGATATCTAGGGCCAGGATGTTTTAAATGTGTGTCTAATGCAGTGTTTCTCAACCGGTGTTCCGCGAATTCCTTCCAAGTGTTCCGCGAAATACTCGCAATCCTACATACCATTTTGCTAAATTACTCTTTTCAAATAAATATTTTCAAATTTTAAAATA
Source organism: Diabrotica balteata (assembly GCA_918026665.1). Lineage (NCBI taxonomy): Eukaryota > Metazoa > Arthropoda > Insecta > Coleoptera > Chrysomelidae > Diabrotica > Diabrotica balteata. The sequence goes on along the minus strand of OU898279.1, from coordinate 23,137,656 downwards.
GCCACTTACGTACATTTTAATTTAATAAAATTTTGCAGCGTAAATGTTCATTTGCCCAACGTGACAACACCGCGTCGGCACAGTGCACACGTTAGATTTTATAAGCGCTGAGCGCTGAGCTCCACAGTGGCCACAGCCAATCTGAGTCACCCACGTCACAGTCTGCAACTGAATGTTGAATTTGTTACATTGCACAAACGTAATACGTGAAAATCGCTGTGTCAGTTTTTTTATGATAACGTTTACGTACGGCTTATCTATCAAAGGTAAGTAATTGCATATTTTATACAAAATGTGAAGCATTCATCCGCATTATTTTGTTTAGAGACGAATAAATTAAAATGGATAAGTTCCTCAAACTTAAAAGAAAAACTACTGTGGAACAACTCATAATTAATGATGATGAAGCGAGCACCAGCGGAGATACTGGAATTTTACGAAGTGGGGTTGATGACAAATCGAAGCGCAGCAAAAAAATATTGAACCGGCAATATTTGGATGAATATTTGGATTATGGCTTCATTTGGACTGGGGAAGAAGACTGTCCAATTCCCAAGTGTATTGTTTGTGGGCAGACACTCGCTAATAGCGCAATGGCTCCGGCTAAATTAAAACGCCATTTTACTACCAAACACGCTAGTGTAGCTTCAAAAAATAAAGATTATTTCAAGCGACTTTTGGAGACACAAGCTAAACAAGCGAAACAATTTGAAAGGTCGCTAACAATTTCCGACAAAGCACAAATAGGTTCATATAAGGTCGCCGAATTAATTGCTTTGAAACATCTCTTATCTGCAACACTGTTTCAGAATCTCTTATATTACCAGCATGTTGTGAGATGGTCAAAATTATGTTTGGCAACGATGCACAAAACGAAATACGGAAAATTCCTATGTCGGATGATACAATAAGAAGGAGGATTGTTGATTTATCTGCAGATATTGAGGAAAAAGTTACAAATAAAATTTACAAAAAAAACTTCGCATTGCAGGTGGACGAATCCACTGATATTATTGGCAAAGCTCATTTATTAGGATTTATTCGATTTGTCGACGAAGGTGAAATAGTCAATCAGTTTTTATGCTGCAGAGAACTTACAGCACGTACAACAGGTCAGGATGTATTTGATTCCATAACGTCATATTTAGAGAAAAAAAATATATCATGGGACTTTTGCGTAGGAATTTGTACGGATGGTGTCCCTTCCATGGTAGGCTCCATAACAGGTTTTTGTACCCTTGCAAAAAAGCGAAATGAAAATATCATATCTACGCACTGTTTCTTGCATTGAGAATCTCTAATTTCAAAAACGCTACCAGCTACTTTGAAATCTGTATTAGACCAAGTGGTTAATGTCGTGAATTACATCAAATCAAGACCACTAAAAACCCGTCTTTTTAAACAACTCTGCATCTCAATGGAATCAAAGTATGAATGCTTATTGCTGCACACCGAAGTTAGATGGTTGTCAAGGGGCAAAGTATTAGGTCGAATTTATGAACTTAGAACGGAGCTGTTAACTTTTTTCCAAGAAGAAGGTAATGACACATTTACCACATATTTTGAAAATGATGCATGGTGCACTAAAGTGGCATATTTGGCCGATATTTTTAATTATTTAAATGGCTCAAATTAACTCAAGTATGCAAGGCAAAAATGAAAATATTTTAACATCCACGGACAAGCTGTCAGCTTTCCAGAAAATATTGTCATTTTGAAAGAAGCGCATTTTGGAGACAAATAAAATGGATATGTTTCCACTGCCTCAGAATGAAGGTGATGAAGATAAAGAACAAGAAATCACGCATATAGTTACAGAACACTTATCACTATTAGAGGAGACAATTGCCAGGTATTTTCCATCTCTGAACGTAGAAAAATATGACTGGATAAGAAGTCCTTTTAGCACAAGTAATACAGCCAATTTCCAGTTTTCTCTGAACCAAGAAGAAGAATTTATTTCGTTGTCATCTGATCGTACTCTGAAAATTAGTTTTCAGAAGTGAATGTTCAGGAATTTTGGATCTTGGTCCAAGAGGAATATCCACTTCTTGCCAGCGATTAGTATTTTAATACAGTTTTCAACGTCCTATTTATGTGAATTTGGGTTTTCATCTTTAACAAACATTAAAAATAAGAAACGGGAAAGGCTGCTAAACTTAGAACAAGAAATGAGAGTAGCTCTTTCCCACATCAGGCCTGATATTGAGCAAATTTGCAAACGACACCAGGCACAAGTGTCTCACTAATTTGAAGTATTTACAATTTAAAAATGTTTTTTGTTTTCATATTTTAAGTAAAATTTTACAAATTTGAGTACGTATAATAAAGTTTATTACAGAATTTATATGCTAATCCTAAGTTGTTTATCAATATATGCATGTTATTGCTTTAGTGTACCGCAATTTTTTTCGGTATTAAAAGTGTTCTGTCGCCACAAAAAGGTTGAGAACCACTGGTCTAATGGTTTGAAAATACCATATTAATTGGTGGAGCCTACTATAATGAATATCGTAGTAATTATACATCTATATTTTTGACCCAACAAAAGATATTTGTCATAGTAAAGACATATCCGTGCATGGTATATTAATGGACAAAAACATATTGTCATCTTTCAGAAAATAATAACCTTGTAGGAATAAAACATCGCGTAGGAGGTGTGGCGTTTATGGCCCATTTAAAACATTTATGGGCGCGCCACTGGGAGTAACAAAGTCTTTTGTGAATATCAAATCAGAATGCATCACTTCGTTGCACGTTCCTGAATTATTAGCAATTAGGTTAGTTCTGATGCCATAGCCATTTGTTACAAAAGTCCGTGCAAATCGAATTATGGCAAATTAACTTTGCCGTGTGAATTATTATTCTTGTCGTTTTTAATATTGTGCGACGCATTTAATCCATACTACCAGTGGAGAATTTTGTATTTGTTCAGCTATAGGCTTGTAATCATTCAACCCGTGTGATATAGATTGCAGGGCACAAAAAACAAATTAATATACTAACGTAACATATTCAGTATGATAAAAACAATAGGATTTTTAATATTATAATATTATAAAATTATAATCTTTCAATATAATAATAATAATAAAGAAATAAGTAAAATAATTTAACCCTTCACAGCATGATTTTTTATTTTTCGGTGCAAAAAAGTTTACAGGCTGGATTTTCGGTATTTTTGCAGAAAAATTAAAAAAAGAATTCTGAACAACTATTTTTTTTCATTTTGGAAAAATATAAGTGTTGTTTATAAACAAACATTATGCAAAAAACAAATATACATTATTCAAATAAGGATATACTTTTTTTCTTCTTCTTCTTTTTATATAGACATTACTCTGTCTGTTTTTTAATGTGCCTCCAGTAAGTTGTCATTCCATCGTTTTCGTGGCCTTCCTACTGATCATATTTCTATTGGGAAAACGTCTCTTGCCGTCTTCACTACTCTATTCGTTGTCTTAAAATACTTCTTAAGTCAGGATTGCATGTTTTCAACGTCATTTTGGTCCGAAGATTCTATCGCATTTTGTTTTGACTGATAATCCTCTTCACATTCCTGGATAGTCTCAACTTTATCGATGTCATTGTCATCTATAAAATTTTCTTTATCACTCAAATCACTACCTTTTATCATATATCTATGTGCTTCGAAACATTCGAAATCTAAAAAAAATTACATAAAGGGTCGCGCTATGTACCACATACGATAAAGGTTATAACTACTTGAATGAACTAACCTCAAGCGACAAAATTTAACAACGGATTTACAAATACACAAAACAAATATAGCAGAGATAAGAAATTTAAACAAAAATATTTTAAAAGCAGTTAGGAAAGACATAAGGAAGTTTTACACTAAAGAAATAACTAATACAATAGAACAAAAAAGTCTTAAAAGTTTTAAAATGAAAGTTGAAGACTGAAACGAGAATTACAGTGAAACTTGGATAATTCGAATCTCAGGGGACCGTTAAAAAAATTCGAATTACCGAAAAATTCGAATTATCCAAAATTTCGAATTCAAAATATATCTACAAAGAAAAACAGTGATACCTACAAAAACATATGCAAACGATAAAAATCAACACTTTTGCAGATGTTTTCGTTCCTAGTTTTGCCCGAATTTTGTTAACCGAAAAAAATTAACTAACAAAATTCGTCCAAAAATACCAATTAAAACATTTGTAAGTCATAAAAAATGATCAATTATTGTCGTTATGACAGGTGTTCTCATTAGTATTTGCGGCCAAATCACGACCGATAAAAATCGCTCAGTGAGAACCCGCCATTAAAACAATAAAAACTTTTTGTCTCAAAAAATTTATTGAAAATAGGGACATTTGTTACAATTACCCAAAAAGGCAGACTTTAATTATTTCCAAAGAAATCCAAAATTTTCAGCTAGTTTTTAGAATTTAGCTTCTTGGCAATGACAATAAATTCTAAGTTATTTTAAGGTGAACTATAGAGCGACTTACGTCATTTTTATTTTCAAAGTACCGTCCAAGTTGTGCAATATGGTTCGTTGTTTCTCCTGCACTGCAACATCGTCATCCACGATAACAAAATCTTCATAAGAGATGACAGGATTACAAATTACGTCCTCCCAGCCGTCAACTGAAAGCAGCTCTTCTGTTAAAGTGTCGTTAGCGTTTCTGCGTTCTCCTCCTTTTTTACGAAACCAGATTTTTTGAAACATGTTTGATCGTTTCGAGTGTTACTGTCTCCTAAGCTTTCTTACACATTCGATAGGCTTGAAGAATGTCTAACTTTATTTTAAGGGAGTTGCAATCTTCCGTCAATATGTTTTCAACGTCTTTCATAAACGTCTATTAAGATTTATTATGATGCTCCGGTCCATAGACTGGAGAACTGAAGTCATATTGAAAAAAAAAAGTAACTTTTACATTTTCAATTAGTGGGATAGTGTTGTAGGCCGTACAGTTGTCAATAAACAAACTAACTTTTTTTTTCTTTTATGAACTTTTTGTCTAATTTTATCAGCCATTTCTCGAAAAGATCCCTAGTCATCCAAGCTCTTGCGCTGCTCACATATTTCACTGGTTTTAACTTGACGTTCTTAAAACAACGCGGATTAGCCGACTTGCCAATCATTAGTAGAGTCAGCATTTCGGATCTGTCCATGTACCAATTAGGTGAGTAACACTTTCTTTGCTTAGTTTCCTTCCGTGACATTTTTCATTTTTAAATGCCAGTGTTTTGGCAGGAGTGCATTTAAAAAATGACTCGTCTCGTCATCATTAAAGATATCTCTTTCTTCTATATCCTGGATCATCTCCTCCAATTTTTTTCCATTCCTTGGCTTCTTGCTGATTAACGGCCCCACTATCTTCACAAGTGGATTTGAATAACTTTTTTTTTGTTGCGTTGAAGACCCTCTAGCCACCCTGTGTTAAAGTTGTTTTTGCTCATTTCAACAACAAATTGTTCAGCTTTGTTTCTTACAAGGGAACCACTCACGGGAATCTCCTTATCCTTGGCTTGTTCGAACCATTATCAAACACATTTGGATTTTCTCTCTCCCTTAACCTTTTTCGTTCTTTACCTCACTCACTTTCACTCTTGAGTTTTTTTTTTATTCTTTAAGTAGGTATACCCACCTTTTTGAGGAAGTAGGTGTAAATTATCATGTGTTAGGGGGAATTCCAAATTCCTTGGCAGTCTCAGATTTTTTCTTTTTTCCCTTTTCTACTTCTTTAATTGCCGCTATTTTTTCCGATAACGTCAAAGTTTTCTTTCTTCGAAGTTTACTGAAGGGGCATGCCTGATTAAAGTGGATTTAGGTGCCAGATACGGGTACAATGTACAATGGTCTTGAATGCCATGAAATAAGTGGCGAGTGAGGATAGGAAAGAATACTACCCCTTTTTTTTTGGCGGAAATTTCCAGCATGAAATTGGCATTTTAGTTATTAAAGAAGTTCGAATTATCCAAAATATAATTCGAATTATTCACGACTTTTTACCATTGCTTATATAGGAAATACTAGGGACCAGAATAAAAATTCAAATTAAAGAATATTTCGAATTAGAGAAGTTCGAATTAAGCAGGTTCCACAGTATTTATAAGTTAAAAATAACCAAGAACATATATCATATATGAACAACAATAGATCCTAAAAATCATCGACCATTACTGCAGTCAAGATGATTACATTCCATAAGTAGAAATCTCAGTAATATAGAATGAAGGATTAAAGGAACCAGTGTGTTATCTAATTTATGTTCTTTATGAGAATAACAGTCTGGGATCTAACTAAAATTTTCTAACAAACTGGAACCTAAGCTAGATTTCAACGAATGATCACCTACAAGTAATAAAATACTTGGTAAAGAAAATTATACAATTCATTAAGCCATTGATGTTAATAATTGTAGACTTTGAGAAAGCATTTGACTCCGTGCTAAGGTCTACAGAGTGCAGTATTGATTACTGTCAACGCCACTTAAGTTGGCGAGGCGCACAAACCCAAAATTCAAGTCTGCTTAGGGTGCACTAGGTGGTTGTCATTAGTCTCCTCCCAGTAGTCAGGTGCGTATCACAAAAGTGAAGTGCGGCTGTTATTTTTCAGACTTCTTATTATTTTGGATATTTAAGTGTGTTTGTGGCAGTTACTTTAAATGATGGCGTTAGAAAGTAATAGAAAGACTAATTCTGTTATTAGTGGACAATCTCGTAAGATCATATATAATGTGTTTAGTTATTTCAAAAATTTTAAGCTCAAAGCAGATGCCATGAAAACTGTGAAAAAAATAACAGCTAAAGCAACAGGTAAGTTTGCACAATAAATTAATTTTAATTCGCTATCCAATAAACTTTTAGTTGTATCTTTTAGTTGTGTAACGTACTTTCGTGGTTGTATCATATGGCATTCTTTTTTCATGTACCGTACTCGATTATCGAGCGTTGGCTATCAAATTGGCTATAGTAATTTTGTTGTCGGCAGCTCGGAAAAGGGATGCAGAGGATCTATTAAACCATTCTCTAAGGTTTTTAAACCATGACGTTCTTCTTCGACCGTCATACTTCTTCGAAGAACTGGATTGACGAATCAATAAAGGGATTATTTTATAATATTTCCAAAGGTCAACGACTGATAATATTGTATGCCAGTGGATACATGGGATTCATTAAGAATGGATTATTATTCTTTAAGTCAAGTACAAAATCAGTAGATTTCCACTCCGAAATGAATCTACATAATTATGGAAAGTAGTTACAAGAACGTTTAATACCTAATTTACCTGCTAACCCGGTACTAGTTTTTGATAACGCATCTTATCATAGTATTCAGTTAAAGCGGGCGCCTACATCAAAGTAAAAAAAAATGAAATGATAGAATGGTTAGTACAGAAAAATATTCCATTTATACCTACCGCTTTTAAACTGGAATTATACGAAACTATTAAATATCATAAATCCCGTCATGTAAAATACAAGTTCGACGAAATTTCACGCGAGCATGGCCATATTCCTTTGCGTTTACCTCCGTACCATCCTGACCTAAAACCGATTGAACTTATATGGGTTACAGTCAAAAATAAAGTAAGCCAGAAAAGCGTTACATTTAAATTAGCGGACGTACAAAAACTGGCTGAGGAAAAGGTCAATAAAATTGATGCAAATGAGTGGAGAATACATGGATAGCGGGATAGTGGTTGATAACGTCATAGAAATAGCTCCTATTATTATAAATATTAACAGCGAATCTTCCAGTCCAGAGTTTTCTTCTAATGATGAAGATGAAGAAATTGAACCATTAGAAAATTATTTTCAGTTACTATTTTTCTACACTTGATACTCGTTTTAGTGTTATAATAAAACTAAAATATCAAAATTAAATAATTACTGTATTACATTTATTTATACAATAGTCTTCATTTAATATGAAAGACAATATCAACGTAGTTTTATTTGTTAATTAAATTCAGCCATAATTATTATTGCGTTTGTATGTTCAATTAAAGAGATATTATAAACCAGTGGCTTTCTATTTAAATTGACTAAAAGAATAATAAAAATCTCATCTTTCTAATGATGTGATAATATAATATAATGATTGTGTAATAATTATTTGAACTACCGTTACGCCACTAAAACTACTTATCAGAAATAGTAAACCAATAGGAGAATTATTAGACGTAAACATAATCTATTTCTCATTGACGTTGTGCGTATTATGTCGCCAAGTTAACTGGCGTTTGCTGCATATAGTTACACAACTATTCTTTGGATTCTATATTCAAAAAAAAAAAAAAACGATGGAACGTAAGTCTTCTTTAACAACTATAACCTTTTGTAACTATACCAAAACATTAAGGATCTTATTGATAATCAGCAGAGTAGCCTCGGTACTCAAAGAGTAGCAAAATTAAGTTTATTCTGCATAGGAATAAAGAAAAAGCGAATCATTATGTATCGAGTTAAATAACACTGAGCAAGATAATTGTAGTATATCTACATGTTTTTATGGGTTGTAAATCTAATGTTATTTGAGGAGCAGAGTTTTATATCGCACTTTGTCAATTTTTAACACTTTTCATAAAGTGAAAAAAACTGCTACTCAATTATTAATAAACTTAAAATAAAAACATAAAATATGAATAAATGATTTTTTATCAATGTATCCACTTATAAGTTTCATCAAGCTTTATTAGTTTTTTTCAAAAAAAAAGTATTGATGGACAAAACGCCATTTGGTTATCTTTAAATGACAAAATGTAGTTTGATTATCCCTAAATGATTAAAACAAAAATATGAACTCAAAAAAGCATTTCTGCGTGTTTGGAATGCAATATAGTAAAAAAAATCTTATGACATGTTTGTCGTCGTCCAGAAGACAGTAAACATTCTTTTCAATCTTTCACGTTGATCGCACGTCTGGTCTTTTTCAATTGTATTTTCACGATACTACTCTTTTAAAATCGGATCTAACAAAGTTAACTTTGGATCTAATGCCCATTCTTTGCCTGATAAACTAACTAAAAATTTTGATAAGCTCTCCTGTTTTTTCTTCTTAACAGCATGCTCCATTGGCAATTCCCGCATTTTTATGTTACTTAGTTTTTTTCTATGGTTGAATTAAACTTAAAAACTTTTTAGAAGAGTCATTATTTCTATACAATACCTCTGTTTTATACAAGATTTTACTTTCCCCAGCAGTTTGTTTGCTCCACTGATGATTATTCTTTTGGTTCCACTGATACCTATATATTGTTTGAGTGCTGCATGTTTTATGCCATACAAAGTCCAATCAGAGCTCAGCTTGCTTACTTGTCATTTTTTAGAATAGATTTCATAATATTTGTCTGGTGACTTTTCAAAACCATGTGCACGTAAGTCTAGCTCAACTTGACCCAAAACTCGATCAGCTGGCATAAACGAATGGCCACGAAAGGGAAACGTTATCGTAATGGTTTTTTAATATAATAGTTTTTGGGGCATTATTCAAAACCCACAAGGTGAGTGCATGAACTATGTGGTTATTTTTATTCTGACCCCCATATCCATCCGAAAACAATCTGAGATTTTTAATATCTGGGTCAAAATGAGCATTTTTTTAGAAAGTCAGTCAACGCGGAACTTATTTCTACCACACCTTTTCCACATTCATCATCTCTGTTAATTTATTATCCTAAACATTTTTATTGTTTTCTTCTTAACAAAATGATTTTCAAAATTCAGTAATTGTGGATCTAAATCTTAATATCTAACGCAAATAAAACAAATTAAATCACAAAAACACAACATAACCTGCAATTTAATTTATTTCTCTTCCTTTTTTTTGCTGTAGTATTTATTTGTCGTTTTCTCGTTCTTCTATTTGTATCACCCACAATATGCTCATGTCCACTTATTTTAATATTATTATTGTAATTAAGAACAACTTATTAAGTACTAATAATGTCATATACTGTTGATTCCTACAGTGTCTGATAACAAAATAAAGTCGTTACAAGGTAAAAAAGCATTTCAAGCAAATAGTCGTATTTGTTTGTCTGTCTCTTCTGGATAAAATGCGTTTTGTTTGTCTAGGTGATTTTTAAAGCCAAAAATATACGAAAAATATTACGTTTACTCTAGGTACCTGTCATCATCATCAATGGTACTACAGCCCTATGAAAGAGCCTCGACCTTTCCAAGTCTATTACGCCAGGCAGTCCTATCCATTGCCAACCGTTGCCAGTTTTCTGCGTCTATCTTTCTACCATCCTCATCTACACCATCCTTCCATCTGAGTTTTGGCCTACCCCTTTTTCTACTTCCCACGGGTTGTGACATAAGGATTCTTCTAGGAGGGTTGTTCTGCTGTGATCTTGCTAGATGTCCTGCCCATCTTAGTCTTCCTATTCTTATAAGAGATACTACGTCTTTACCACCAAATATTTGTTTATATCTGTGGTATACCTCGTAGTTGTATCTTCTCCTCCAAACACCATTTTCACAGATGCCACCAAATATTCCTCTCAGCATCCTTCGTTCAAATATAAGCAAAAGGTCTTCGTCTGCCTTGGAGATGGTCCATGTCTCCGATCCATATGTTAACACTGGCTGTATAAGGGTTTTATATATGTTTTTTTTTGTTTTTTGGCTTAAGTTTCTACTTCTCATATGTTTACTCAGTCCAAAATAGCATCTGTTGCCATTATTATCCTTAGGTACCTGTATGTACCACATATGCCCCACTAACGAAAAGTTAATATATTTTATGTTCCCAATAACATAGCCTTGTCCGTTGCTTTTGTCATTTACTTCAATAATCCGTCCTATTCCACCCTACTTCGTTTGGTAGAATTAAAACTTATAATTACCATATTTAATTTGTCTACCACATGTGTTTACATACTAATTACAATTTACTCTTCCACAATAACATCCCTTTGTTTACTAAAGGCAATAAGGAATTATTTGATTAATAAACTGCGTACAAGAATAAAACATTAATAGCGTGAACGGCGCCTAGAAATTCGTAATATAATGTTAACTTACAAACAGATTTTTCTGTAATAATTTAAGAAATATCATTTATTACTCTAATAATTTAAACCTATAACAATTTAAGACATCGTAAAAATCTCATAAAACCAAAATGATCATCGTTAAAGCACTCATAAACAAAACAATTTAATAATACATTGCATATGTAGACAGAAAACAGCGAAAGTAATACAAAATGTGATGTGTTATAAACCTATATAACATAACAATTATTCAAAACGTGAATAATAACAACATAGAAACATCTTTCCCATATACTAAAATTCAAAAAACGGGTTATTCTAAAAATTGGCGAAAGAACTATAAAATAGTTAAGTGAATTTTATAAACAATTGGCTATGCTGGAACAACGTTGTAAACGCCAAATAACATTTTGTCGACAAATTGAAAAACAAAAAACCTTATAATTGATTATTTTGCAAAAAATATTTATGGAGGCAATATGATAGACTATAGGATGCGTAACATTAATACACTCATGGAGAAAAATATCGAATATTTTGGACTTTTCTAATTTTTTTTGAAAATAAATTCTGGTCAATTAAGTCGTTTATTATGAAAAAAAGTTTATTTTAGCAATGTTTAATGAAGAAGTTTAACTTTTTATGCGGAGAAAATTGCGAAAAAAAATGTTTAATATTAGGTAAATAAGGTTATTTACCTAACATTATAGGCACGCTTGTCAGTAAATTTTGGACATATCCATGGGGAATTGCATTCAATTCTTTCTGTGCAGCAAGCCGAAGGTGATCTATCGTATTTGGAACGGGATTTATTTGTCGTATGCGGCGTTTTAGCTGATACCACATGTGCTCCATTGGATTTAAATCCAGGCTAAATGGTGGCCAATCCAATCTTCGAATTTGGATCTCATCAAGATAATTACTCACTACGGCAGCTACATGTGGTCAAGGATTATGTGCAGTAACACACAAGTTGCTACTTTTGCAGGCGATACCGCAGTACTGGCCATGGACTCTAGTCCCACAAAACATCAGAAAATTTACTAAAAAACCTAAATAAAATAGAAACTTGGCTAAAAAATGGCGAATTAGAGTAAATGAGACCAAGTCAACATATGTAAGCTTTACAATGAAACGAAGTGATTGCCCTCCAGTCAAACTCTGGAGGGCAATCACTGGAAAACCATTAAGTACGGAAATCGACACAAAATACCTACTTAGGTCTCCATCTTGACAAACGACTAACCTGGCAAAAGTACATCTTTCCAAAAAAAAAAAAAAACAACTGGGCATTAAATTTAGACATATTATACCCTCTTTGATTATAGTTGGTGGTTACACAAAGAACGGTACTAGGCTCGGGCTTCAGTTTGGTAGATGTATCTTGGTCGGGGTTCTTATTACAGCTCAAATATCACGGATCAGTTAAAGAAGTACAGACAACACAGAGACAAGAAATTAGAAGAGAAGAGAAGTTAGGAGATAAGAGAAGAGAGGTTATTTGGGCACCACCCTATTTTTAGAGGAACAGGGAACCTTAAGGCATATTGAAGAAGATAACGAGAAAGGTAAGATACAGTTAAAATACTCACGCGAAAATGAAGTGAACCGTGAGAGAAAAGGTATCGTGATTATGCGGTACACACTTAATATTTCGACACATTTACAATAAATATACGATCAAACAAATAATAGTATAAATCAATAAAAATTGCCCGAAAGAGAAACACAAAAATATAAATTCATATTATATAAAAAATAAAAAGCAAATAGTTCGTCAACAAAAATATATTGAGGTATAGTTGTTAAAGTAAATGCACTATAACAATGTTTACTGACCAGTTAAATAGCATGATATCAGTTATTGCACAATTTATTATTAAATACAAACAAAAAATACCTTTTTGAAAAATAATTATGAATAATTTAGTATCCTCAAGAACTAGAAAAAGTCAAGGAAGATTATAATTGGATCTACGTCAATATTAGTCAAATAAGTGAAGTTTGCGCCTTGAGAATACGTAAACATAAAGTTACTAAGTTTTTGATCGTGATCACTTCAAATCTATGAATAAAATTTATCATAAATATAACCTAAAACAAATTGTACGTTAATTATACGTATATATTATCCCGTAGTTATACTCATAATAGTTCGTTCGGTTGGAGTTAAAGTAAACATCAACTTCTAACAATTTAGGTATTACAGTTGAGCTTTAGTCAATAAAACTTATACTCACACAACAGTAGAATACAGATGGATGCAGATGATGGCGTTACGCCCTCAATAAAGGCACTCTACTTCGGTCCTTGCAACAGGTAGTCGGGACGACAGGCCAGCAACGAAATACGGTCTTCTAAACGTAATCCCTCAAATTGAATTAGGCCGATGACAAGAGACAGCCAGACGGGAACAGCACGGGTAGTAATGAGTAGTCGAGATAAATGAAAGTACAAAAACACGTAGAGATAACTGAAGGTAGAGATGAATGAATCGTAGAGGTAAATGAACGTAGCGGTGATAGAATCGTAGAGGTGAAAGAACGTAGCGGTGAAAGAATCGTAGAGGTGAATGAACGTAGCGGTGAAAGAACGGCAAACAAAAGTGACTTCGTTCCTTCGAATTGGAAGACGTCTGTTTGACAAAAGAGAAAATAGTTAAAATAGGACACACTGTGTAAAGATATTTTATATAGATAAGGGTGAATCAAAAATCCACTTACCGCCGTTTGATGAAGATAAACCGCTTGCCACAGGATCTAACTGGAAAATGACTTCGGATTATGAACTTAGACGGGCTTAGACAAGCGAAAGATGAAACAGAGAGGGGATATTGGCTGAAGGGTGCCAGGCAAAATTGATATTAAATAGCCGGGCTACTGGGGTTCATTTTCGTAGCTTACCCTTCCTCTACCGAGAGAACTTTTTTTTCTCCGAAAAACAACTCTTCTGTTTTTCTGAGAAGGTAGAGCGGAGATTTCACAATAGGGCCTTTTTCCTTTGTTTCTAGGAAAGATTTCTATTTAGCAAAGCTCCATAAAGAGAACAAGAGATATTTGGCGAAGTCATTTCTTTGTTAAAAAAGGGCGTAACAAATTGCTCGGTGCTGTCGGGTTATTTCTAAGGCTTTTTTGAAGAAGATAAGTAGGCATAGGCGGCGTGAAAATAATTCTTTAAAGGGAATACTTTAAAGAAATTATGAACATGCTTCAATATGTACTGGTTAATTGGTCTTCTTCCTTTTCTTACTTCTTGTACGTAGGCTTTAAAGCATGTTTTTTCTTCAATATTAACCTTCTAATTTTTTTAAATTGTCGGAATTACAATAATGAAGTGCTAACTTATTTTTTAATTAAACTATTTATAATAAAGTAGTAATATTTACAGTTGCTAAATAAATAAAAGAAACGTTTCATTGGAAAGGCTCCTACACGCTATGTAAACAAATCTTTATTTTTGGAGTAAATAAAAGAAAGTTTTAAGTAAAATTTTTTAAAAGTTCAGCATCGCACCAGGAAGTCTAAATGTCAAATAGTTGTGATCCTAGAAATTAATACACAAAATCCATATATAACAATAAAAAAAAATACGAAAAACTAAACACTTTTGAATACCCAAGAGTATCAAAAGAGTAGGATTATGTATGTGACTTGATATTGTGTGGTTAATTTATGTGAGAATGCTAATTCCGATATCCTTGTTTTTAGTTGAATAGAAAATGGCAAAGATCTTTAGATTTCAAATTAAGATTCAATCTTATGTGGCTAGAATTTTAAAGCTCGACAATTTCACCCAATGCCATATACGATGATTCTGTGGATATTTCACTTGCAGATTACCTACGGGTTGTAGATAATGAATGCCAAACATGAGCAGTAACGGTCAATAATGATTTCTTAATTACGAAATTGGTGATGTTATTTTAAGATTAGAAAATTCTTGTGTGGTGGGTTTTTATCGGTTTAAGACATTTCCGGTTAGCAGTTTGGTTGAGTGTTTTAACTAGTTAGTTTATAATATATGGGTGATGCACATATCATTAAATAGTATATTGTTTAAATTTTCTAATTAACACATAAATACTTCGCAAACTTAAGATTTTACTAATAAATCCATTCGTCAATATTTATCCAAAAATGTTTAATTCTTTCTTTTTTTCTAACCCTTTCCCAATATTTCTCTTCTTACCTCTTTCCCTTAAATTGTTTTATCCCACTTTCATTGCTTGAGGTCTACAAAGTATATAGGACGTCAGAGACCGTAGCTTTTCCATCTACCATCCATAGTTTGACAGTTACTTCTCTTTGTCAACCATTATACATCCACTCCTAAATCTAGGTCTCTCCCAATTGCTTCCATCTTTTTTTATCTTGAGCCAAACTAATCCACTGTTTACCTGCCACTGCTTTTATGTCATATACTCATCTTTTTTGAGGTCTTCCCATGCTTCTTGTTTTGGTCCTTGGTCTCCATTCTAGAAATCTCCGTGTCCACCTGTTGTCATTATATTGGGCTACGTGACCTGCCCAGCGCCAGTTCATTTTTGTAATTTCTTCCACAATATCCCTAATCTTAGTTCTACGTCTTATCTCGGTGTTTCTAATCTTATCTCTCAGTTATATTCCAAGCATGATTCGTTCCATTGCTCTTTGCGTTGTTTCTAATTTTTTAGCAGATTTTTTGGTAAGGGCTACTGTCTTCAAGCCGTAGGTACAAACTGGTAGTATGCATGCGTTATACACCTTTTTCTTTAAGTTTACAGGAATGGAGGTGTTTTTCAAGATATATGCTAGTTTGCCGAAAGCGTCCCATGTCAGTTGTGTTCTTCTTTTAATTTCAGCATCTTGATTTGGTTTTTCTAGTTTGGTGACATGACCTAGATAATACATAATGTTCAAGATTTTCTATGGTATGATTTTGTATTGTTACATTTGTCTGGTCTCTGTTCAGTATATTTGTTTTAGTGTAGTTGATTTTTAAGCCTACCTCTCCTAAACCTGCATTTAGTTGTTGTAACATTTCATTTAGTTCTTGGATATTATCGGCTATTAAAACAATGTCATCTGTGAATCTCAAATGGTTTAAGTATGATCCGTCGACGTTTGATACCCTTGTTGTTCGATTCAAGTTTCTTAAAAATGTCTTCTAGAGCAAGGGTAAATAGTTTGGGAGAGATGGTGTCTCCTTGTCTTACTTTCCGTTGTAATCTTATGGGATTAGTTTTTGTGCTTTCGTCCAGCTTTATCTGCATGGTGCTTCTTGCGACAGTTACTTAGCTGTCAAATTATGAATTTTGCTAAAATTTATAGAAAAATTGCTGAATGTGCAAAAATTCTAGTTTAAAATGTCAAAAAGGTGTTGTTGTATAAGTTAACTTCAAATATTTGGTACTACATATGACAGAGTAAAATGTGAAATAAAAAAATTCGGAACTAAAATATCGTAAAAGACGTAAATGTCACAAATGCATTCAACATCAGTTGGGAAGTACTGACATCGCTGCCCTTTATGTTATTCACCTCCTCAAGTTATTCGGTTAAAGACTATAAAGTGTTAAAAAAGCTTAACGGTGAAGACGCTTAACAAAAATAGCTTACTTAAGAAAGGCACTCTTCCTAAACAGCTGTAGTGATAATAAATTTCCATCAAGTAACGGTCGAATCCGTCACTGAAATACCAATTTTACGACGTTTTTTCTTGTGTTATTTTTTCATAAAATTTGGCTATTTTTTTAAATACAATTATTAAATTTTCACAAATATATATTAAGGTTATTATTAACTTTTAATTATGATCAGAAAAAATATTAATTTAATTCAAGAAGTGTTCAAAAGAACCTCCCACTTTCTGTACAATACGGGAGCTACATCATTTCAATAACAAATACCAAATATTTAAAAAAATCAAATGTCTTAGTCAGAATGCACTAGCAGCTTCTAAAATTTGGATCCTTGATTATTCTGTACTAGTTATTTCCAACGAATAAACATACTTTTTCATAAATCCCAAAATACAAAAATTCATTGGAAAAATTAGACCAAATCCAGTACAAAGCTTTGCGTTTGGGTTTAGGTGCACTTATAACTGCACCTTCTGAAAATCTATTAGTAGAATATATGGAACCTCCCTTACATTTAAGACGCCTCTTTTTAGCTGAAAAGGTTATCCTTAATCAAGGTGATAACCAAGCTTACCTATTGCAAAAAAAAATCCGACATATCTGTGTCAAGTTAACAAATGGTGGTGGCATTATCCAAATTTAGCTATAGCATTTCCTATTGTTGATGATGTACGTTTGATGATAACGACGCCATTCAACGCTTGATAAGCCATATAGGATTTTTACAGATGGGTCATAATCCATTTTAGGAGTTGGATGTGCGGTATATATCCAGAAAAATGAAGAACACATTATGTTTAAATCAAACCAACTTTGTTCCATTTATTCCGCAGAAATGTTTGCAATATATCAAGCTCTAGAATGGATTATTGAGAAAAAAATGTCTGATCAACAAATAGTAATCAGTAATCAGTAATCAGTAATCAGTAATCAGTAATCAGTAATCAGTAATCAGTAATCAGTAATCAGTAATCAGTAATCAGTAATCAGTAATCAGTAATCAGTAATCAGTAATCAGTAATCAGTAATCAGTAATCAGTAATCAGTAATCAGTAATCAGTAATCAGTAATCAGTAATCAGTAATCAGTAATCCAAAAGGAAACTAAGTTCGTGTAGCTGACTGTATACCATGCATCACAAAAAATTTTCTAAAATCCTTTATAAAAGGCATATACTTAATTAAAATAATTATGCAGTAAACGGTTAAATTATGGAATATTATTATTATTTCGAGAACCGTTCAAACCAGATATTTTCACTAGGTAAATTTGGATTATTGGCATTTGGATACATGTTAGCAAGGACAGATATAAGTTGATTTCTGAAAAAAGTTAAATAACGTTTTCCTGTTAGATTTTCTTCAAAGAAAAAAAGGGCCAATGATTCTGTCATCAATGATCCCTGCCCATACATTTACTTTCTATTTTATATATCTCTCGTCGTAATGTTAGCTTTAACAAATTTTTTGAGGCTATTTAAAAAGGACTAAAAGAAAAATTTAGGATAAAATGTGTAATGTGAATGTATAAAAATAGCTTTGTTCTCTCTGTCTATCCTTGTTAATAATTTACCTCCTACTCGTTACGTGTCTTGTGTTGTAATAAAGTCGCTATGAAAGGCACCTTAGCATGAAAGTATCCCTATATTATGCTATCCCATGTTGGTACTATATATTCACTTTAAGTTGGTTAGTACTATTTTGTTAACAAATGCAATAGGTCAATACATCATTAACAAATTCAAGTAGTCAAATAGGTACATTATCGTGGAAATGAATAAAGTTATCCAAGGCCATTAATTAAATAAAAAAATCCATTGGATTAAGATTTGGATCGCGCGAAGCCCATTCAATTGGTGCATCAGGTACACTTCCTATGCAACGTGCTAAATATTGTTGAAATAAAAATGCCTAAGCCTAAGCTTCCCGCTATAATGGGGTAAAGTACATCTTTCAAAAACCACATTCTTTGTTTGATTGTTTTGTAAAACTAATTATAATAAAAATATTTTTTTCTTGTGAAGTTTTGTCATTCAATAAAATATTTTTTATAAAGTTTTCTTTCCGACTATTTTCTTTTAAAGGCTAATGAAAAAATCCTACACGTTCTTTTAGCTATCACCCTCATATGCTTGTTTCTGGGTACTCATCAAGACGGTCTAGACCAGCATGGATATTTGCACGGTTGTTTTTACAACCAATTGTTTTTCTTTTGACTTTGTTCCTATCCCATAGCTATAAATATGCACATATCAGTTAAATTTCTATTAGAGTACTTATTTATAACGCCTTACTGTCCTTTGACATTCATCTAATTAAAAAGAGGAGCAAACACTAGCCATAATTAATCTTTCTGTAGTTGTTATTCTTACTCAGCACTAAATATATATCAGAAAGGTTTCAGAAAAACAAGAATTGTTCATTTTCAGTCATATTATTTCAAACAAAACCTTCGTCTACAATTATTGTCAAACCACAGTCAAGATAGGAAATACAACAACAATATGACTGAAATCGTAGGCTTCCACGGCCAGAGTCAGAATTATAGTTTATTCGTCTTCCGGGTTTGGACGTGTCATTTGTGAGTGACCCAAAAGTGGGTTCATCTCATGAGATGAACCCACTTTTGGGTCACTCACAAATGACACGGTCCAAACCCGGAAGACGAATGAACTATATCAATTTGACTACTCGAATATTAAATTTGATATTTCAGAGTTTGTTCTCTCTCGAAAGTAACAGAACAACATAAGCTTTTTAATTAAAAATTATATTTTGACAATATTTAACGATCTATAAATTAAAACGACAAATAATTATAAAGATTAATTTAAAATTTGTAATTATTTTTAAAAAAATTAATTTGCAAAATTAGAATTAATTTTTTTTTATTGAGTTAATGCCTCGACAAAGAGAATTAAATTAAAATTAAAAATCTAGACTTATCGTTAAAAATACCGCGATGTTTAATTACATAAGTACTTATAGCCATAAATCACGACCAATTTAAGAAAAACCTCAGGACACTAACCATAATTATCAGAAAGATCAACCGCAAACAACTCAGCAAAGTACAGCACTGATATTATGGGTGTTCATTAATTTTAATTTAAATTTATTCAATTTCGGGCCACATCTTAGAGGATTAGCCCGAAAATAAGGCACAAGTTTAAATTTAATAAAGTCACCCTCGAGAGATTACACCGTAACAAATTTGTTTCCGGTATAAAGCTGCTGCATTAAGTGCAGCTCCAGTCACCAGAGATCCCCTGTGCTTACGTCGGAAATAAAAAGCGTTGGGATAATATATTGCTCAGATTTGTTTTTAATATTAATAACGACGATCTTTTAAATTTATCACACTGAGATTTAAACGGACTGAAATAATAAAAGTAAAAACTTGGATTAGACACATTTGATATTGTGTCAAAGAATGATGACTGGAAAGAAGCGTATAAATTCCCTCTAACATTTACGAAAAAAAAAACATGAACATTTACTTGTCAAACTAGAAGTCATTTATTGATAAATGTTACGGAAAAGGGTCTTATACTCACAATCCGTATTAAGCTGCTGTAGCCACCTAGTGTCTAGTAGTCTAGTTAGTTGTAGTGCGTCAATATGTCTAGTAGGGTTTGGTTGACGTAGAGTTGACATTATGTTAAAGAATACAATGTAAACTACATAAATATATAAAATCACAAAACCAGAAAAAGCAAACAGTTAAGATTGATGCCAAAATATTAGAGAAATATTACGAAGAGGTATTCAAAGCTAGAGAAAGCACCCACGAATGCACAGAAGAAACATTCCCTGATGATAAAAACGAAGTTGAAAATTCGTCAGATGTGAATTGTTACGTGTAATAAGAAATCTAAAGCAAAAGAAAGGAGCAGACCCAGACAAAATCCCAAACGATCTAATAAAACGAGACGGAGAAGAACTGAAATGAAAAATGTATGACCTAATAGTAAGGATTTGGAAAGAAAGGATGCCTGAAGAATGGAAAACATGGTAGATATCCACACAATGCAACAAAACCATAGAGGAGAACATTGTTAAACATCTGTTACAAAATATTACATCATTAATCAGACAAATACTCTCAAAATGCATTGAAACCGAAATAGATGACTACCAGCAGGAATTTAGAAGGCAGAAGTCAAGAACGCAAGATACAGGGTTACGCAATTGAACTGTTACCAACTTCACATCGATATAACTGGCAAATATATAATGACAGCTACGTCACAGTTGGCCTGATAAAACTTCAGTATGTTTATAAGTCGTAATCGTTTAAAAGCAAAAAGCTTTTGCATTTAAGTTTTATATATACAACAAAAGTTATTCGCAATGGAATTTAAACGTAATAGTGTGATTGCCTGCTGGAAAATAGCTATTGTTCGTCAGCTCAAACACCTCAAAGTGAATAAAATGTTTGTGTATCGCACCATAACTCGTTATAATGATACTGGTAGCATTGCTAAACGCTATGGTGATAAACAAAAAAAAAACAGCAACATCACATAAAATGGTTCGGAAACTAAAGGCTCGACTTAAGCGAAATCCACGTCATAGTGATAATCAAATGGCCAAAGAACTGAAAATATCCTAGCGAAGCATGCAACGAATATTGAAAAAGGAGCTCAAGATCAAGTCTTACAAGTTCCAAAAAGCACACAATATTACACCAAAGCTAAAAAAAGTTCGAAAAATCAAAAGACTGATATTTTTTGTACACACTTATGACAAGTCGAAAGAAAATGTAAAAAAGTATTTTTGAAGTGTGTATATTTTAGGCAATTCCTAGCTGAGCGCTTTCGGCTTTACAAAGCCATCATCAGAGCTATGCTACAATAAAATGTTCTTATAAGTACTAATTGGTAAAGATTATAATTTTAACTTACGTCAATTTTTTAAATACCACTACAAAGGAGAGATCCCATTTCCTTATATTTCAAAATAATGATTTTTGTTGAAATTCTTAAAACATATAAAAAAACATATAAAAAACCGACACTGGACTTCACAAACACGTTAAAAAAAATTGAAAAATTTTTTTGTCATGGTAAGGGTGTAAGAACCCGACCATTGTTTGATCTGAGGAGGTAGCATCGAGCAATAAGACAAAAGAGGGAATGTAAAGGTAGAAGGGGTAAACATATTGATAGACAGGAAGTGCCATCTTGAGAGGCCACTTTAGACAAGGATAGAGAGTCTCTCTCCTTGTTTGACATCAAATTTAGTTGGGTTATGTTATTGTTTGTCCCAAATGTCACATGAAATCTTATTTATATCGAAGTTTTTTAACAATTGTGTCGCATTTTAGACTCTTATCATTAATAATTAATTAAAACTTTCTCGTCTAAGACACATTTTGAAAAATATTATATAGCTACTGTTGATAAGTGTCGAAAAATTTAAATTTGGCGCCTTTGCATTTCCGGATGTGTCCGCCATCAGAGGCCACTTTTTTGGTCTCCTTTTTATAACGATTAGATTCCCTCTTTTGTCTTATTGCTCGATGGGAGGTAGGCAGAATAGATGGTTTTAAAAATTGGTTTTAAAGGAGATGTTTAAGTCACTGATTTTATTAACAAGTACTCTTGAAATTTCTCTCAGGAGGAGAACATCTCCTTTAAAACCAAATATAACATCAAGTCCATCTTCAGCAAGACCAAAGACAAAGTTGAAAAACTAAACAAAAGTGGTATTTACAAGCTGTCCTGTGGTGACTGTAATATGACTTATGTAGGTAGAACAATGAGAACTCTGAATCAAAGAATCAAAGAACACTTCAATAACCCAGAAAAATCAAACTTTGGATATCACATTAAATTTAATAATCATTCCTTTTCTCCTTCTGAAAACAGTAAAATTTTACACAACATTCCCAATAAAAACTTTAGACTCATGAATCTCTTGGATCTTGAGATATCCAAAGAAATGAAACTAAACCCTGATTGTTGCTTAAACACACAAATCAACCTCAATTGCAATTATAAACCTATTTTTAAATTATTATGGGAGACTTTATAGGAAGAAGGGTGACCTCATGCAATCTTATTATATATTTTTTCATACTTTTATATTTTTAAACAAATTTTAAACTTTATTAGAAATTTACAACATTTTGTAATTCATTTGACAGTTATTCTTAAATTGAAACATGAAAATACATTCTTAAAAAATTTCTTCTGCAAATTTCTTAAAAATTTCTATCAAGAGATACAATTCTCAATACACTTAAGTATCAGATAACATAACATTAATACCATGT
Source organism: Diabrotica balteata (assembly GCA_918026665.1). Classification (NCBI taxonomy): domain Eukaryota; kingdom Metazoa; phylum Arthropoda; class Insecta; order Coleoptera; family Chrysomelidae; genus Diabrotica; species Diabrotica balteata. The sequence goes on along the minus strand of OU898279.1, from coordinate 23,114,769 downwards.
TTTTTCTTTATATTGTTGTTGAACAATTTGAGCCCTTGTTTCTTAAGGATGGCTGTCAGATTGAACATACATTGACCTTGAGCAATGACTTGAGTGAATTTAAAAACTAATGTCATTCTGTATGATGTGATGAACACATAAAATTTAATTTAAACACTTAATTTTTAGAAAGTCTTTGATGACTATTAGTAATTCCAAACATTAAATATTTTTGTAAGAATTTAAAAAACAATCTCTATTTCCTATATATGACATTTGTCAACTGTCACTTTTGAAAAATCGTTTAAAAGGACCGACATTTAATTTCATTAGTTCTATTCTGCCTACCTCCTCAGATCAAACAATGGTCGGGTTCTTACACCCTTACCATGACAAAAAATTTTTTCAATTTTTTTTAACGTGTTTGTGAAGTCCAGTGTCGGTTTTTTATATGTTTTTTTTTATATGTTTTAAGAATTTCAACAAAAATCATCATTTTGAAATATAAGGAAATGAGATCTCTCCTTTGTAGTGGTATTTAAAAAATTGACGTAAGTTAAAATTATAATCTTTACCAATTAGTACTTATAAGAACATTTTATTGTAGCATAGCTCTGATAATGGCTTTGTAAAGCCGAAAGCGCTCAGCTAGGAATTGCCTAAAATATACACACTTCAAAAATACTTTTTTACATTTTCTTTCGACTTAAAAAAAGTTCGGCTTGAAAGAGCAAAGGAGTTGTTACGCCTGCGCGAACGTGACGAATTTCCGAACATAGTGTTCTCTGATGAGAAAAATGTCCCTATTGAGCAGTTCATAAACTCTCAAAATGATCGTGTTTACTTGACCGAACGCACCTACGAAAGTTTGGGCTTACGAACGGCCACCCGAAGTAATTTCCCATCTCAAGTAATGGTATGGGCTGTAACCGCCGATGGACGCTCTCAAATTGTTTTTATTCAATCTGGTATTAGCAACTTATTATCGGGAAAATGTTTTAGAAGCTGCGTTAGAACCGCTTGCACCCAAACATTTCAGTTGTAGACCATGGAAGTTCTAACAAGACTCAGCACCGTCTCATAAAGCTAGTGTGAACCAAGAATGGTTAAAAAACCATGTTTTACACTTCATTTCATCCACACAATGTCTTCCGAATTCGCCAGATGCAAATCCGATGTACTATTCCATCTGGTCTATTTTGGAAAGCAAGGTGAGGACTAAAAAATTTGCTAGTATGGATGCGCTGAAGAAAGGGATTATACGTGAATGGGCCTAAATATCGGAAGATCACATTCGTGCAGCATGCAACTCGTTTTTTAATTATTTGAAGGTCATAGTCAAGGCAAAAGGTGGCCACATCGAGCTACAGTGAGTTGATTCTGAAATTTTGATTGTTTTCACACATTTTTGTCATTCGAATCAATAAAAAATAATTTCACACAAAAAAATATGGTCGTTAAAATAGGTAACAGTTCAATGATATCGACTTATACATTGTTTTCATAGATTTTAAGCAAGTATTCGACAGCCTAATACAACCCGACCATATAGAAGGCGAACATTGTGGCGTACGCTGACGGTATAGCATTGATAGCAAAAAACTAAACAGTTCAAAGGAAGAATTTGCTATGTTGTGCAAGAGAGCATCTAATCAAAACAAAATATCTAATATGGTCAAGATAAAATAAAGTAAAAGTGTCAATGTTAAATATATAGAACATTTTATGTATTGTGTGGTCTCAATTAACGGAACTAATGATAGGAGCATAGTAATCAATGAAGGAATTCTGGCGGTAAATAGAACTTACTGAAAATACAACAACTTCCTCAAAGATAAAAAGCTTACTCAGAACACTAACCTGAAAATTTACAAAGCAAAAATTAGACGAGTAATCACATCTGAAAATACAAATCATTCGGAGAATAGTAGGCCCACTGAACTTAGGTAATAATAAATTTAGAAAAGGGATTTGGAGAGAAATCCAGAAGCAGTGATTAAGAAAATCACCAAATGGTGACCAGTCTCAGGCAGACCACGAGGAAGATCAAAAACCAAATGGAAGAACCAGATAATTCTGGAACTTATGAAGATAGTAGAGAATGAAAAACTATAAGCAAAGATCACTCGGCTAGAAGTGTATATGCCATGAGGATTATAATAATGCCCGCATATCTAACAAACATTATTTGTGCTTATCAATCAAACATAAAAATAAAAGTAACCAGTAAAAAACGGTTGGACACAACATCGGGATCGGCGTTGGGGATCATCAATCAGCCAATCGCGTCCACTGATGGACATAGGCCTCCCTCAATTCTTTTCAGTGTTCTCTACATTGGGCCACTTGTGGCCAGTTTTTCGCTACACGTTTTATATCATCGGTCCATCTAGTCGTAAGTCGTCCTCGGCTTCTTTTATAGTTTCTGGGCCTCTTTATTTATTCCATATTGCTATACGGAGTGGAAACATGGACTCTGGTAATTACAAGTATGAGGCGTGGAGAAGCCTTTGAGATGTGGGTTTTTCGAAGGAGACTGAAGATCTCTTGGACAGAGCATGTGACCAACAATGAGGTAATAAGAAGAATGGGTACTGACAGAGAACTCCTAAATATTGTAAAAATAGGAAAACGAGTTATCTAGGACATATTTACAGAGGAGAAAAATACAACTTCCTACGACATATAATGGAAGAGAAAGTGGAAGGAAGAAAAGGTCCAGGAAGAAGAAAATGCTCCTGGTTGAAGAATGCAAGAGACTGGACAGGTATGGACATACATTCGATACTAAGAACAGTTCAAGATAGAGAGCAATTTGCTGTAGTTATGGCTGACCTTCAGTAATGGAGAAGACACCTTAAGAAAAATAAGGGCCTCTATTCCATAATACGTCTTGTCCATCGTCCAGCTTGTGTTCTGGCTAAGTGCCCTGCTCAGTTCCACTTAATCGTCGTGGTTCTTTAGATTACGTCTTGAACTCCTGATTTTTGCCTGATTTGTTATGTGGTCTCGAAGGCTCACGTTCAGCATTCCACGTTCCATGGCTCGTTGTGTAACTCTGAGTTTATTTGCAGATTTTTGCGTGATATACCGTGTGGTGTTGGGATATACCGTAAAATATTACGTACAGCGGGGAACTGGAACTAAAATTTGGGCAATGGGTGAAAAAAGTGGCTTTTGCATATGATCAAGCCATCGTATTGGTAGATAATACAATTGGGGATCATAGAAAGGAAAAATAAGGCTCTAAAGATAGTATCCGTATGGGTTAAAAAAAACTAGTTGGTATTAGCGGAGAAGAAAAGAGAGGTGGTCATACTAAAAGGAAAAGAAAGAGTGACTTTATAAAGTTCAACCTAGAAGGTATCGAAATTGTACCGAAAAAAGAGACGATATATCTGAGGGTTCAAATCGATAACCAATTTAATTTCACAAACCACAGAGAGAATGTTGTATAAAGAACTGAGAAGAAGACCACCGCTTTAACAAATATAATGCGAATATAGGTAAGCCCAGTTCATACAGAACGAAGTTAGATATAGTACACTATAAAAAAGTACATCGAAATGATGATAAGGTCGCAAAAAAACACTACTAAGGGAGGTAAATGCAAATAGGACAACATCAAACATTTGCTGTACAAGTGATAGTAGGAGCTGCACCAATCCAGTTAACGATAAAGAAGGAGAAATATAAAGAAGATCAGAAAGAAAAGAAAAAAAGCATTGTGAGACAGAGGCAGACAGAGTGGTTCGAAGAAAGAACTGAAGCAAATTAGACCAAAATACTCAACATAATCATACAGCTTTGAATAAATTGCAAATTTAGATATACAAACTTTTATTCTACACAATTTTTGACAAGCCATGGCTCTTTTAGAACCTTTACTTATAAAATTAAAAACACAGATGGCGATTGATGCGTAATATGTGGATTGGAGGATAGCGCAGAGCATTGCGTTTTTTCATGGAGTCAATACGGCCAGGAAAGTGAAGACCTGTTAAAAAAATAGGAAAGATCACACTAGAAAACATAATAAAGAAAGCCAGAGCTAGCAAAGAATACTTCAATATAATGGTAAGTACTATCACAAAAACTATAAAAAAGAAAGACAAACTACAAAATAGGCAAAACTAAAAGAATAAAAGAAACAAATGGGACAGAGACAAAAGCGACAAACTAGATGTTACACTCGATAACAGTAGTTCCGGGTATGTCGTAGGATATATAGGTGTTTAGTGGGTAAGGTCAGGTTGGCACACGTCGCGTAAAGTACCTGAAGTCCCACACTACCCTAGAGCAAAATTAAAGACACTAGGATGAGTATGCGCGCCACCTCTTTACAAAAAGGATTCCCAGGTGCTACCCTGTAGAATTGTTATAAGGGAACCTTTATAAAAGGATTTTCTTTAAAATGTAGGGGGATGCAATTACTCCAACAATGGCAAAGAAGCTGCTCCTCTGGTTATTTCCCTTATAAACGCGATAATATAAGATTATTAGAGTTAATAATATAAAAGATGTTAACACATTCTTTTTTCTATTAGTACATAAAAAGCTTTTAGGATATTATAAATTATGCACAATACCAAAACACCTTGCCATACTTTCTCGTGCACGAATAGTCTACTTTACATAATTTGACATATTTTTAAAATATATACCTATATCTGTCTGTAGTCATCAATAAAGCACGAACAGATAAAGTTTAGTATTCTTCACGACCAGTTAATTACGAAATAATCAACTTCTTAAAATTTATGGTCATTATCAGAAATAAAAGCAACGAAATATTTTAGTTGATAATTCTCATTTAGTTTAAAGTTCATTTTAGTGTCAATTTTTTGATTAGGATACGGTTATAGATGAGCCATTAATTTATTTCTCACGATACGTATTCGGAAAACGTTGTTAATAAGAATGAACCAGACGAGCAAATAAATTAATGCTAATTAGTAAGAGTAGAATGCGTTTTTGTCATCGATTATGCCTATGCATTATGATATTATATGAGCTCATTTGAGCGCATATAATAGACTATTATAGAAAGTTACCTAAGCAATAATTAGAGCGTAATTATCAGAAGCTGTCAGTAAAACTATAATTTTTACTCCACACTTTAACTATTTATTTACCATCGTCGATCGAGAATAATCGGACAAAGGGGCGTTAGAAAACAATTAGATCCTGATATTTACATCGAATTTGTCCAGCAAGTTTGAAATTCGAATTCAACTGGTCAAAAAACACAAAAATACACTCTGAAACTTCGTCGACTTTGATTGTCACGAAACAGACCTGGCCCCTGGACTATATTCCATTTAAATTACTTCCAATTCATTATTGACCAGTGTCATACAAGTTTTTGTTAGACAACTGTCTTAGGTTTGTGCTGGAACCCTCTGTTTTCATCTAACAGAATTTCGATATTTCTTAATTTTTTTTATCGCGATATTCATCAATTGTATTCTCGGTTACTACAACACTACATACTTAATTTTTTTATTCGTAGTCTAATCAGCGTTTTATATGTTCTTTATTCAGCGTTTCGTGTGCTTATTCGTCCAAGTTACAAGAGCATTTGTAATTTTTATGACTTTTTGCTGTTCTTATAGTTTTATAATCGTCGTGCAATAGTTTTTACTCTAGTTTTGGATAGCCAAAATGAAATGACATATACACCATATCAATAAAAAATTTCTTATATAATTTTACAATGATCGTTTAAATACTTAAATGCTTTTTGCCTATCGTAATTCCACCGGAAGACAATGTCCCTTTTACAAGAACTAAAGTGAATTTATTATCAATAAAAACCACTAGACCGTGTAAAACACCACCGCATTTATATTGTATAGTTCTTTACCAGCATAATGGTCTATTTATAAAACCGGCATTGCCCAAAGATGAACTAAATGCTCAATAAATAACGCGAGTCAAAAAAGTGGGTTTAAAAAGAAGAATTAAGTCACGTTCTGTATATGCTTGTCTACAGGGAATGTTAAAGTATGAAAACTTGAAATTATTGCTATAACTTTTAGTAGATGATATAGATGCATGCCGATAAGGCCAAGTTTTTATGTAAGGAATGCGGAGTCGTAAATTTACAATTTTACTGATGTGTAGGAATATTTTCTACATTTTGTACCAAAAAAGTATAGTGGGTCATTGCACAGAAACTGTCAAGGTCACTGTGCCAGATCGGCTTGTTATACTTTTAGTTACGTTTAATTTTTAATTATATATTGATGAAAGGTTAACTTTGTTAATTCAATTACCAACGCCAGCTAAAGTTTACCGAAAAATATTTCAATTGTTTATAAATGTGTATAAACAATCTTCTTCTTAGTCGTTAACCTGATGCAGGTATCGTGATATCATGAAGCTATTAGAACTATTATGATTATGAAGATATATTAGAAGCTATTATGATAGACCCGAAGAACCGGAGACCTTAGTTAAAGGTGAAGGACCAGAAATACTAAAATCAGAAATACTGCATGCTATAAAGTTAGCAAAGAACAAGAAAGCCGTTGCCCTGATAACATACCGACAGAGATGTTAAAGCTTATAAATGAGGAGAACATTGGAATACTGGTCAAACTTTTCAATGATGTTTATTCGACTGGTGATATCCCTGAAGATTGGTTAAAGTCCGAAATCATAACACTACCAAAAAAACAACGTCCGAAAAACTGTAGCGATTATAGAATGATAAGCCTTATGAGCCACACTTTGAAAATATTTCTACGCATCATCCACAGTAGAATCAGAGATAAATGTGAACAAGATCAGGATGAAACACAATTTGGCTTCAGAAATGGACTGGGAACTCGGGACGCCCTCTTTGCACTAAATGTATTACTGCAGAAATGTCGAGATCAAAGGAAAGACGTCATTGCTGTATTTATTGACTATGAAAAGGCCTTTGATTGAATATAGCATCACAAATTATTTACAATTTTAAAAGATAAAGGAGTTGATAGTCAAGACATACGATTCAGAAAAGTTATACTGGCGTCAAACAGCGACAGCTTGCATAAAGGGAAAATCAACAGAAATATGTAAAAAACAAAGAGGTGTCAGACAGGGTTGTATACTATCCCCATTCTTATTTAATTTATATTCAGATAGAATATTTAAAGAAGCGCTGCATAATTTGGAATGGGGCGTGAAAGTTAATGGAATTCTGATAAATACAATTAGATATGCAGACGATACAGTTATTTTAAGTGATAACATGAATGGATTACAATGCCTTTTAAATGCCATTGATAAAGTGGGAAGAGAGTATGGCCTAAACATAAACTGTTCAAAAACAAAACACATTGTGTTTAGCCGTTTAGCACATCAAGATGCACGATTATATGTTGATGGTCATATAATTCAAAGAGTGTCCAGTTTGAAATATCTTGGTTGCCATATTACTGAACAACTAGATCCAGATCAAGAGATAAAATGTAGAATCGAGATAGCCCGCACGAAATTTTTAAAAATAAGGTCATTCTTCTGTAATAATAACTTGCAACTTCAACTTCGAAAGCGCATGGTTAAATGCTACATTTGGTCAGTCCTCTTATACGGTGTCGAAGCATGGACATTAAAAGTATCCACCATTAATCGTCTGGAGGCCTTTGAAATGTGGCTGCACAGAACGTATACTAAAAATTCCATGGACGGCTATGCTGACAAATGTGGCAGTCCTTGAGAGAGCAAATGCTGCTCGCGAGCTGTTTGATCATCAAATGTAGAAAGATGGCCTATTTTGGACACGTAGTAAGGGGAGACCGATATAATATTCTTCAACTTATTATGATGGGTAAAATCGAAGGACGCGAAGGAATTGGTAGAAAGCAGAGCTCTTGGTTGAAGAATATCAGGGAGTGGACAGGAATAAAGAAAGCTGAGCAACTATTTAGAATAGCTCGAGACAGAGACAGTTTTGCCATGTTTATCGCCAACGTCAAGAGGACTTGATAGGGCACATTAAGAAGAAGAATAATACGCTAACTGATTGTTAATAGTAGTAGAAAGTAATCATAACTGAGAATAAAATGAAATGAAAATATAAAAACCTTTTATGGTTTAGCTTTTTTCATAACATTTGTTGTAACTTTCTTAAAATGAAAAAGTCAATCAATAACTGGTTCAAATATTAAGGGGTTTAAATTTTAATACAAAAACTCAAAATAAAAAAAAATAACGACGCTATGATCTGATAAAACAGAGATGGATAAATATGTTAATAATGAATAAAGGAAATAACCAAATCCATACAGGGGATCGAGGTAATCAAGACGAGGTCTAATATGAACACTTTAATGATTTTGTCATGTGTTAAAACGGCATCTTAAGAAAAATAAGGAAACGTTATGTCCGTAGCATGTGCGGCAGTAAGTTGTCCGGTGGTTTATCAAATCTCTACAATCCGGTGTGGGTAATTCACAAAGCCGTAAACGCTTCAGTAAATCTGTAATTAAGAAGAAGAGTTAGTACTCACGTTTACATGCTCTGCGATGCGTAATCGCTCTGTTGGGATCCCTGTAAAATCCTTCGCGGCAATAGTGACAGTGTCTTCCGGCGGTGTAATGACGACATTTCAGGCAAACGCCGCCGGACACTCTGCCAGACAACTTGTACAGCTCCATATTAAATCTGCAACGGCGCGCATGTTGATTGCATTCGCAAGCTGAAAAAAAAGAAACATTTTAAATACGTTCAACTTTATCAAAGGAAAATATTTTGTTTTGAATGAATGTTTGATTATTTAACAATACGATGCCAGTTGCGATTTCAAACTGAATAAGACTACAAAAAAGACAACTAAGAATGTTTTACGAATTAGGATACTTTTTTATTAAATAAAAAAATGGCTGATCTACCAGGTGTTATTAACGACAGCAAAATAAGTAAAAATTACAATTTTTAACTGGTAAATAATATTAAATGTAAGTGTAAGATATTTTACTGAAACCTTTTGTTTTCGAAACTTCGACAATATTTATTTAATTTTTTTGAGGTTTAATAAAATCAATCATTTATTAAATGGTATTAAAGTTTTTAATTCTGTAAATTTTATTTTTGGTCTTCCTCTTCTTTTTGAACCATGTTGTTTGGGAAAGTATGTGCGAATTCTTTTCATATTTTTACAGTTAATATTTTTTCTGTTACGGTACTGTAATGTGACCTAATTTGGTGCTGTATTTCAAAGCCTTTTTTAAAATATATTATTTCCAGTTATTTCGTAAAACTTAACCTGTCTATCTCATTTATCATGTTAAAGTACGCAGAATTGAGCTTTTTTCTTTGTATTCTGTCACAAAGATTGAAACAAGTGGTTGATTTATGGCACTTGCATACGAGCTGTTGACTACGCAACGATTAGAGGGCAGTTTTGCCCTGGTAGCGATCTCAAGATTCTCAAGAATGGCACTTCTTCGTGAGACAACGAACGAAATGCTCCATTTGACCGGTCTCGTGTTATTAGCCTCGGCGTCCCAGGCCGCGGCGTTGTGATGCCCAGCGAGCAACTCTTCAATGGTACGTATACATCATTAGAACCAAAGGGTAAGTCTATGTTCTTTGTACAAACAACGATAATAAGTAAAAACCACTTAAAATTAGCGAAAATAGCAACTATCAATTGTGAACAAATTATGAAATTAAGTACAAACAAATATTGCATTTATTCTTTATAATTATTTATCCAATAGCATTTAACCAGCGACCTCAAGTTTAAACCTAAACATATGTATTTTCAGAATGTTCGTTACTATCATAGCTATCTTAATTTTATTCACTGCCACCCTAAGTAGCATGCTTGTATCAATACCATACCAATCTTGCAAGTACTTTACCCATAAAAGTTTTCTTCGTCTAGTCTACATTTGCCTGCTATTTTGCATTATATTTTGTAGCAATCTATATTTGGTACCTCTCATTACACGTACGAAGTACTCCAGATTCCCCTTCCTGATCCTTTTAATAATCTTAGTATTCTTGCTAAGACGTTCTCTTATTGTGGAGAATCGTCTCCCCTCAAGGAACTTTTATTCTTCTTTGGCACCACATTTTGAAAGCTTTAAGGCGATTTAGATCATTTTTATTCACAGTCCAAGGCACCATAATTTTTATTGGACACCATAAAGTAAGACCGAGAATACGTAGCAGCAAAGTAGGTGAATCCACAATGCCAATTTTAGGTATCTGTTACATGATACCTTGGACATTCTTCTAAAAGTGGCTCTGACCTGCTTTATTTTAGATCTAATTTCATCATCACTCTTTGCGTTACAGTTTAACTAAAATCCAAGGTAAACAATTTGATCAACTTGTTCAAGTTTGGTACTATTTACATATATAGACAATCTTATATTTTGTTGTTAACTTATTAATACCGTCAACACTGTCAAGTAATATTTTTGCAGATATTCTTGAGTATTGAGATTAAAAAGAGTTGTAAGGACAAATAAGCAAACAGTTATTACTGATAGAGAAAAGATGTTAAATGATACTGTAAAACAAGAAATAAGTAGTATATTAGAACAAAAAATGAAGTTAACATCAAGCAAAGAGCAAAGTACTGAGTAAAACTGACGAGAATTAAAGACATATTAAAGACTGTTCAAGAAACAAAATTGAGTGCGCTGAAAGCAATAAAAAAACAAGGGTGGATGACAGAAGAAATACTGAGACTTATGGATCAAAGAAGAGAAGTCAGAAATAAAGATAAAAACGAATACAAGAGGATCCACGCAATAATCAGGCAGAAGATAAGACACGCATAGTAAAGAATGTAATGAAATAGAACAATATGAAAAGAAACACGATACATTTCATCTGAACAAGAAATTAAAAGAGGTCGCTGGAAACAAACGAAAACAAGTATCCCAAAGGTTAGAAGACAGAAACGGACACAGAATATTAGACATGAACAGTTAAAAGAAGGGGAAAACTACATTCCTGAAGTATTTGAAGATGGGAGAGTAGAACACTATACACTGATTGCTATATCAGGTCCATCTATAACAGAAAGTGAGGTTACACGTTCAATACAAACAGCAAAAAATGGAAAAGCACTTGGCTCCGATAAAGTAAGTGCTGAAATACTAAAGTTTTTGGGAGAAAATGGAATTAAAGCTCTGTGTAATCTCTTTAACAGAATTTATGACACTGGGATATTACCAACTGATTGGTTAGAGTCGACATTTTACATTTTACCGCAAAGACATGCGGTGATTATCGGACGATAAGTCTGATGAGTCACGTTTTGAAGATCTTCCTGCGAGTAATACACAGCAGAATTTACACGCTGTTAGAGGACAGAATTAGCAATACTCAATTTGGGTTTAGGAATGGCTTGTGTACAAGAAAAGCCTTGTTTAGTATACAGGTGCTAGTACAGAAATGCAGAAATATAAATCAAAATGTGTACATTTGTGCAATCGATTTTGAAAAGGCTGTTGGCAAAGCCCGACATAAAAAATGTCGGACATAAACAATATTGGAAACAGCTCGATTGGACGATAGTGATCCACGAATATTTACAAATCTATACTGGCATCAAGTGGCAAGAATAAAGGTTGAACAAGAACTGTCGGATGAAATAAATATAAAAGAGGAGTGAGACAAGGCTGTATATTGTCGCCTCTACTTTTTAACTTATATTCGGAGGAAATTTTTAAGGAAGCCTTAATGGAGACAACCGAAGGTGTTATTGTGAATGGAGTAACCGTCAACAATATTAGATATGCCGACGATACCTTAGTGCTTGCTGATTGCGGAGAAGACCTTCAAAATCTAATAAACAAAATAAAACACACTTGTGATCAGTATGGATTAAAACTCAACATTAAGAAAACTAAATATATAATAGTAAGCAAACAAAATTATATACAGGATGGCGGTATAAAAGTCGGAGATGCCACTCTGGACAGAGTAGAGAAACTCGTGTATCTCGGCAGTAATATCAATAAAAGCTGAGATCCAACTGCAGAAATTAAAAACCGAATAGAACAAGCCCGAGCTGCCTTTGTAAACATGAGAAACGTGCTTTGTAGTCACGATCTTAGCATTGACCTTAAAGTTGTCCTACTGCCCTACTGCCCTGCTGCATGGAGTGAAAGCGTGAACTCTAACTGAGGCTATCCTTAAACGCTTGACAGCCTTTGAGATGTGGGTATACAGACGACTACTGAAAATAAGCTGGGTAGACAGAGTTAGAAATGAGGAGGTCCTTAGACGGCTGAACCAAACAACACAACTAGTCAATATAATAAAGAAACGCAAGCTGGAATACTTCGGTCATATTATGAGACACCCTGAAAAATATGATCTTTTACATCTGATCATTCAGGGAAAGATCCAAGGTAATCGTGGTCCTGGTAGAAGAAGAACATCGTGGCTGAAAAATCTAAGGCAATGGTATGGAAAATCAACTACATCGTTATTTAGAGCTGCTGTCAATAAAGTCACGATAGCGAATATAGTAGCGAATATCATAGACGATCATGGAATTAGAAGAAGAAGAAGATTCTTGAGTAGATGCTAAGAGTACTGTGTCGTCCGCATATCGCAAATTGTTGATGACTTCACCGTTAGCAATTATTCTTGCTTGTTTTTTAGAAAGTGAAAATTCTTTCGGAGTAAACGTTAAAGGAGCGACAAAAGGCATCCCTGCGGTACTCCTCCTTTAATATTAAGAGCCTACAATTCCATACCGTTTACTAAAACTTATGTTGTTTGATTTCAATTATGCGAACGTCTCTGCCGTATAAACCAATGTCTCTTAGAACTTCGATCAATATAGAGTGCATAACACGATCAAATGCCTTTTGGAATTCAATAAAACAATAGTACATGTCTACAGATACATCAGATCTTTGAGCAAATACGGCCATGTATTACCTTTAGAAGATTTTGTAATAAATGTCTTAATAAATTGATGGTTCTATAGTCAGCACAGGCTTTTGTTGTTTTTTTTTTCTTAGGCAGAGCTATGAACAATAAATTGGACCAACCATCAGGTAGGTGTCTGTTGGTATAAATGGCATTGAAAAACGAAGGTATAGTCTCTAGCACTCCCTTTTTGGTCTGAAATATGGAAACTTTCAGTCTATCATTAGGTATTGGGACTAATACTGTTATCTTTGCAAGTAAAAAATATTTTGTCTTTTATTTTTCTACTTGTACTTTTGTACTCAATATACAATAATAATAGTCGTAAATAAATGAAGCTCTGGTACGGTTAAAAACATTAGAAATATAGATAAACCATATCACATGAAAGAAAAAAAAATGAATTGGCCCGTATTTTATTTGACTATAGTAAAGCTTCACGAATGAAGTTAAATATAAATGGAGGACAAAAGCGGTTTCTTCTTTAAATCTCATATTGCCCTCAGGAAATTCGCAATATCTCGAGATTGCCATATATTCGCATCCGATTCCTCATTTATAGGTTTCTGTAATAACAGTGAAAAAACCATTTATATATAAAGCATTTAGTCGAGAAAAGAACAATAAATGTGAGTGGTAGGAGACAGTTTTAGCGATACCTTTTGTTAGGTTATTTTGTAAAGTGTATAATGGCCGTAGAAATTAAATAGATATATCGCCAGATAATAGCCATATCGACAGATTTTTGTCTACCATGCGGTCCATATGGAATAAATTCATTTTTAGTGTTATTAGTTACTGTGTAACTAATGTGTAACTACTGTGTAACTGTAAAAACTAGAAGAAGAATATAAAAACAACGGAATGGAAATAAACTTAGAGAAAACCGAATACCTAACAACAGAAAACAAGGATATGAGAAACCTAGAGATAGACGAGGGAAGACAAGTAAATGGAACAGATAAATTCAAGTATTTAGGAACCATAATATCGAACCAGGGAACAACAGAAGAAGATATAAACAACATACTAAGACAAACAAGAAACTGTATAAGACAACTAAATTCAGTGCTGTAGGAGAAGAACATTACGATACAGACAAAAAAGAGAATATTGACAAGAAGTATCCTGACATATGGGTCCGAAAACTGGACAATAAACAAGAGAAATAGAGGTAGAATAAAAGCAGTAGAAATGGAGTTCCTGAGGAGAAGCTGTAGACTTACAAAAAGAGAGAGAATTGAAAACGCAGAGATTAAGCGGAGAATGGGAGTACAATCAGACATAAGCGACTATATAGAGGAGAAGAGACTATCCTGGTACGGCCTCGTCAGAAGAGCGGACAGAGGACGCTGGATAAACAAAATCACAGAATGGAGCCCGATCGGAAGAAGAAAGAGAGGAAGGCCCCGAAGGTCATTCAGAGACGAAATCGACGAGGCTATGTAGAAAAGAACCCTGCGAGATGGAGACTGGAATGACAGGGAAAATTGGAGAAAACGGTTGAGTGAAGGAAGACAGTGAAAACTGCGGAAATCCTTAGTAGTAGTAGTTACTGTGTGAAAAAAAAACCTAAAACAGGTCGATTTTTATTCTTAAATTGACAATTTATAGTATAAAAATATTATCCCCCTCCAGCACCCCTTTTGAATTATAAGCACCCCCTCGAAAATTTTAAGTAACAAAGGGGTTCGTGTGACACCTTGTTAGAAAATGATTCTAGTTCTCTGTTCGGCAATATAAAGTTTTTAAGTTTGGTACATCATAACTCAGAAAACTGATTTTTAAGATGTAAAATTGTGATAATATCTCTATCACCAAACTTTAGGTTGAATGACGACAATAATATCACAAAATATTTAGAATGTATTTTTCAATGTACTTTACAATTAAATTAAATGTTTAAAATGACCACCATTCACTTCTTGACAATAACCGAGGAGATGTTGCAATTCTCGTACAACATTTTTATGACCTCGGGCGTTATTTTGTTAATTTCTTCAGTTATCCTAAGTTTTAAATCAGCAATATTGATTCAAAGTCTAGTCTATTAAAATATACTTTATAAATAATCAAGTATTTTCGAATCTCTTTTGCTAAACAATATTGAAATTAATAAACTATTAGTTAAAAAGCCAAATAAATAGTACCTTCGGATATGAATTCCAGGTTTTCTAGTAAAGTGATTAAACGCGAAGATTAGTATTGAAATATCCAAAGAGATAAGGTATTCTTATTTACAAAATTGTTAATGGTTAAATTCTTATTTTTATTAGTATAATATAATAACCAACATTAGCCGTGAAAGTTTTAATTGTTTTTTGCTAAATATATTAGTATTAAAACATTATTAATATTGATAATGAATAAACACCTCAGTGACGCCTATGATGATACAAATTTTTCGACCGTTTTATGACTTTGAGACACATTTTGTGCTCTCAACAATTTGTAAACAGATGATAGCAAAATTAAAAAGAAGTTTCGTTATACTGGACATGTAAAAAATATTTAAATAACAGGTAGAAATGTTAAATTTACTGAGAGAAGTTACTTTACTAGTTTTACTAATGAAAAAAAGTTAGACGTACTAGAGATCGAGGAAAAACGAGGTTAGACCGTCAATGATGTAAGTAAATCATCTATTTTGAGAGTTTTGAATAAAGAAAAATACAACCTTTGCAAAGTTCGGGTGGTTTAAAAGTTAAATGAAGATGATCCTGATAGAAGGCAAAAAATCTATGAAATGATGATGGACAGAATGAACGCAGATTTGGGGTTCATAAACAAAATGTTTTTCCTGATGAAGCGACGTTTCATTTAAATGGACCGGTTAACAAATATAACTATTGGAGCAGAGAAAATCTTCACTGGGTGTGTAAGACTCACGCACAATATTCTAAAAAAGTTAACGTGTATGCTGGTTGTAGCGTTTACGCTACTGACTAGTCCAACTAAAACCCCTCACGAAATTTCTTGTGATACGCCGGCGATCGATTTTAAATCGACACTTCTCCACTCACGCGCTGGGAGCGCTTTGAAAGGATTGATCGATTTTGTGCGGAAGCGAAGCAGTCAGTTTGGTCAAGAGACTCATAGTTGCTAACTATTCAAGAAATTCTATTACTAATGAATATTTTGTAGTGACTATTCTTGCCTATGAGTCTCTTGACCAAACTGACTTCTTTGCTTCCGCACAAAATCGATCAATCCTTTCAAAGCGCTCCCAGCGCGTGAGTGGAGAAGTGTCGATTTAAAAATCGATCGCCGGCGTATCACAAGAAATTTCGTGAGGGGTTTTAGTTGGACTAGTCAGTAGCGTAAACGCTACATGGTGTCGTTAATAGTACAATTATTGGTCCTTTTTTTGAGGGCACAGTTGATGGTGAGGTTTATCTAGATTTTTTGATTATATTTTTAGTGCATACATTACGAAGATTTTTTCCTGATGTTAATCATCCAAACGAGATAAATCGATCTATTTACTACTAACGAGGTTTTTCCCAATAGGTGGATTGGAAGACCGAAAGGTGATAGAACGATCGAATGGCCGGCTAGATCCCCGATTTGACTCCTCTAGATTACTTCTTATGGGGTTGTTTAAAATCTGAAGTATATTTTAATAGACCAAACAGAATTGCTGATACAAAAGTTAGGTTAACGGAAGAAATTAACAAAATATTCCCCGAGGTCGTACAAAATGTTGTACGAGAATTGCAAAATCGCCTCGGTTATTGTCAAGAAGTAAATGGTGGTCATTTTGAACATTTAATTTAATTGTAAAGTACATTGAAAAATACATTCTAAGTATTATGTGACATTATTATCGTCATTCAACCTAAAGTTTTGTGATAAGAGACATTATCAAAATTTTACTTTTTAAAAATCACTTTTCTCAGTTATTATTGCACCAAACTTAAATAACTTTATATTGCTGAATAAGGACTAAAATCCCTTTCTAACAAGTTATCATACGACCCCCTTTGTTATTTAAAATTTTCAAGGGGTGCTAGAAGGGATAATATTTTGATACCGTAAATTGTCAATTTAAGAATAAAAATCGACCTGTTTCAGGTTTTTTCATATAGTATATAATAACGCTAAAAATGAATTTATTCCATACATATGGACCGCATGGTATATGGCTTTTAAATGAAGACCCCAAGAGACACGAATAAAAAATAATAAGAGAATAGATATTTTAATTAAAAATTTGTTGAATTCTACGCACTGACGTTGATATTTTTCTCTACATCTGTTATTGAAACCCTCATAGTGGTACGATTATATTTTCCGCCTCCTGCCTGATCGGCCGATTTACGATCCCCCGAAGTCAAAAAGTTAATTAAACCTTCATAAAATTTGCTCAACAGATTGCGATACAGAGGTAGGTATAATATAAAAACCAATAATCCATTATAAACAAATGATAGAAAATTTTGTTTGATGATCCCTTTTGCTGAGATAATTGCAGTTTTATGAATTATGATGTACCGGTACATTAAAGATAGTTCTTTTACAGCAGCGAACGTTTTTATTATTTAGCCCTTTGGCTACTCACAGAAAGGAACCAGCTCTCAACACACATCAATTGTTTTACTATACCACTTTTATCGAGAAAACAATTTTGTCGAGTAAAAAAGTTTATTGAGTAATATATTTTATTGAGTAAAAACCACAAATATAAAGTTAAATTGAACTAATCATTTAAAGAGCCTAAAAGAAGGCACACATGATTTGCAATCTTTTATTGACTTCTTTAAGTGCCATCTTCGCGACGAAGATTGGCAATCATTATGGCTAGTCTGACCTTCGAGGCAGCTGCTCTGAACAATTGCCTTGAGCTGCAACCAAACCAATCTCTCAGGTTCTTCAATCAGGAAACGCGTCTTCTTCCTACGTTTCTCCTACCTTTTATATTTTCTTGAATTATGAGTCTCAAGATGTTGAATATTTCGCCTCTCATTACATGTCCGAGATATTGCAATTTCCCTGTTTTTATTGTATTTTCCATTTCCCCCTCTCTGCCTATTCTCCTTAACAATTCTGCATTCGTTATTCTATCTACCCATGAAATCCTTAACAATCTTCTAAATGTCCACATTTCAAACGCGTAAGTCGATTTATTGTATTCCGGTTTAATGTCCATGATTCAGCTCCATAGTAGAGTACACAATGTTAGATCTTTGCTGCATAAAATCTGTTTCATTTTCACGAAGTTGGCACGTGCTTTTTTAATTCTGACTCTTATCTCTGCAGTATAATCGTTATTTTCTGTGATTATCGTTCCCAAGTAAGTATATCTTTTACTCTCTCAACCTGCTGGCCGCCTACCGTTAATATTTCATTTGTATGTTGTCTTGCAAATTTTCATGAATTTGGTTTTTTTGATGTTAAGAGACTTCAGAGACTTTGTATTCTCCACTTTTATTGACACATCGGTATTAATGTAGGCAATAAACGCTATTAAACATCACAAAAAAGTATGTTAAATAATTAAATAACGATTTTGTGCGTAACAACACCATTTAATATTTTCATTCCATTTTGTATCATATTATCATTGTTACGTCCCTCCACACATATTCTTATTTTATTAATAATTTTTTAATTATTTTATTTTATATTTAATTCCTTAATTAACGTGTGTGTATGTCTTTAATCGTAAATTAATACGGCCCTGAATCACCCCCCTAACAGTCGTAAGCGAAGTGAAGCTACATGGCTACACGCACCTCGATCTCAGTCTTGTATAAATCGGCACCCTAAACACTTCAGTATATTTTGTGTAAACCTGACCACGCGGCTTAGAAGAGTGCCTGAAGTCCCCCTGAGTACCCCCAGTGCACTGTGGAAAAAGCAGACGTAGATCAACATCACAGGTGCCGTAATTTGATTGCATACACACACAACATTTATATTAATTGATAAATTTTCATAAATCTCTACTGGCGCCGATAACTTGTATTCAAAAGAATTTTCTAGACAAAAGCTTAAAAAAAAGTCGTCTTTTATTTTCGTCGTCAAAGCTAAAGTCGCAAAGAATTATAACAATGAAACGATTTTAGTAATTTACAAGTTATCGGTTTGAGTCATCCAAAAAATACCAGCAGCAATGCAAGCAACCTTTTTTTTTTCGTCTTTATAGAGGGGGGTCTGGAATCTTCAAAAGACATCGACGTCCAGGATGCCGTCAGTGCAGGATTCGTTCTTCGTACTCACGGTGGTAGTTCCCGAGGTAACTTAAAATGCCCTCTCGTCGCCGAGTCTACGCCGAACGCCTACCTGCTAAACCAGACTTTCCTCTGTCATTCAGCGATACGTAAAAGGAATGGCCGCTGTAAGGCCGGTATCACTTCCGAAGCACTATCTTTATTCATTCTTTCTTCATCCACACTTCATTCATCATTAAGGAGGCTTTCTGTCTCGTTCCAGGTAGCGCGTAGAAGACTCTCATCGCTCCTAGTACGGTATCATTCCCAGACGGGCATTTCCTTCTTCCCCACAATCTGACTCACGCATTATAACTCATACAGTCTGACCCACTTTTCTAGCTTCAACTTTCAGCATCTTTCACTCTCACCTTTGCCGTTGGTCCAACTGTCTTTTTTCCTCTTTCTTTTTCTTGATCACTGCACGGATATAGCTGTGTATATTAGTCCAACCTGATTTATTTTCAATCATTCTTTAATTCATTTCTCTCACTGTACCAAAATTCACACCCGTCTATCTCTCCATTCTGTTCATTTCTACTATCCATCTCCTGCAATCTAACATCGTATGTGTCACAGTGTCCGAATCTCCACAATATAGGCATTCATCTGTGTCAGCTTTTCCGAACCTAGAGAGGTAGGCCAGTGTCCTGTGAGCACCTGCGTCAGGAAATAATCCAGTTCCTTTGTTCACAGTCCACCCAATCTCTTATGTTCGGGATAAGCATTTTCGTCTACTGTGCCACATCCTCCATGTTGTTCCATTCTTCTTGCCATATTTCAATTGACCTTTCCCTTTCCTGTCTTCTTTCGGCCACAATAAGGTTTGGGCCTCTTCTCTCATAGAGCGCCAAAACATGCAACGGAACACATCCAGTGACGGTCCACAATGCTACCGCAGATACAGTCCTGTAGGCGCATGCCACTCGCAACAGACTTGTTCTGTCCACGTGTATCATGAGCTTCTTATAGTCCGTTATCTCTACCGCCTTGCTCCAGACTGGTGCTGCGTAGAGGACGATTGACCATACCACACCGTGTAAGATCCTTCTCCTTTCGGATTTGGGTCCCCCAATGTTGGGCATCACCCTCCCCAATGCAAGCAACCTACTTATGTAATTTTACCAATGAACGGAGAATTCAAGGTTGCGAAATGTAAACAGATCCTTCATATACGTTGAGGATCAAGGGGGCGATTTCTTAATTTTAAGAAACCGTTATGGGCTCAGCGTTATTCAAGGGGGCGAGTTGAGATCAGTTCGAATCCATTCGTTTCGGTGTTGACATTTTCCATTCATGACATGACGTCTGTCAAAATTTTAAGTTTTAAAAACAATTAGTTTGGTTTTTACAGCCGTCAAAAGCAAGCAAATTTTGTGTTTTCGGAGAAATGGAAAAAGTCCAGTATCGTTCCGTGATTAAGTAAAAGGGTCAAACGAATGTGCAAATCAAAATCGACCAGGACGAAGTTTATGGTAAGGTTGCACCTTCGTTAGTAACAGTAAAATTTTGAAAAGCTGAATTTGTTCGTGGTCGCACGAGTGTTTTCGATGATGAGCTTCCCAGGAGGCCAAATGAAGTCACCACGCCAGAAATGATCAACAAAGTCCATGACATGGTTATGGCAGATCGTCGAATTAAGCTTTGCGAATTAGTAGAGGTCCTAAACATTTCCTACGAATGCGTATATAACATCATTCACCTTCATTTGGACATGAAAAGCTATTCGCGCGATGGATGCCGCGTTTGCTGACAATCGATCACATGCAAAAACGTGTGACCACTTTGGAGACGCTTTTGGCGATGATACAGCGCGATTCGAAGAATTTTTTTCGCTGATTTATCACCGTTGATAAAACCTGGGGGCATTATTACACTTCGGAAACCAAAGAACAGTCGAAACAGGCGAAGGGCCGCCGAAGAAAGCAAAGAGTGCACATTCGGCCGGCAAAGTGATGGCGACTGTTTTCTGGGATGCGAAGGGCATCATCCACATGGACTACTTGGAAAAAGGAAAAACAATCAATGGTGAGTATTACGCAGCATTATTGGATCGATTCGATGCCGAATTGCATCGAAAACGCCCCTGTTTGGAACGCAAAAAAATGCTCTTTCACCAAGACAATGCACCGGCTCACCGATCAGCCGTCGCCATGGCAAAATTACACAAATTGGGCTATGAATTGGTTGAACACCCACCGTATTCCCCAGATCTGGCCCCGAGTGATTTTTTCCTGTTTCCAAACCTAAAAATAGCTCGGAGGACGCCATTTCGCAACAAATGATGAAGTTGTCGCTGAAACTTCGGCCTATTTTGAATAGCTCGAGCAAAAGTAATATTCAGATGGGATAAAAAAATTGGAACATCATCTAGTGTATCGAGCTAAAAGGGGACTATGTTGAGAAATAAATCGATCTCAGGTATATGCCGAACCTGAGGACTTTCCGCTACTTTGTCTCCTAGTCGACGGTGCAGAACATAATCCCATATGTCTCTGCAAGGTCGAAGTGGACAAAATCACCAAGTCCACACTGGCATGCAGAGATTCATTCAACGATTTCAACGAATAACCGCCAGAGACCCGAGAGAAAAGCTCGAGCAATGCCTGATAGACGAATTCGCGATAGAAAACAACATAGCCTACTACACAGCCGGTCAAGATACTCGAAAAATCTTTGTACCTAAATCCTTCAGGTCTGAAGTCGTCGAATGATGTCGTATTGTTAATTTTTACCGCGAAATATAATTACCGCTCTCTCTACTCTTTTGTTACTGTGTAGTAATCATCTGAATTCTTTCCCTGTATCGTCCATGTCTTAATTTCTTTCCGTTTTTTTTACTACGTTTCCCTATTCCTTAAGAAAAGGCTGGTGTCCTAAAAACTTCCTTTTCTTTCGTGTTCTCTTTTTATCTCACTCGCGAACCACTTCTAGCCTAACGCTATCGAATCCCAATTAAGACACCTCCTGCAGACTAAAGCCCGGACCTTATTTGTGTAACAATTTTGCCAATGATCAGAGCATTAACATCTTCCATTAGGCACACTTCTCCACTGCTCAACCGTGGTAGCTGTTTATACGACACAGCATAAAAACAATGAGCCAAAAACTAGTATTAGCGAAGTTTTTTTTTAGAAAATAACCGCTCTCTCCATTTTTAAAATTATTTCTTGAGCATTATTTGTATTTGACAACATCTAATCTAAATTAATAATAAAACAGATTTGAATTCTTCTCTAACACATATTATAATTCATTAAATTAGTCTTTAAAACATGTGCTACGACACTGGTATTCTTCACATCTGGATTTATTGAAGTGTCTATAAAAACAAACCATTATTTTTGGGTTTGAAATGAATATTCTTTCGCCTGACTTCTATATCTCTTAATTTTTAACCATCAATAGGGCAATGTGTAAAGTAGTGGCAAATTACAACATAATTTAAAGGTTTTTCCGGAAAATATGGTTTAAAAAAGAAAGCAGGTCTTTTCGATAGGAGCCGAGTGTCAAAAGTGGCTAAAAATTATAAACTTTCCGAAAATTCTAATAAGCAGCTTAAGGTTTGGCAAAGGGTCTTTTTTTAAGTTTTTATATTTACTGATTTTAATAAACTGTAAATTTTACCCATATTTCAAAGAAAACAATTGTTTAAGTATTATCCCAGCTTTTAGTTTATATTGTTATATTTGTTATAACTTTCTATTTCTAATTTTACATTGAAAATGAACTATTCAATTTTTAAAGTGTAGCTATAATAGAGTCATGTGTAACTGACAGTGCCTCAGGCTTGACGCTCCTCTCATTACGGTCCTGCAACGGTGAATGTTGCCTTCCAGGCAACAGGAAAACAACCTATTCTGTCTCTGACATCATATTATATCTATATTCATCCACATATCGCTCTTTCATGTAACCCTGCTGGTTAACATTGGAAAAGAGGTAAATGGGAGAAAAGGTGTACTCAATTTTTTAATGTCAAAGCTTTTCAAAATTGGTAACGCTATTTTAAATTACATAAAATTAATATTTGGCTAACCATCTATGGGTTCATATATTAAACTATTGTAGTTTTTAATTCAATCAAAAATTCAAATAAACATACGAAAACGAGAAAGTATCTGAATAATAAACAAAGGCAAGAATATGGACAATATATAAAAAATCCAGTAGCATAATTTTAGGGTAATTTCATAAAGTAGCAAGATTACAAATCATAAATTAGGAGAAATAGATCAGTTATGAACCAAACTTTAAACTAATAGAAATACAAACCATGTTATTAAAGCTATAATATCAAATATAGTAGCTAAATGTCATATTAATTATATTCAGTATCATAACTTTACAGAATAATCAAATAAAATATATCAGATATCATATCAAATAGCAAGTGTTTTTTTTAAAGGTGTAGAAATTTAAGTTGGCAAAACTTTTTTAACTGTAGGTCATTTTGACAGATGTCAAGTGATTAATGTTAAGTTTGGTTTGATATTCCAGCATAAATAAGGATTGACGCCTAAACAACGTTGCCAAATTGTACAAATTTATTTTAAAAATTACGGTTCTATTCGAAATATGTACTACGTCCATTTTATTGATGTAAAATTTTGAGTAAAATTTTCTGAAAATGGCTGATCAGGCTAATTAATCTGAACCGTAAGCATCTATTTGCTTTATTTTTCTTGGGTATAGGTATAAATGTCGATATAAGCCAGTCTTCTGGGAAGATTCCAGTTGTGTATATTTTGTTAAATAATTGTGTTATTGTCTGAAGATTTTCTTCATTGATAAGCTTTATCATCTCTTTGTCGTATTTATTGTTTTTGTAACTACCGATGTTAATATATCATATATTGTTTCTTGTGTATCTTCTATATTCATTTATGGTTCTGTTCTCTCGTCATCAAACAGATCTTTGATATATTTTTCCCACATATCTCCTACATTTTCTGGACTAGGTACTATTTGGTTTTTATCATCTACGAAAGTTGTTGTAGTGATTTTTTTCTTCATATTTGTGACTTCCTTAATCTCTTTATATGCATTAAAGTAGTCATGCTTTTTTAGTAAATCTTCCAGTTCCTCACAGTGGCTGCTCATCCATTCTTCTTTGGCTTTCCTGATTTTGTTTCGGGTGATTCTATGCGTTTCTTTATATTTTTCTTCATTGCGACTTTTGTAAGATATTCTTATGTCCATCAGTTCTAGGACTTCTTCTGTAATCCATCGAATACCTACCAAGGAATAAAAAATAAAGTCAATGAAGCAGCTTATGAAGTACTCGGCACGATCCAAAGGAACAAACATTCCACAAACCATACTCCATTCTGGTGGACAAATCACATCGCTAATACAGTAAACAACAAGAAACAAGCATATCAGAAGTGGCTGCAAACACATGACCCAGATAATAGACGAACATACGCAAGATCAAACAGGTAAGTAAAAAATTTAGTAATTAAATCAAAAAATGTTTCGTAGGAAAGTAAATGCGAATAGCTCAGAAAATATATAGGGTAAACAAGATCAAGAGAAGCATGGAAAAAGTAGACAACCTGAGAACAAACAGAAAAGAAGTAATTCGAATAGATTTAATACAAGAAAGATCTTGGATCGAACATCACTCACAACTTCTTACTAAAACAAGACCCCAATCTACGGACAATATTACAACAACATATGAAGTGGACTACGATGAAGACGATGAAATATCAGTACAGGAAATCGAAGATACAATATGAAATCTAAAAAATCGAAAAGTATGCGGACCACAAGGTATATCTAACGAATTATTAAAACACAGCCCACAGGTAGTGCAGGAATTGCTGGCGAAAACTTATTCTATAAAGGATATAACTTATCACCGGAGTGGACAAAAGTACATATTAATAAAATCTACAAAAAAGGAGGTAGAGAGAACAGTTTAAACTGCAGGGGACTAGGTGTCAAAAATTCACTCTTAAGACTCTATGGAAAAATATTAACAAATAAAATTTAAAAAAAGGTGATATATATAGAAGAATAAAATGGCTTTCGTGTAGGCAGGTCTTGTATAGACAGCATATTTTTTTTAAGGCAGGTAATTGAAAAAAATTTAGACCATAACCTTCCAACTTATGTAGCCTTTATATATCTGACAAAGGCATACGATAATGTACTACTTACAATGCTCTGGGTAGCAATGGAAAAAACAAGAAATAAATAAAAAAAACAAAAATATTATGGTAAAACTGGAAACAAATTAACTAGAGAAATTCCTATTAGTAAGATGGGCTGCTGCATAGCTGAATAGCCATTGTAGCTGAAGATGAGAGCGATATAGACTATATGCTTAAAAACTGGAGGAGGAGTACACCAAGTGAAGAATTACAATTAATATACAAAAAATTGTTTATTTTAGTTACAAGAGAAAAATTAGAAAGCCTACAAATTGAAATGGAAACTCTAAAATCAACTGAAACCTTTAAATACTTGGGAGTCCAAATAACATTAAAAATAGAAAGTAACGAAAAAATACTTGCTAGGATTGGCCAAGCAAGATCAGCCATTAAACAGCTACACGGACTATTGTGGGACAAGATAAAGAAGATTTTATAAAACAACAATAGAAAGTATTGTACGGCACCAAACTTTGGGAAATCAATCAAAAAAGAAATCAAAAATTAAGACAATGAAAATGGACTATTGGAGACGATATTACCGGCACACTAGACTTGATAGAATGAGGAACGTAGATATTAGGAGAGAAATGAAAATTGACCTAGACATAATAGATACTATCGAAGTCAAAAGACTAAACTGGTATGGACACCTGCAGATAATACCTGAAAAAAAGGCCAAAAAATATAGAAAAATGAACTCCGCCCTCTAGAAAATAAGGTAGTCCAAAACGGTCATGGAGAGAAGATGTCGAAGATGCAATGACCGCCAGAGATTTAAAAACTGAAGATTGCTTCGACAGTAAATGCTGAAAATTAGGATGCGAGAAAAGGCTACAGCTGTAGACCTTCCTATTATATATTATATAATATTAAAGGTTTGCTTAAAATTAGTTTTATTTTAAAGCATCTTTTTATACACTCCCTTTAACTTTATTAAACTTGTCTCCATGAAGAGGTTTTAATTCTCTCGGATTTAGGTATTTTCATAGACCGTTGACATTTGACTGCTTTTCTGTTCCCAAAACCTTAGGTTAGAAAATACAGTCACCGGACTCCACCATCTAATGAACCTAATACGGCAATATCAATGAAAAAATTGTCATCTTTCCATCCAGCAACCCAACATCGAAAACAGCGTGGAAAGTTAAGTGTTTAATAAGAATATTTTTCGTTAATATAAAAGCCTTCAACCATTTTTGTTTGCACCTTCAGTCATTTTTTTGGACTTTTAGCCACCGTGTACAGGATTTGCTGTAACCTAGAGAGAACTCTGCCAATTTATTTAATCAAATATGTTTAAATTTTTGTGTAATGCTTTGATCCCACTTGTGATCGTTTTTGCTACCTGAACAACCTCTGACAAGAGCTAGGCAGGGTACGAATCTTCATAACTGTCTTTGTGGTGGTGAGAAGGAGAACTTTAGCTAAGGTTGACCTCACGATCTTAAGTCAATCTTGGATTTCAAAACAGTGTAACCATCATGGTTTGTATATTACAACTAATAATTACTGTTAAAAAAAGTCGAACTATACATTGAAATCGATAAAGAAATATAATTTTTACTTTCAACATTCACACGTGCCCAATTGATTACACACCCATGAGTTTTGTAAATAAAAGTAATAAATTGTAAAATTTGATTGGTTTATGTAATATTGAGGAATTGTCGTAAAAACACACTTTTTATGAGAATATAAATGCAGGTGTGTGTCTAACATTGTAACTGATTATTAATCTGTGTCTATTTAAAGAATTTTCAATGAACATTTTGTTATTCAAACACACCATGAATAATGCATGAAAGTTACAAAAAGAGTGTTTAATCTACACTGTACTCCAATGAATAGGGACACAAAAAGAGGTCTTGCCTTATATGAGCTCCAGTAGTTAATTTTTTATTTTGTTTGGAACCCTCAGATGAGAATAAATTGGGGCATTGTCATGCTTTTAGTAGATTAAAAAAAATTAAAGCTCGCAAAATGAACTTAGGAAATCAGTTAATCGCTCTTTCTTTTGTTAATAGGTTCTTACAATATACTTAAAAATTATTTTAGTGTGCACAATATCGTAATATTTTTATTATTTTTGTAATTATTACATACTAGATATTCCTTCTCCTCCACAGTTCTAATCCCTTTTGGGATGTGGTGACACCATCAGGTCTTTACAGTTTTTTCACGGTTTCCCTCCATCCTTCCCTGTCCTGGGCTAGTTGTTCGGCTTCATGTAATCCTTGGTTAATCAATGTTTTTGTTTGATCTACCCAACGGCTTGGAGATCATTCCCTAGCTCTCTTTCATTCAACTCTACCCTTCTTTCTTTAGGGTCCACCTTTCGGATGGATATGTGGCTATGGGAAAAATGAGTGCCCTTACCAGCCTTAGTTTAGTGTGTATTGTTATGCTAGAATTTTTCCAAATTGTTACCAGCTTCATCATAGCTGTTCTAGTGTTCAATCACAAACTAACCCCTTAATTTTTAATCTCACATTATTCTTAACTTCTTAATCTTTTATAGTTTCACCGTGTATAAGTGACATTGTAAAACCATATCGTATAATATTTTATTAATTAGTTCATTTCTTCTTCTTCTTCAGCCTATGTTTGTCCACTGCTGGACATAGGCCTCTTCCATTTGCTTCCATCGATTTCTACTTTTGGCCATTCTCATCCACTGCTTGCCCGCGACTTGTTTGATATCGTCTGTCCACCTCTTCTGCGGTCTGCCTACTCCTCGCCTGTTCTCTCTTGGTCTCCAGTTTGTTAATTTTTGTGTCCATTTTTCGGAATTATCTCGGGCAACGTGTCCGACCCATTGCCACTTGAGCCTTGCAATACGTTCTGAGACATCAGTAATTTTTGTTCTTTCACGAATGACGTTATTTCGAATCCTGTCTCTCAAACTAATCCCTAGCATGGCCCTCTCAATTGCTCTTTGGGTTGTACTGAGCTGCTCTAAGGTTTTCTTTGTGAAGGCCATGGTCTCCAGTCCATATGTAGTTACAGGCAAGATACATTTGTCATAAACTCTACGTTTTAGACACATTGTATATCTTTATTCTTCAAAATAAAGCTTAATTTGCCGAAAGCTCCCCAAGACAGTTGTATACTCTTTTTATTTCGGCTATTTGATTTTCTTTGCCGATTTTAATGGTATGTCCGAGATATATATAGTGGTCTACATTTTCAAGACTGACGTTGTCAATAACAAGATTAGTTTGTAAATTACTCATTATTTTTGTTTTCTGAAGGTTCATTTTGAGACCTATTTTATTTGACTGCTGGTTTAATTCCTTCAACATTTGCTCCAGTTCCTTGATATCTGTACTAAATAATACTATATCATCCGCAAACCTCAAATGACTCAAACGTACACCATCAATGTTTAGACCTTTTTCCTCCCAGTCAAGCTGTATGAATACATTTTCCAATGCTAAGGTAAAAAGCTTTGGTGAAATAGTATCACCTTGTCTAATAAATTTACCAAAGCGCATTTTTTCAGTTTTTTCGTCTTCATTGATTTTGATGTGGAATGTGGCCTGTTCATAAATGTTTTTAATGAGTGTAGTGTACCGTGAGTCTATTCGAGCATCCTTCAGGGCTGACAAAAAGGACCAAGTCTCAATACTATCGAAAGCCTTGTGAAAGTCGATAAATGTCATATGTAAAGGTACATTATATTCTGTGGTTTTTTCTACTAGTGTTCTGATGGTTTGTATGTGATCATTAATACCAAACCCTTTTCTAAATCCCGCCTGTTCAACCGGTTGATATAAATCAAGTTTTTGTGTTATCCGGTTGGTTATTATTCTTGTTAACAAAGTGTGACAACAAACTTATAGGTCTGTAGTTTTCAATATTAGTAGTGTCTCCTTTCTTGTGTAAAAGTATTATTTCGGCGTTTTCCCATAGGCTAGGTATTCTTTTTTCTGTTAGACACTTATTCAGTAAGACTTCCACAACTTCTACAACGATGTTGCCGCCCATTTTTAACATTTCAGACGTTATACGATCCTCGCCAGGAGCTTATTTGTTTTTCATTTGCTTCATTTGCTGTAAGGCATGTCTAATTTCCGAAGAGGTTATTTTAGGGAGGGTTTCCGAGACGACGTTTAGAATTGTTCTGTGGTCTGTTTCGGGGTTCTGTATAGTAGATGTATAAAGATTCTTATAGAACGTTTGTATTTCCTTGATTATTTGAGTTTTTTCGGTCACCGTATTCCCTGTTGATTTTTGATTTTAGTTATCTTTGATTTTCCTTTAGTTAAATTTGATTTCAATACTCTCATGTTTCTATTGTTTTCGATGGTTTACAATATTTGTTTTGTTTTATAAGTCCGCAAGTCTGACCTTATGCTCTTTTTAACTTTATTGTTGATAGCTTTATACTCTGGTAATTCTTTTAATGTTCTTCTTCTTTCTTCCATTAAATTAAGTGTTGTTTGTTTCAGTTTCGTTTTTCTGGGATTTTTATTTTTATCACAGATCTTGTGATAGAACAGAGTATTAGTTCATTTACCTACAACTAAATAAATTGCCGAATAATATATTTTCTAATTGAACTTCCTAAGTGTCGCAATTAAGGCGTAGATTAAATTGTATTGTAAGCAAAGTTTGATGATATGGTATGATAGAAAGCAATGCCTATGTGCTTATGTATGAATTATTTGTGAGAGTATGAATTGGGGATTTGAGCTTATATGAACACAGTCAATCATAAGTAGTTACCCAACGAACATCATATTGTGTAATTACCATAAGTTGTCTATAAATCAACACTTTACTCCACAACTTCAACCTTTTATTATCCCTATCAGCGTCGATCGACGACAAGCGGACAAAGGGGCATTTACAAACCGATTCGAACCTTAAAACTACGTTCGAATCTTTCCATCTAGCAATAGTCAGCCTTCTACGTATTTCTCTGTCACACCCTCCGTCATTTGTTATTAGGGACCCCAGGTATATGAAATTATTTACTACTTCAAAGCTCCCAATTTCTTTAATGTGTTAAAGATTATTCCAAGCTCTGTCTACTATCATGATCCTTGTCTTACTCCTATTTAGCTTTATTCCATATGTTTTGCTTTTCTCCTCCTCCAGAAATCTCATTATGACTTTCATTTCTTCTTGATTTGCCGCGATTATTAAAGTATCGTCAAGACGATATCAAACAAGTCGCGGGCAAGCAGTGGATGAGATTGTAATTGCCAAAAGTAGAAATCGATGGAAGCAAATGGAAGAGGCCTATGTCCAGCAGTGGACGAACACAGGCTGAAGAAGAAGAAGAAGAAGAAGATTAAAGTATCATCAGCATATATCTGAAGTTACTGATTTTTTGACCTCCTACTGATATTCAACCATTCCATCCGTCTAGTACCTACTTTTCGCATAATGTGTTCGCTGTAGATATGAAATATAGTTGGCGGGATTATGCATCCTTGCCTGACACCTGCCTCTGTCCTGAAATGATCGGAATGGGTGTTGCTTATTTTTACTGTGCACTTATTATTTTCATATAGACTTCTAATTAGTTGAATTAAGTGGTGGGGTGTTCCCATTTCCGCTAGTATGCTGCTGCCGTTTAACTTTATCGAAGGCCTTTGTGTAATCCACAAAGCACATAAGAATAGGAGTATTGAATTAACGAGTTTTTTCGATTCGTTTTCTGACATTAAGGATGCTCTTGTGCCTTTTCCTGGGACAAATCCCGCTTGTTCTTCTGATATATCAGGCAATAGAAAAGCTTTTAATCTTTCATGCATTACTATACATGAAGTAGACCTAGCTTGAATGGGATATTAGGGTTACCGTTCTAAAGTTGCTGCAATCTAGCGGAATTCCTTTTTTGAATATAGGGATGAAAGAGGATGTTGTCCAGTCATTGGGCCAGTCTCCGGTTTCTCAAATGTTCTTGCAGATTATATGTATAACATTTACTCCAACATCTCCAGTCTCTTTTACAAATTCTGCGGTGATCTGGACTGCGTCAGGAGATTTTCTATTTTTTAATTTGTTGATTGCTTTTTCTACCTCTGACTTTAGAATGTTTGGTTCTCTCTCTGCAGTAAACTCGTCGTGATTTGCATTTTAGTGATCATCTGCATATAGACTTTGACAATATTTTCTCTATACCTTTGCAATCCCTTTCTCGGCATTTATAATAATATTATGTTGGTTTTGATCCAAAATTGTTTGTGTAATTGGTTTAAATTCCCTGGATAGATATCGAACTTTGTTATATAGCTCATGGGATTCATAACGGTTTGCATGTCCCTCTAGTTCTTCGCATTTTTCATTTATATATTTATGTTTATCATCCCTACATGCTCTGTTAATTTCTCTATTTAACCTGGCTAATTCGTTTTTGTTGCTGTCGTTTTGATATGTGAGAGATTTGATTCTCCTTCACTCTTCGAGAAGTTGCAGCGTTCTGTCTGTCATCCAGTGTTTTCCCTTGATGATATTTTTTTGATTCTGGTTCTTTCTACAGAGGTTTCTATGACATTTCTGAAACCTTTCCACATTTCTTCTGGGTTATCTTGTGTGTTTAACATACTACTTTTCTTTAATGCATCTCTAAATGTTTTCGGATTTAAAATCTCCAGCCTGTTTTGATTTTGGTGTGGGATTGTTCTTTTTAGCTTTATCTTGAAACAAGCCCAGTTTTTACGTTTGAAAAACATGTCTTCCATCTGTTCCGAATCAATATGTAGTCGATTTGGTTCTTGTATTCTCCATTTGGACTGGTCAACGTCGATTAACCACTGGCGTGATGTTTGAACATTGTATTTACAATGGCCAAACTGTTTTAGGTTGCAAAATCTAGTAAACGTTTGCCTCGGCTATTTCTAATAACTAACCGATAGTTTTCCTACATTTTGGATGTTATCATTTTTTGTTTATCTTACCTTAGCGATAAAATCACCCTTGATCCTTTAGATGAAATATTTCTTATCGTGTCTTCAATAACGAAGTATAGTCTTTCACGTTATTGTCTATCGCGTCTGAGGTTGGCATATAGACCTGAAGAATGTGCATTTTGTTTGGTGATGCTATTGTTATTTTTATAAGGCTAATCATATACTTATTGTGAAACTTTTTTAGTTACCATAATTGCAACACCATTTTTTCCTGTGTTATTTGCTCCCGATATGTATACAACATGATCTGCCATTCGGAAGTGTCTTCTGCTTTACAATGGATCTCCGAAAGTCCGCATACTTCTATATCCTCTCTTTGGACTTCTCGTTGTAGTATATGCAGTTTGCTTGGTTATCTATACGGTATTTGACTAGAAATTATATAACCTAAATCAGTTTTGTAAACAACCTAAAACAGTTAAATAAAATAAGTCTATTGGGTAGATCGAAATTAAAAATTTTGATAAAAATATAGAGGACAGGTAACGCTAATTATTAAATCTTTACCAAGTGAGTTCAGTTTCGATGTGACTACCTTATTTTGGTGCCCTTAAAATACGAAATAAAATAATATTTGTATCTGTTATTTTTAAGAATTTGAATATGACTAATTAGTAATTTACCGTACAAAAGTACTATATTATACAAAATTTCGAGAAAACGTTAAGCGGAGTGAAGATGAGGCAGTTAAGGAAAATAGCAGGATAAACGAAATTGAAACGAATAAGAGTAAGGATATTAAAAAAGATCAAAAAGCAACGATCCAAGGAACCCAGAGAATATAATAAAGGCCTGCCTTTTATATATACAGTAGACTCTCGATTATCCGAGCCTAGGTTACCCGAGCCCCTCGGTTAACCGAAGCATCCGACAATTGAATATTTGCGGCGAAAAACTTTGTGCTGACTCACCTGAAATTGGAACATTTTATTTAAAATTACAAGATGGATGGACTAACTTCAGACCAAATATTTAACTGTGATTAATCAGGTCTAAACTTTAAAATGTTCCATCGAAAACACTAGCTGCTAAAAATAAAGAACTGCACCAGGTTACAAAAAAATCAAAGAGAGAGTCACAATCATGATTTGCAACAATGCTTCTGGTTCATTAAAATTAAAACCTCGTTTAATTGGAAAATTCAGAATTCCAAGGGCATTCAAAAATGTCAAAATAAATTGCTTACATACTATCTATAGCAACCAACGCAATGTAATGGACGGACTGTAACACTTTTGAGGACTGGTTTTTTAATGACTTCGTGCCAGTCATTGATGCCTACCTAATAAACAAAAATCTGCCCCGGAAAGCTTTGTTGCTGTTGAACAACGCACGATCCCACACCGAATGAATTGATCAGTGGTGACTAAGAGCTGTGTTCCTTCCAACCAATGTGACATCTCTCATCCAACCCCTAGACTAAGGCGTTATAGAAGCTATGAAGAGGAATTTATATCGGAAGCTTCTTCAGGTACTGCTAACTAAGCTGGATGAAGAGCTGACTGTAATTGAGGCATTGAAGAAGATCACGGTTATAGATATTTGCTATTGGATTGCATCTGCTTGGGACAAAGTAAAAGTGTCGATGACTGCGAAGTTGATTTTATAGCCAACCTAGCCAATCAATTACCAGTAGAATAAACAATCGGAAATCAAGACATTATCGATTCGATGAATCTAGATGAAGAAATGGAACTAACATATGATGCAATTGCCAATCTAGTTCTACACGCCACCCATAAAGAAGCAGAAGAAGACACAGATCAGATAACTCAAAAGATTTCTCATTCCGATGCATTGAAGTTCCTTGAAGCAGCTCTAGCATACATCGAGCAACAAGAAGAATCGACACCATCAGACGTCCTCCATTTTCAACGTTGGCGCAACATCGCCTCCTCAAAAAGAGGAATGAAGTTGAAATAAAAATCAATCAAAGACTTTTTTAAACAGTATCATTTATAAGGTAATTTTTTATCTTTTACACTTCTTTTATATTAGTTTTTAGTTATTAAAATAAACACATTATCATTATTTACGTAGGTACACATTTTTCTATCAGTATAACCAATCTTAGTGTTAACCGAGTTTTTTCGGTGTCCGAGGTAGTCACGGTCCCAATTACCTCGGATAATCGCGAGTCTACTGTATATATATATATATATATATATATATATATATATATATATATATATATATATATATATATATACAGGCTGGTGAATCGTCAAACGGGCCATAGGAAACTCAATGGGAAATTCTAAATTGTTGAATTCCTGCTTCCCTAATTATTTTACACCAAAAGTCATGGGAAACTATTTGTAGAGGACTCAAATATGTATCGAAAACAACTGTTAAAATTATTCTGCGACTTAAACGTATTCCAAAATTTTGCTAAAATATAATACATTTTTCTGTGAAAAAATGTGTATTACGTGTTACGTTTTGTCATATTATTGTTTCTGATATTTGACAATATTTAAATCAATTATATTACATTTATCTATGATTTAAATGGCCAAAATTTTGTGATTTATTGTTAAAAAAAAATTAAGTTGATTAAAAAATGTACTCAGTTGAGAGAAAAAAGCAATATTAAAAATTTTTTATTCATGTTTTATTATAACATTTGTTATAGTTTTATGTTTAGAAATTATTATCATATATTATTATTAGGAGTAAAGATCACAGTAACAGCATGATACTATAAATAACAAGATAGGATCTTCCCGTAGCTCAAATCGGTCGGGTTCGCGCATGCCGTCATTGGAGACTAGAATTTGAATTCTTGTTAAAGTTAAATGAGATTTGTATGCATTTTGTGATGAAATTACTAGACGAAAATAAGTTAAGAGGTTTAATAATTACAATAATCGTACACATAAGGATATCTCCAAACTATTTATTAAAGATTATTTATTGATATATACAAAAACTGACATTTCGAACATGCAAGTCTCCAATGACGTCACAAAAACATGCGCAATATCTTATCTTATAGTCAGTGTATCATGAGTAATGCCGGGTCCAGACCAAGCAGACAAAACGAAAACACAATTCTGAAACAAAAACACGATAAATCGGCGACAAAATTTGTCGTCAAAAGACAAAACAAAATTGAGACAAACTGTCCACACCAGAACAACAAAATATAAAAAACAAATTCAGTTGGTGACGTTGTTGTTGTGATTAGTGTTGGTTAACCATGTGGCGTTTTAATAAAGAAAAAAATGAAACTGAAGATTTATTGCTAGCCGCAAGTTGTTTTTTTTTTGCTCTCATCATCATCCCAGGTTGCTAAACGAAAACCCAAACGTTTTTGGATTAGACCAAGCCTAAAAATGCGAGAAAGTTGTTCGATAGACAAATTGTTAGTTCAGCTGCGCGCAGATGATATTGGACTAAGTGGTGAAATTCGATCAAGCTTCAAAATTTTTTTAAGAATGTCCACCGAAGATTTTGAGAATCTAATATGCCTTGTTGGTCCTGCAGTTGCAAAAAGACATACTAACTTTAGAAATGCTATAAGTGTAACAGAACGTTTAGCAATCACTTTAAGATTTTTAGCAACAGGTGATTCCTACCATAACCAAACCATTTTGAACTGAAAAGTTTCCCAGCCCCAGATTTTTTATGTTTCTTGTAGTTTCGTCTTTCTCTAGCATACTGGTTGTTAACATTCTTTATTTTTTTTTAACATCATTTAGTGGCACATTTAGCGATAAAGAAATTTCCTTTAATGCATCGGCTTTCTTGTAGCGATTTTTATAATCTTTATTTTTAGGGTCCCATAATATCGGATGCTCCCTGTAAAGTTCTATTAACTTGCATGTATTTTGTGTATTCCACTTTTTGTCCCCCGACATGTTTAGAAAAATACACTAGTATTTATTTAATCACTACACAACAGAAAAATACACTTGATTTTGATAAAAATTGTACATTCTATTTCTCCTACTGCTTAACTCGTTTTGGTACGCACACGCGTCCACACTGCGTCGACAACTTGTCGTCAAAAACACAGACAAAACACAGACCTTTTGATCTTTACCGACCTGAGACGGGACCTGAAAAAGTTTTCAAATCTGCAAACAAAACAAAATTGTTTCAGAAATGTCTCATCAAATGTTTTCGATTTGTCGCCACTTTGTCGCGAAACATGAATGTTTTTGTTTTGTCTGCTTGGTCTGGACCCGGCATAACAGTATATTGGAATTCATTGAATTGTTGTATAACTTAACATGGAATTAAAATTTTAGTGAATTAGAATATCTTACGTTAAATAAAGATCCGGTAATGGCAGGAAAAGGTTCGCGCTATTGCCTGAATACAACATTATGCGATTTTTCGTCAACTGAGTACATTTCATTATATTGATCGATTTGTAAAGAATATAATTTATTGTTCACAAAGTAATAATGTTCAATAGTAGTAGTATTTAGTAAAATTCATTGTTTATAATTTAATCATAAAATAAAAAAATTGACAATTCAAATTGTCAAACATCTGACATAAATATGATAAAACACAAACGTCCTAATATATATTCTTGCATTACGTGTGGCATAACTTTTAGGGGTGGCCTGAAAAATGTATTATATTTGTGCAAAATTTTTAAGTACATTTGAGTCGTAGAACGGTTTTAACATTTGTTTTTAATTCAGATTTTAGTTCTCTACAAATAGTTTTTTATGACTTTTGATCTAAAATAATTAGGGAAGCAGCAATTCAATAATTTAAAATTCTCATTGAGTTTCCTATGGTCCGTTTGACGATTCACCACCCGGTATATATATATATATATATATATATATATATATATATATGTAAATACTTTTTTCTTTTTGGGTGTGGTAGTCAATAAAAAATAGAGCTTTGCTAAGGCGTACTATTTATTCTGAATTCCGAGCTTTCGGTGGTTATTTGCCACCTTTATCAAGGTCTACAATGAAAATTACTGTGTTATAACATTAGGCTGATGTAATATAAAAGTTATAAAAACTTACCAGAAAGTAAGATTCATAGCATATAAAACACAACGTTAAATAACATGATGTGATCTGAATTATTGAAGGCATTAAAAATTTTAAAAACTTTAAAATACTTAAAAATTAAAGAACATGTTACAAAGTTTAAAAAGTAAAAAATAAGACGACATGTTTGACAAAAAACAGTCGTCTTCGCAGGTTTGAATTCAGTCACATCTCACGAACAGAAAGAGGTAGTAGGAGGAACTATTGTTGTTTAAATAGTTCGATGTAACTACAAAAAACAAACTTTCAAACTGATGTCTAACAAGATGCCGTTTGTGATTTTTAGGTACTACCAACCATGTTACCAACTTAGAAATGAGAGGGAAATTTAAAAAAAGGTTTTATTATTGTCAAAAATAAAAAGAAAATAGTATTTAGTAAATAGGTTTAGAAAAAACAAACAAACAAAACAAAATGAAACATCTGAATAATAACTGAAGTTAATCATGATAATTATAGCAATTAATAATGGAATTTACGAAACATGAAGCACTCTGAGATGCAGAAAACCCTAGTCAAAAGTCAAAATAAAATTGTAAATTTTGCTAAGATTCTGGATCTCAGATCTTTTATTCAGATTGTTGTTATCACTCCTGCTGATATGTACCATTTCTAAGAATGTTCTCTTAAATTTATTTTTCTCTCTGGCTAATATTTTAACATTGTTGAAATCTATCTTATGGTCTAGATCGATAGTGTGTTCTGCCAAAGCACAAGTGGTTTATTTAGTCTACAGTCACTCTTATGAGAAATGATACGACTAGACAGATTTCTTCCAGTTTCACCAATGTACGTGGATGGACATTCAGTACATTGAATGCAATAAACAACATCTCTTGATTCTAAAGTAGTTAGGGGTTGTTTTATTTTGCTATATAGCTGACGTATGGTTTTGATGTTCTTGTTAGCTATTTTGATGTTCTTAAATTCTTTGAAAATTTTAGTAAGTTCTACGGTTAGTTTTGGAATATACGGAAGGGCATAATAATACACACTTGTTTGAGAAGCATTGTTTTGTGCTGAGGGCACTGATTGAGAATTAGTAAGAATGTTGTTTCTGTTAACAAATGGAACATTAAAAATTAATTTGTTAATCAGTCTTAGAGGATATGAATTTTCAACAAAAATATTCCGTAAGAGGTTAAGATCATGTTGGAGATGATCTGGATGTGATAACCTTTTGACACGTTCTTTCATTGCTAGGACTAGGTTGGTTTTCATTCTAGGAGGATGATGGGAATGGTAGCTTATGAATCTATTGCTACATATAGGTTTTCTATACCATTGTGTTTTCACAACATTATCCTCACATCTGTGCAAACGCATGTCAAGGAAGGGCAAAGATCCCTCCCGCTCTTCCTCGCACGTGAATTGCAAGTGTGGGTTTTGTTGGTTGAAAACATTTAAAGTAAATTGTATGGAGTCTGCTGGTAGTGCCAAGATTAAGTCATCCACGTATCTTTTAATAAAAGGTATTTCAAAATTGATTTGTTGCAAACAATCTTTAATCAAATCGTCTAAGACATAATTACAAAGAATTGGTGAAATGGTGGACCCCATTGGAGTACCAAAGACTTGTTTGTAGTAACAGTCATTAAAAATAAAAACATTTGAGTCAAAAACAAAAGAAATGAGTTTTTTGATATTAGATAAGTTAAGAGTTGTGTGCATTGATATGTCATCCCAGTGTTTCTCAACACTAACCAAAATTGTTTGTAAAGGTAAATTAGTAAACAAAGACACTACATCAAAACTAACGAGCTTATAATTGATAGGTAATTTTAAGTTATTAATAAAAGAACTGAAACTGAAAGAGTCCTGAATGCAGAAATCATTGTTACTGTAGGTTTCTGTGAGAATATTGGTTAAAAAACTTGCTATGGGGCCATTAGGTGTACCTATTGAGGAAACTATTGGTCTCATAGACAAAGTAGGTTTATGAATTTTTGGAAGTGCATAAAATCTAGGAGCAATTGAATTATAAATTTTCAAAGTTTTTCCAACTGATTGATCTATTTGATTCTCCTTTACCAAATCAGAAACTAGGAAACTTGGAAAAACTTTGAAAATTTATAATTCAATTGCTCCTAGATTTTATGCACTTCCAAAAATTCATAAACCTACTTTGTCTATGAGACCAATAGTTTCCTCAATAGGTACACCTAATGGCCCCATAGCAAGTTTTTTAACCAATATTCTCACAGAAACCTACAGTAACAATGATTTCTGCATTCAG
Source organism: Diabrotica balteata (assembly GCA_918026665.1). NCBI lineage: Eukaryota > Metazoa > Arthropoda > Insecta > Coleoptera > Chrysomelidae > Diabrotica > Diabrotica balteata. The sequence goes on along the minus strand of OU898279.1, from coordinate 23,075,328 downwards.
GACTCTTTCAGTTTCAGTTCTTTTATTAATAACTTAAAATTACCTATCAATTATAAGCTCGTTAGTTTTGATGTAGTGTCTTTGTTTACTAATTTACCTTTACAAACAATTTTGGTTAGTGTTGAGAAACACTGGGATGACATATCAATGCACACAACTCTTAACTTATCTAATATCAAAAAACTCATTTCTTTTGTTTTTGACTCAAATGTTTTTATTTTTAATGACTGTTACTACAAACAAGTCTTTGGTACTCCAATGGGGTCCACCATTTCACCAATTCTTTGTAATTATGTCTTAGACGATTTGATTAAAGATTGTTTGCAACAAATCAATTTTGAAATACCTTTTATTAAAAGATACGTGGATGACTTAATCTTGGCACTACCAGCAGACTCCATACAATTTACTTTAAATGTTTTCAACCAACAAAACCCACACTTGCAATTCACGTGCGAGGAAGAGCGGGAGGGATCTTTGCCCTTCCTTGACATGCGTTTGCACAGATGTGAGGATAATGTTGTGAAAACACAATGGTATAGAAAACCTATATGTAGCAATAGATTCATAAGCTACCATTCCCATCATCCCCCTAGAATGAAAACCAACCTAGTCCTAGCAATGAAAGAACGTGTCAAAAGGTTATCACATCCAGATCATCTCCAACATGATCTTAACCTCTTACGGAATATTTTTGTTGAAAATTCATATCCTCTAAGACTGATTAACAAATTAATTTTTAATGTTCCATTTGTTAACAGAAACAACATTCTTACTAATTCTCAATCAGTGCCCTCAGCACAAAACAATGCTTCTCAAACAAGTGTGTATTATTATGCCCTTCCGTATATTCCAAAACTAACCGTAGAACTTACTAAAATTTTCAAAGAATTTAAGAACATCAAAATAGCTAACAAGAACATCAAAACCATACGTCAGCTATATAGCAAAATAAAACAACCCCTAACTACTTTAGAATCAAGAGATGTTGTTTATTGCATTCAATGTACTGAATGTCCATCCACGTACATTGGTGAAACTGGAAGAAATCTGTCTAGTCGTATCATTTCTCATAAGAGTGACTGTAGACTAAATAAACCCACTTGTGCTTTGGCAGAACACACTATCGATCTAGACCATAAGATAGATTTCAACAATGTTAAAATATTAGCCAGAGAGAAAAATAAATTTAAGAGAACATTCTTAGAAATGGTACATATCAGCAGGAGTGATAACAACAATCTGAATAAAAGATCTGAGATCCAGAATCTTAGCAAAATTTACAATTTTATTTTGACTTTTGACTAGGGTTTTCTGCATCTCAGAGTGCTTCATGTTTCGTAAATTCCATTATTAATTGCTATAATTATCATGATTAACTTCAGTTATTATTCAGATGTTCATTTTGTTTTGTTTGTTTGTTTTTTCTAAACCTATTTACTAAATACTATTTTCTCTTTTTATTTTTGACAATAATAAAACCTTTTTTTAAATTTCCCTCTCATTTCTAAGTTGGTAACATGGTTGGTAGTACCTAAAATCACAAACGGCATCTTGTTAGACATCAGTTTGAAAGTTTGTTTTTTGTAGTTACATCGAACTATTTAAACAACAATAGTTCCTCCTACTACCTCTTTCTGTTCGTGAGATGTGACTGAATTCAAACCTGCGAAGACGACTGTTTTTTGTCAAACATGTCGTCTTATTTTTTACTTTTTAAACTTTGTAACATGTTCTTTAATTTTTAAGTATTTTAAAGTTTTTAAAATTTTTAATGCCTTCAATAATTCAGATCACATCATGTTATTTAACGTTGTGTTTTATATGCTATGAATCTTACTTTCTGGTAAGTTTTTATAACTTTTATATTACATCAGCCTAATGTTATAACACAGTAATTTTCATTGTAGACCTTGATAAAGGTGGCAAATAACCACCGAAAGCTCGGAATTCAGAATAAATAGTACGCCTTAGCAAAGCTCTATTTTTTATTGACTACCACACCCAAAAAGAAAAAAGTATTTACATATATTTTTTCCAAACTAGTCAAAAAACTTTGGACTACCTTGTCTATATATATATATATATATATATATATATAGGGAAAGAACAAGAAGAAAAGAAAATCAATAGACAAACGACTTGTCGAGAGGAAATCGACGTGTTTTCGAGAAGAAAATTAAAAGAACTGTGAAAGACTTTAGGGAAAATAAGAAAAAAATATGCTACCCATGGACTATAGCAAGCAATTCATCACGATATAATGGACCTTTATGGAATATAAAAAACATAACTAAAAAATATATTGAATGGTAACTACTAATTATTCACTGGACTATATACTAAGTGAGGCAAATGAAAATGTATTCGTTCCAGTTAGTGTAAGAAGAAAGTGGTACAGACATTAATAATAACATAATTTACTACTCTACCTTAATGTTGGTAATTAGATTTGATCGTTATATGTTTTATTTGATCTTTAGAAGAATTTAAATTACGAAGCTTATGTATTGACAAGATGGATAAAATTCTTTGGAATTTTATATCTACCTAAGTGATTTCATAATAGTACAAGCAATCAGATAAGACAGAAATCCTTCTCACGGTATACACATCTGTCTACAAGCATTTTAATGTCTAAATAAATTTTTTCTTCTTCGCTTTAAAAAACTTGAAAAGAATTCCTATAACAAGAAATTAAAAAACTTGGTGCTGTAAGTTAAGGTTATAATTAAGTTAACAAATCACAGAACTAATAGGATATATATATATATATATATATATATATATATATATATATATATATATATATATATATATTTAAATCTTTTAGCGAAAGCCGCTATCGCTTTATTATATTAAAAGGCCAAATATATGGCCTAGGAGACAAATTCGTTAAACTTCCCGTACTCGAATCGGTATCACTAAAGTGTTATGATCATTTCGGCCTATCCCAGCCATCGTCAGACATTTGGGCTGATACAAATTCAAACTCGGAAAGTAAAGCGAATGTCTCCCAGAACTTCACTACAGCGTAGTTAGCTTACAAAGGCGCCCCCTGCTTTGGTGGCCGTGAACGAAACGATATGATAATATCGTTTCTTTCGTTTTAATTTTTAATTATAATTTCCGCGGGATTTACATGTGATTTTAGTTGTTTTCCGGGTTTGACTCCGCGTTAACTAGTTTTGGTTTTTAGAAAAACCATTGTTTTGACGACGTTTCGGCAAGGTCACACTTGCCATTGTCAAGTCAGATTAGTTCTGCTTCATCTTGATGTTTCAGGAGAACTGATTTCTCGTTTCGATTTCTGGTTTTCTAAAAACCAAAACTACTTAACGCGGAGTCAATTCCGGAAAACAACTAAAATCAAATCATATATATATATATATATATATTATATATATATATATATATATATATATATATATATAAATCGTGACACATCATTAGACTGACTATATCGGCAAAACAAATATTATCTAGACATTAGACACATTATTTTTCTAGACTACAAGTCTATGGGAGATTTTTAAGGAGCCATTTGTCCCAGCATAAATCACAATACTACAATATGTAATGACAACTTTAGAAACTATGTCGTCAATTCTTATCGGTAAGTACATAGGTAAGCTAACTTAGCACCCAAGGAAGACAGGACTTTTTGGCCAAATATATTTGTACGGCCTTTATAACTTTCGGTAGACATACAAAAGTAATCTCCGATGCTAGACGATTCTTTTGAAACCTAGAAATGTTTTAAAAGCTTCAAAGTTTTGTTCTGTTGTTCTAAAAATATTCACTTTTAGAATAACCTTCTTTTTGTGTGCCATGCATGTTTTCAAGCGTTGGCTTTCGTCATGACAATAAGCTGCTGGAATGCTTGAAGGTCAGTAGATAAATAAAATTAGATCCTCGATCGTTCGATCTATCCGTTGTCAAATGTTACGCAGTCAGAACAGTTGTTAATGACCAACCAGAGTAAGCGATATTTTTAGGTCCACTTATTATATGATCGAAGTACTGGACCTTTCTCGTTTTCATGGAGTTAATTAATGCTCGATGTTTGTGCATGGTTTCTAGCACATGTTCGATGGATATTTACTGTGAGCTATGAACACAATTAGACACGTGTCCAAGGAGAGACTTCCTTTCGTTCTTTTTCTTCTTCTTGTTGTAGAACATGGCTCTGTTTATTTGTGATGTTGATGTTGACTGTCATACCACCTCTTCAAGGGTCTTCCTAGTAATATTTTTATATTGAGTTTATGTGTTTTTGGCCATTTCGCGAGTTTTTCTGGGTCCATACTGTCGACATCATGTCTTCATTTGCAGAATCTTGCTAGTGTCTATATCACTACATCCTGGACTCCAGAACACTCCTGGAGTCTTAACACTAATTTTTCTGAGCACTATTTATTTCGTTTTTATTTTCGTTAATGGTTAAGTCCTTTTCATGCATACATTGTTTACTGCGTTTAACTGAGTTTAAAGGTCTTCTAGACTATTTGCCAATATGGGAGTATCATCTACGTATCTGATATTTGTACCCTCTAGATGATTGATTGGGGGTTACACAAATAACGGTACTAAGCTCGGGCTTCAGTCTGGTAGAGGTATTTTGGTCGGGGTTCTTGTTACAGCTCAAATATCACGTATCAATTAAAGAAGTACTTACAACACAAAGACAAGAAGTTAGAAGAGAAGATAAGAGATAAGAAAAGAAAAGTTATTTGGGCACCACCCTATTTTTAGAGGAACAGGGAAACCTTAAGGCACATAGAAAATGATGACGAGAAAGGTAAGGTACAGCTAGAGAACTTACGAGAGAATAAAATAAACCGTGAGAGAAAAGGTATCGGAATTATGCGGTACACTCCTAATATTTCGACACATATACTCAAAATATACGATCAAACAAATAATAATATAATTCAATAAAAAATGCCTGGAAGAGAAACACAAAAATAAAAATTCAAATTATATAAAAAAAATATAAAAGAAATAAAAAGCAAATAGTTCTTTAACAAAATTATATTTAGGTATATTTGTTAAAGTAAATGTACTATACCAAATTTTATTGAACAGTTAAATGGCATGATTATTGCGCAACTTATTATTAATTACAAACAATAAATATCTCTTTGAAAAATAGTTATAAATAATTTAGTATCCTCAAGAATAAGAAAAAGGCAAGGAACATTATAATTATATCTACGTCAATATTTGGCAAGCAAGTGAATTTTACGCCTTGAGGATACTTAAACATGAAGTTACTAGGTTTTTGATCGTGATCACTTCAAATCTAAGAATAAAATTTATCAGAAATATGATCTACATATAAAATAAATTGTACGTTATTTATACGTATATATTATCCTGTATTTTTATACTCAGTCAAACTAAACCTCCATAAATAAGAAGGTACACTGAACTGAAGTCATAAGTCAACTTCTCAAGATTTTGTTATCACAGTTTAGTCAATAAAACTTATACTCACGAAACAGGTGTATTCAGATAATGGTATTACGCCCTCAATAAGCCACTTGACTTCGGTCCGTACAACAGGTAGTTGGGATGACACGCCCACAACGAATTACGGTCTTCCTAACGTAATCCCTTAGATTGTGTTAGGCCGACGAAAAGAGGCAGCCAGACCGGAGTAGTACAGGTAGTTGAGATAAAATGAATATTATTTTCAAAGTTCATTTATTCGAGCATTCAACCTCATTTCATTTAAAATGAATATGACTGATGATCGAGGTGAACGAACGTAGCGGTGAATGCGTGAATAGTGTACACGTGTGAACGGTGTAAACTATGAACGGTGTAGAGTATGAACGGTGTAGAATTTAAAACGGTGTAAAATCTGAACGGCAAGTGACTTCAATTGGAAGACGTCGCCGATTGTCGAAGATAAGACCGCTTGCTACAGGAACCAACTTGGAAATGAACATCGGATTGTGAACCGATATTATGTGATATTATTTCGCCACCGATTTTAACACCTAGCTATTTGCAGTATTTTAAATACTATTTCAGAGTAGGTATCAAACAACATCGGTGACACTATCCTGATTGTATGAGCGACGCCTAAAGTTCTAGCGCAGACAACTACTGACTAAAATTAAAGCAGCTCTCGACCCGACACACTGTGACCTTTACAGATCCATTCTGCTTTCCCGTTACTTAAAGCTCCTCATCCAGTCCTATTCCCTTAATAAGTTTTCACAACTTTGAGAGGGGTCTTTTCATATAGACTATAGACTAATACTTTTAGTTTTTCCTGTCCGAGTTCTAGATACTGCAGACGTGAGGCCTTGACACTGACATGTGTCCTTTTTTTCAAGATAAAACCGACAAGTATCTTTTTTAGACAAAAGGGTATGGTACAATTTGTCTACAAAAATATCTATATCCCTGTGGGGTTACGTTAGGCTAGGTTGATTTTAAGCAAAACCTCCTTAATTCGAACAATATCCTAATTGAAATCTTTAGTGACAATATCTATAAAACTTACAACATTAAATATTACATTATCTAAGCAATATTAATACATCAGCCTGTATTTTTATGTTAGCTCTGAGAAAATCTTATTATTTTCGTATAAAAAGTCATATTTTCTGCGAATGCAAGAAAGTACGTACTCGCACTTGGTATATATTTATTTCAACATAAAGAAAGAACAGCCATAACCTATCTAAAACATAATAATGTTGGTATAGCGTGTATTCTAGTTGTTTGAGTAGATTTAAAATAACATCTTCGTGTAAATAAGACAATTTAGTTCTTCTTATATACTAATATTACAGTAAAACTTGCAAGCAATTTATAAAACTTGCAAAGAAAAAATAATATGCTATTTATGTACATACAGTGACAGGTAAAATGTAATTTCGTAAAAAATTATTTACGTAAATAGTTTTTTCCATTTACGAAATCTTTTGGTTATTATAAAACCTTACCATTTTTTAAATAATCTTTTTTGAAAAAAATATCCAGGGTTAAATAAAAATTATAAAATGTCATTTTAATTACAGTCAATTGTAGCTTAATCCCAAATAAACAAAATATTGTTACGAACATGCATTCAGCGTGTCCCGTGTAGCGGTTGCATCTCGAAAGCGACTCGAAGTTTCCAGGCATATCGAGTGGGAATGTTCTAGAACATAGTAACTTTGGTATATGTATATGTAACGATATTAGGAGTTAGTTTAGTTGTTAAGATAGTACCGAACTGTAAACTTATAAATAAATACTTCTTACTTACTTACTCGTGGGTTTTAGCCGACTCGACAACATGCCTCCACTGTTTTCTGTCTTGAGCAACCTCCATCCAATTCTCCACGCACATAGTGCTTAGGTCTCCTGCTATATTATCTCGCCACCGGAGACAAGGGCGTCCGCGTAGTCTCCTTCCAGTTGGGACTTCCTCCCACACCAGTCTTACTGTTCGTTCGTCAGAATGTCTTCTGAGGTGTCCTGTCCATTGGATTCTTTTGGACTTTATTTCTTTTATGATGTTGGCGTCTGGGTAAAGTTCTTCAAGCTCTTTATTAGTTCTTATCCTATATTGTCCTGATGCTTCATCAAGCACCGGACCAAAGATCTTCCTTAGGATTTTTCTTTCCCAAACACGTAGTCTCTCTTCATTTGCCTTTGTTATCGTCCACGTTTCGCTTCCATACATCACAACGGGTCGTATGATTGTTTTATAGACCTGTATCTTCGTACGTCGTGTTAGTTGTTTTGATTTTATAAGGTTTTGGAGGGCAAAAATACATCTGTTGCCGGCCTGAATCCTGTTGTTTATTTCTTGTGATCCGTTATTGTCTTCAGTTATTGTTGTTCCAAGATACTTGAATTCTCTAACGCGCTCAAAGTTAAAGTCATCGATGGTAATGTTCTGACCGATTCTGTCTCTGCTTTGGTTATTGCGGCTCATATACATATATTTCGTCTTGTTTTCGTTGATTTGGAGCCCCATCGTCCCTGCTTCCTTCTTAAACCTTACGAAAGTCTCCTTCATCCTTAATCGCGTGTTTCCTATTAGATCTATATCGTCTGCAAATGCCAGTAGTAAGTTTGGTCCTTTTCGATGAAATACTGTATTCGGTTTTTCGATTCTTGCACTTCTGATTATGTGCTCCAGAGCTAAGTTGAAGAGTTGTGGTGAAAGTGCATCTCCCTGTTTTAGACCATTGTTTATTTCAAATGTCTCCGAGTATTGTTGTCCAACTCTCACCTTACATCGTAACCGTTCCATACACATCCGTATCAACCGGACTAGTTTTTTTGGAAAGCCAAGTTCCTGCATCGCTGTCCACAGTCTGTCCCTACATACTCTATCAAATGCTTGTTTAAAATCTGTGAACATCTGATGAAGCTCACGATCAAACTCCCAGCATTTTTCCATTATCTGTTTTATTGTGAATATCTGGTCAATTGTAGAGCGGCCTGGTCTAAATCCGCATTGATAATCTCCAACGATTTCTTATGTGTATGTTTTGGTTCTTTCTAGCAGGATGTTTGCAAGGATTTTGTAGGTGGTGTTTAGGAGTGTTATTCCCCTGTAGTTAATACTTTGCTTTTTGTTTCCTTTTTTGTGTATTGTTATAAATAAATATATTTATATAAATTCGAACCGCTTGTTTTATTTAATCTCGCTACAATATTTAAAATAGTTCATAATTAAGACAATTATTTGACTAGAGCCATTAGAAGAAAAAGAAGAACATTGGAGTGTTTAAGATTTGTAGGAATAAAGAAAAAATGTGTTGAATCTGTTAAATATGAAAAAGAAACTGTTAACAATAATGTGACCAAATTTTGGCTATAGCAACAAACCTTCATTTACTTAGGACGTAATTTGAAACAAGTATATTAAAGAACACGCTCAGATATTTCTGTTACAGCCAATCTTCATTAAGCTTAAAAAAACCATCTGTTCGTGGCACATTTAGAACAGCTTGAGAATACTTTCCAAGACTACATTGAGCTGACGACGAAAAATTTCAAATGAGTGATTATGTAGCTATTGATAACAGTTCAGTTTACAAATAGAAAGATCGTGAGACAAAATATATCACAGTGGTTAGCAACATGCACATCTTCAAAGAGAAAACCACTGTTCTGAGGACATGAAACTACGAAACACGTGAAAAAGTAGCGCGTTCAGAAACTATTACCGATAAGAATATTCATATGGTCGGTTGATCACTTTGATGACGTCGACCTATTTAATTCAATGGATCATTCATTCAATGGTTCAAGGGATGGTGAGTTAAAGTCTTTTATTACTTCCTTCATTCATCAATAGTTAACGCTACATTCTGTACAAACATTTTCATCATAAAAATCAGCCTCGCGAAGGAGCTCTCATACACATAGCATATAAAGAAAGCGGCCTAAATCAAATCCTGGTTCAGTTGACAAGTTAAAAAAGGCCGTCTTGTTGTTGTTAGTTGTCCTCTGCCAATCAAAGGCATTTACCGTAGATATCCTAATTGCAGTTCAAACAGGAAAAAGAAGAGAACCAATGTCATATTTTTGATACCAATGTCATTTTATTTTTGTATTTAGATGTAGCATTAGAAATCTTTACCAGTGAGTTGCAAATGGCAAACGTTACCACTGGGAGCAATATTTACCACCCCATAAAATCAAAATTTAACCACCCCATAATTTAACAAAATTTAAATTTCATTTTTTTTTATTAGGCAATTAATTATCTTCTATTTGATTTTAAAATTTTCAAAAATATTCATTTTAACAAGAAAAATTAATGCTGCACCTTAAGCGTTAAGAGTTGGGAAATACTCCATTAAGCAATAAGTTCATTCAATAAAACAATTCAATTAACAATAAGCTTAATACTAACAAAAATAAATGATCGAATTAACCAGCAATAACAAGAGGAGATATCTGATCGAATTATTAAGTATTAAATGCTAATACTAAGTATGTTGTACTTATGTCAACATATTCGACCTCATACACCGGAAAAGTGATACTTTGTAGGTCGCAAAGATACTCCAGCGTCCAGCATCCTCAGTCAGTATCACTTACCGGAATGTAAATATCTAAAATTAAAATATAATAACTTAAACAGTAATTATCTACAAAGAAGTTTATTACAACTTTATTGGTACTTTAATAGAAATAGTTTTTAGTTTTATCTCTTTGATAAATTGACCGCTACAAAAATTTCTGAAACTTTATATCGCAGTATTTCTCCATTAAGAGAAATAGTAGATATAAAACTTATAAATTGCTTCAATTTATACCATATTTTCTACAGATAATATCCGATATCAATACGGTGGACATGATGGCTGAAATATAAATTTTTCTGAACATGTTCACGGCAATTAACATATTTATCGTATCTGGAATGCCATATAACACTGCTAAAACTGGTTTTCTACTGTATACAGGGTGACTTTTCTATAAAATAATAATTTTACTTAAGCTTAAGATTGTGATTAGAAGTAAGTTAGTTTAACTTACTTTATTGCAATCTGTTATCATAATAACAGTAAACAATATGTTTGAAAGAGATAAAAAAATTACACTGTGGGTAACAACTGTGAAGTTACCCGCTACAACCCACAAGTTTCCATAAATATTAATATCTGTATATCTGTATATCTTCAACATTATTCAAAATATACCTCGAAGCACCACTCACCAAATGGAAGAAAAAATCTAGGAATATGGGCATACCACTAATGGACTTAACTTTGTAGACTCTGTGCTTTCCGGATGATCATCATCGCACAGGACTCTGAAGACCTTAGTTACATGATGCGAAAAGCATTAGAAGAGTTTACAGAGTGGGGTTTGGAAGTGAATATGGAAAAAACTGAGTACATGAGTATCGGAGGAGATCAACATAACCTTCTCGTAGAGGAAAACCAAGAGATTAAACTATGTGACGACTACAAATACCTCGGAGTAAAGATCACTCAGGACGGAAAATTAGATGCAGCCATTAAGGAACAAAATACACAGGGAAGAAAAGGCACAGCCTTACTGAACAGCGTACTGTGGGATAAAAGCATCTCTAAGTAAAATAAAAGAAGAATATACAACACCATAATAAAAAGTATCACAACATATGGATGCAAAGTGTGGCCCCTAAAAGACAGAACAGAGAAAATTCTTAGAGCAAAAGGAATGGACTTCTGGCGCCGCTCAGCGGGAATCTCTAGACGCGACAGAATAACAAACGAGAGAGTCCGAGAAATCATGGAGGTTACACATAATATTGTTGATGACGTCAAAACGACACAACTCAATCGGTATGGACACGTAAGGAGAATAGAATACCAAGACAAATTCTTGAATGGCAACCAAGAGGTAGGCGGAGACCGGGAAGGCCTAGAAGAAGTTGAAGAGAAGTAGTTGATAAAGAAATCAGGGTAAGAGAAGTGGAAGACGATCTATGGAACGATAGAATGAGATGGAGATTGGAAATCGAAAGACGTCGAAGAATGTTGTAAACCGACAAGAATGTTGTAAACCGGGGTGACATTTCGTTGCGTTATGCCTTCGATGTTGTGGTTACTGTAAGCCTGAAATTTCGAATAATCGACTGGTATTTATGGGCTTAGTTTCGAGCGTCAAATTACCTTTAGCCTGGTTTGATTCTATAACTCTGCCAGTGGGGTGTTTAGCAGAGAACTGTCAAAAAATAACGCTGATGTCCTAAGCCCAGCTCTGCGAGGACAGAAACCTCGTAGAAAAACAAAGGCTGGCTTAATCCTGATGTTGAGTATCCGTAGAAACTTTGAAAACATAGCTTTTAGATCCTTCGCCTAAAAATATTTGGAGTAAGAAGTCTCAGAAAATTTACCAGAGAAACAATTAACTTGTGGCTCTCAAGCGTTCATAGTCATCTTCCATGCTGGCTGTTCCTATTATATCAAAGTAAAAGTGTTGGATAATTCTCCCATAGACAGAGAACGTGAGCTAAATTTAGACTGTCGTAAATGCTATTTTTAACTTACTGATTATCGTTGCAATAGTAATCCTGCTGAGAACGATAGAAAAGGCAGGTTCGAACGTTTAGTTGACGCTTTTAGTCGAGCTCGAAATGAGTTTTATAAAATTATTCTAAAACCGATTTGGAGTTACGGAATTTGACTATGGAAAATAGCAGCTAGATCCAATATCGATATTCCTGAAATATTAGAATTGAAAGTCCTCCCAATGATATCTAATACTCCATGGTATGTTACGACTACATTTTTTATTGCCGATTCGGATTCTAGCTGAAAAAGCGCCACAGATGGCGTTGTAATCGCAGAAAAACATATACAGATTAAAAGTCTGCAAACTAATTATTATGGTACAGAATACAGTTTTTTACAGAATTTGGCAATAAAAAGGGGGTTTCCTTTAAGATTTCAAAATTGCCAATCACCCTTCCTTCAAGGGACGGGGTGGGGATTGTATTTTGGGTATCATTCGATAGGTTTTTGAAAAATATTAAACACGTGTTTTTTAGTTTTTTAATCAGATGTAAATTTTGCGAAATATTCGATAGTCCCTCTTCTTGCGAGACAAGATCTCTTGCGATTGTTTGATCTCTTTCCCAAGCGCATTGAAACTTCTCACTCCCTCTCACCTAACCAAAAAAGACACTGCTATATTACTTGATGTAACACAGAGTCACAATCCACAACGAAAAAAAATGGTGTCGTCAATTAGCTCTACAGACTGTTCAGTCTATGTTATTATATACGTCTATGGTGTATACCAGCATTTTCATATAAATATAATAACCTAACTAGACGCTCCCATAAATGTGTATCCCGATATATTCAAACTTTAGGCCATGCACGTGCTATTAACTGAAACAAATTAGTTTTATTAACGTATTAAATGTAATTAGTCCTGCATAATTCGGTTATTAAATTCTCTTTTGTACTATTTTGAATTGGAAATACATTCAAATTGTAATATTATCAAATTTGAGTATAAATTTTCAATTAATTAAAATTTTATCGATCAAGTATCGAAATAACCTCTGACTTACACCTGAAATTTTCAATTTTTGGTTTAAATATTTCTATTAGATGCTATAAAAATAAATATTTTAGTCGTAATACAAGCAGTGGCGTAATATAAGAAAAGTCTAGCTGGGCCATATTTATCCTTAATTGGTAAGTTGAAAAAATATCAAACAAACAAACAAAATTCGTGCCATTTTTTATATTATATACTACACTTGAGTGCAAAAAAGCGAGATTTGAGATTATACCTCCTGTTTCAATGTGAGAAGTAATGTGAAGTAAAGAAGATGTATTTAAAATCTAAGTTAAAAGAATGGCGCTTTGCCTATGAATGATCATTGGTAGAGAGACCAGAGAAAAAACCTAGTACCTTCTGCTCGATTACATATACAGGCAAAATAACAACAAAAATTGCCAAACACATAAAAAAAAAGGAATAACACCAGCTTTCCGAACAAATGACAACCTAGGCAAATATATTAAAAATAACAAGAGCCAAAATAAAATACACTTAAATAATGGTGTGTACAAACTTCAATGTGGCGACTGCCCAAAAACTTACATCGGTCAAACTGGTAGAAACTTTGATAAACGAATAACAAAACATAAAAGGGCTTTCAAGAATAGAAAGACAGATTCAACATACGCACTTCACCTTCTAGATCATAATCATTCTTTTAATGACAAATTTAAAATTCTTCACATTCAAAATAAAGGCCTTAAGCTATCTTTGTTAGAATCTATGGAAATCAACAAATTAAAAAACACAGATATAATTCTGAATAACTAACTTGAGACAAACAGTTCTCCCCTCCTCAAAATATTTCATAAGAGACTATAAATTTGTAAACCCAAGCCAAAAATAGATCACTTGAGAAAGGCAATCAGCCGAAACAGCTGTAGTGACAAGTTTTAAAATAAATTTTGTGGAAGTTTGAAAACAAAGTTTTCAGTGTTTTATACTTTTTATTTGTTTAATATTTAAAAATTGCCTTGAAGTCCCCTTAAATTCATTTTATAAAACCTTAATGTTCCCTTGAATTCATAGTAATTTATAAAACCTTTATAAAACTCACAGAAGACAACATTTAAAACTTTTATTTGATGGTACACCCCAAGTATCCGTGCTTAGTCCACATTATTATTTCTAGTGGCAATAAATGATATATTCTAAAATATTCAAGCCACCTTACAAGCCCGTTTATACTGTGACGACCTAGTGGTATCTATTAAAGGCAAAAATGTCTCCTTAATGTCCTCAATTCTTCAAAACTTTGTAGATACTCTCGAAAATTGGTCCCACCTTACAGGTTTTCAATTTTCAATAGAAAAATCAATAGGAGTTGTATTCTCTTCAAGCTCTTTGCCACAACCCCCAACCCTAAGAATCTATGAGAAACAAAATCCACAAGGAAAAATTCCTGTAGCCATAAGGCATTATGACCTAGTAAGTATAACCATCTTTTGTTTTTCAACCATAGTCAAAATTTCAAAATCTCGTTTGTTTTAACTAAATGGTTTATACTTATTTTTAGGCATTTTCGATTTTAATAACCTGATGATGGACTGTGTAGTCCGAAAACGTTTGTTTTATTGATATGGCCCTTTTAAGGGTTTTTTAAATAAATATACCCATTTACAAAGATTAACCTCTTTTTTTTTTTCTATGAGAAACAGCCGGAGTTCAGAGATCATCACAAATTCTTGGGTTTAATTTTTGATTCAAAGCTTACATGGAAAGATCTCATTTTACCACTCATCCTTTCCTGTAATAAAAGACTAAATGTGTTAATATCTCTTTATAACAAAAGCTGGGGCTCAGACCAATCCACTCTACTTTTTCTGTATAAATCTTTAATACGTTCTAAGCTAGACTATGGAGCAATTGCCCATTTCACTGCTAATCAAACTCTTCTTAAATTATTAGATGGCATTCATAATAAAAGTCTAAGATTAATTACAGGGGATTTTCCAAATTACCCGGTACCCACCATTTATAGTCTTTTAAGAGAGCCACCGCTAAATCGCCGCCATGTGTTCCTCGCCCTATCACATGCAGCCTCAGTTGCTTGTAATATTTTAAAACCAATGTATCAAAATACTTTTACAAATAAATATGTATGTAAACAAATTCTAAGATATTCCCTATACTAAAAAACCATATTAGGAAAGAATTTAATCCATGCTTTAAAATCTAAACACTAATTTTCCGGATGTTTTCTCCTCGAATATTAAATAGCCAGAGCCATGGCTGATCGATTGACCAATCTGTGATACATTAATGGCCTATTTCGATAAATACAATAAACCGATTCTCTTATTCGGTTAAAGTTCGAGGTCCTCTTAGAAAAGTACTGTATACTACTATACAGTACTATCCAAACAATGGCCTGAAGACTGGACAAAATCTACAATAACGACCATACATAAAAAAGGCAGCTTCCATAAATGCGACAATTATAGAACTATCTCTCTTATGTCCCATGCCAGCAAGATAATGCTAAATATAATCAATGAAAGACTGAAAACATTCCTTCAAAGAGAAATTCCACAAGAGCAAACTGGATTTACCAAAGGTAGAGGCACTCGAGAACACCTGCTGAATATAAGACAGATAATCGAGAAATCTAGGGAATTCAACATCCCACTATACATCTGTTTTATAGATTACCGTAAAGCGTTCGACAGGGTTAAGTGGAGACACTTATGGCGTATACTAAAAGAAGTAGGCGTACCACAACATCTAATTACGCTTATAACCGAACTATATAAACACACTACTTTATCAGTTAAAGTACTCGACACACTTTCGAACGAGTTTCATCCACAACGGGGTGTCAGACAAGGATGTACACTATCTCCACAATTATTCAACATATATGGGGAGTATATTATGCGAAGAGCACTTGAAGGATGGAAAAGGGCATCTCAATAAATGGTCATAAACTAAACAACGTACGTTTCGCAGATGACACAGCCCTTCTTGCAAATAGTCAAGCAGAGCTGATGAAACTTATACGACTGATAGAAAACGAAAGTCAAATATTTGGTCTGCAGTTAAACATATCAAAGACAACGATCATGATAGTGGATAGACTACACAACAATCATCCACACATAACCACAATTGACCGGTTCGAGGTTGTGAGCTCATACTTATATCTGGGATCATTAATCACAAACACAGGGTCATTACAAGAAGAGATTAAACGTAGATGTGATCTAGCAAAAGTTGCTACAGCAAAAATGACCAAAATATGGAAGGACTGTCAAATTTCAAGAGCAATAAAGATGAGGTTGATCAACTGCTTAATATTCCCAATACTGACCTACGGATGTGAATCTTGGACTCTGAGACAATCGGAGAGAAGAAAGATAGACGCCACTGAAATGTTCTGTTGGAGACGAATGTTACGAATTCCTTGGACCGACCGTAAAACAAATAATTCAATTTTAAGAGAGCTAAAAGTTAGCCAACGACTCTCTAGTAAAGACCATCTCCAACAATTAAAATATTTTGTGCATGTTATGAGAGCAAACACAGAAAACATGGAAAGACTCATAATACAAGGAAAGGTAGAAGGCCGAAGATCACGAGGAAGATCCCCAACAAGATGGATAGATCAAATTACAGAAATATGCCAAAGACCTATGCATGAATTAAAAGAAATGACCAGAGACAGAGATCTCTGGAGAAGGACAATACACGACATCACGTCGACCACTACACTCCCCTGGGGGGTCAGGATTGAAGAGAGAGACTACTATACAATCTATAGATGCATCCAAGTCCGAAGACGGAGTGGGGGCATCAATCGTTTTCTTAGAAAACAATCTTCTTTTTCGTCTACAAGTACATAATATGTGCAGCTGAGTTAGTTATTCGATTTTATTATCTATATTTTATTCCGTCACTAATAAAAAAAAATTTAATTTAAAACTTATCTAATTTACTATTTTAATTCAAGCAAATATGTTATTTTCCTTTTCTTTTTATTATTTTAGTTAAGAATTTCACCAATACTTACGAAAGGATCTCATTGAAAAACGCATAAAAAATACAATGATCATATTTACATATCACAATTCTAATAAAAGCTTCACGTGATGCATTGTTTATATACCAGTAATGATTATACACAATAAACCCCACTGATCTAAAAACGATCTTGAAAGATTTTACGAGATACAATACAAATTTCAGTTAGTCCTCTACATATGACTTCGATCTTCGTAACGATCTTATCTGGGAATAAAATAAATAAACCAGCATTAGGATATCTCCACGGGAGCTCAATGTACAATTCGTGTAGTCTATAGAATCACGATTAGTATCTGGAAGCACGTTGTCATTTTTATGAAATTTTTCAATTCAGTTGCTTCCTATGTTTTGTGTTCTACTACGTCGTAAAATATTATATTTATATGGAACAAATACCAGTTTAACTTGTTATCATTAATATAGTCCAAGGAAATACGTTTTTTGTCGGGTTGCAAATGGGGTTTTTAGGTACTATATACATTATAAATACAAAAATGGTTGTCACAGTTCGGAGGCATATACTTAATTACATTACCCACTAGGTGGATCGAGTAGCTTGGTGGGGTGATGTTGCCGGTCCCAAGCCCGGATAAAGGAGGAGGGTTGTAAGGTTAGGTTAGGAGCCTGTCATATATAAAAATTTAAAAAAAAAAGCTCAAAGAACCGGTGACGCGACTCAGACTAGGACAGAAAATATGGTAAGGACAAAGGCGAGGAAAAAGACGACGAACTGGAAAACGAAAAATGTAATGAGAGTGGCGACGTGGAACACAAAAAGCCTAAATAACCGAGATCAGGAAATAGAAAAAAAGTTGAGAGAATATCAAATAGATATCTGCGCCCTACAGGAAACAAAGAGGAAAGGTAAAGGACAGGCGCAGCTTGGAGAATATTTACTAATATATAGTGGGGTCCCGAAACAAAAAAGACCAAAGAAAGGTGTAGCAATAATGATCAAAACAAAATATAAAGATCAAATTAAAGAGTGCCAGTTCATATCTCAGAGAATACTTTTAGTAAAAATTAGGACGAACAGCAAAATTATTAACCTAATAGGGATATATGCACCAGGAGACTGCAAACCTGACAGCGATAAAGAAGAATTCTAAGATGAGCTACAAACATTAGTGGAAAGAGAAGTGAAGCAAAATGAATTACTTATATTATTGTCTTATTTAAGCGGAAAGCGCTCAGCTATGAAATAAAAAATTTAACACACTTCATAAAATACTTTTGTGTACAAAAATATAGGTATTAGTCAAATCAAATATTATATTGCTCGAAAAACTGCAATTTTTGAAGAACTCCAGGACTTCCGTTGAAACTGCTCAACAGTCGATACGATATTCATTATCCGCCAGATAGTGGAAAAAGTTATTGAAATCAAGAAAATTGATTACATGCGCTTAGTGGACCTTGCGTAGTTTTTTGATAGAGTAAGAATGTCCTTAATTAAGATCTAAAAATATAGACCCCGGTATTTGAGCAATAATCAAAAAAATTAACACCAACAAAAGTAAATTTTTAAGAGCGGGAAATCGGGTAACCAGAAAAAAAAAACAGGTAGACAGCCTTAACCCAATTCTATTTAATTTGGTAGTGGATAAAGTCATAAAATAGTTAAAACAGCAGCGAGATTTTATAGTATAGAAAACAAAGAAATAAAAACATGCTGTTATGCTGATGGCGTGGTACTTATATCAGAGGATGGAGATAAGCTACAACTATTACTATTCAAATTCCAAAAACATTGGAGAAAAACTTAATATGGTTATATCTATTGAGAAGACACAGTGACTCTTAATTAACAGAGAACCTAAAAATAGTAAACTGGCGGCAAACAAGCAAAGTATTGAGCAAGTTATAACTTTAAATAACAAGGTTTCAAAATTACCAGTGGCAGAAACGCCAAAAAGGAAGTCAAAGCATAGATTAACAGAGCAACAATGATATCTGGATACCTACTTGACATTATGTGAAGGAATAAGCACATAAGCATAGACAAAGAAGTAAGAATATGTACTAAGATCATTAATGACCTATACGATCGAGACCAGAACGAAAACAACTGCCACCAAGAAACTCCTAAAGAAAATTGAAATGAGAACACTGAAATCCATTGCTGGTTACACTCTCAGGGACCGAAAAAGGAATGAGTTTCGGGATAGAAAAAGACGCAGGGAGTGAAGGGATCACATCAGTAAATTGACGATGAGGACCTCGCAAAATTGCAAACTTGGAAAAACCTAATACATCGAGACAATGGCAGCAATCTTAATTAATCAACACAAAAGTGTAGTAAACACATCAATAAAATGTAGCAGGTAGCAGGCTCTGTTGCCAATACTGAAAGAAAAAAACAGCAACATGAATATACCAACATTAATGAGTTAATAACAGGTCAGAGATATATAATTTATTATTAACTACCCAAGCACAGCGTACAATAACATCTCTTACACTTTAATTCAAAATATGGCAAATGCCGACAAAATAGAGGCCAACTAAGTCATCTGTTAAATTAGTATTTCCACCACCTGCAATTTATAAAAATTTATAGTCATTTAATACATTTTTGAAAGCAATTTCTGGATTAAAAACCTAAACTGGTTGAATTCTATATACAATATTATCTATCGTCAGTTATTTTTCGTCTCACTTTCTTCAAATTGTCCAATGTCCAACTTGGTACAATTTTAAATTGCACAAATGATTGCTCTAAAGGTTGTGCGTTAGACATTTGTAACCTTACCTTGATACATTCATAAATACTGGTACAATGGCGTACTGAGCTCGTAGCCCATATTTTTATTTTCGTTTCAACAAATATAAATATGTGGATCAATTAACTTTTAGTGTTTTTCTTCGAATATATTAATTTTCATTGCATGGTAAGTCGATTAGTTATACTTACACAAAGCCAGGTGACAAAGGTCTCTAATGTAGTTCGCGGAAGAGACATTAATATGTTTTGCGACTATTGTGTTCACAGATTTTCGAGCCATAATCATAAAACACGTAAAGCAATAAAAATATCTTCATGAGGCATAAACTCCCAATATAAATATGTTTAAGGAATACCTACATCAGAAGACTGCCTCTATTTCGACATGGAAAATTGGTGTCACGTAGCGTCAGCAGCTAATATAACTACAACGTACAGAAAAAATATATAATTAATTCATTGTACTTTTTATTCGCTGTTTAATGTCTCAATTAAGTTTTGACAGTTCACAATAATCTATAAGGATAAAAGTTAAATTTATTTAGGCTATTTCTCTTTGTACTTTCGTTATCTATGATATAATTTTGGAAAAGTGTTTGTCACTTTAGATATTTGTGGCTATTGCTGCAAGCTGCTGATATTGTATTAATTAGTATAAAGTCTTGTATAAATGTTCTTCTAATAGTCATATTATTTCTTCTCTGCCTTGTCTTTAACCATCAAAAAAATCATACCTGTTTACAATTATCTGCTTTTCTACATACATTTCAATTAAATGAGATGATTTATCCGGCATATAATTAAAAAAAAAAGAAGCAAGGTTATTCTAGGCTAAAGTATTTTAATATAAGGTTGAATGTTCGAATAATTGAACTTTGATGGTATACAAGGCAAATATCTGTCACAGTAATTAATTAAATCTTGCCAAGTACTTTCGATCAATAGATCATCCTCAGTGGCATTTCGTCAGTTGTGGCCTATCCGACTTGAGCAGAATAGCATACATGTAAATTTGGACATAACAATACAATACACAAAGACAAACAAACACTTTAAAATTTTTAAAAATGGAGAAGCTACATGTTATATAGAAGCCGGAGACAGAATGGCTCCCGGTCTGGCGGAAATATTAAGATGACATGTGATCTGGTGTACCACAGGTGGTACGCAGGAAGGTTTCAGGTGGAACTCGTCATCTGGCATCGTCCCGCCAACCTGATACCCAGCACCTATCTCTTGTTTGAATTCAGCAGCGTGAGCAACTAGGACGTTAAAAACAGTGGTGGCTAGACAGACCGATATAACGTTTTCATGTGTTCACTAAATGTTGTGAGTGATTTTGTACTGCTACCATAATAAACTATGAAGTTAATTCTGATTTACCCTGGCACTTCAAAGTAGTGTTAAAAGACATAAACCGCAGGCCCATCGAGAATACGACGAAAGCTACTTAAGAACCAAAGCATGATGCCTTAACTGCTGATACGTCGTAAGAACACAAAACATTCTGATTTGCTTAGTAATCCGATTGAATATTTTGAAAGAAAATCTACTTCTTTCAAGAAAGAAAATAAATATATGATAAGGTCCTACCTTACTAGTTAAAGGATTGCAAACGATAAAGAGACTCATATAGCTAATAAGACTCTTCTACTATTGGCCGCTGTAGATATCTTCTAAGCTATTTTAGGAAAAACAGCAGTCAGAGAAATTTAAAAATACCTTTGTCAAACAACACAGTAAAGGGACGAATGTATGTCTTCCGATATTAAAGAACAACTGTGTTTGTTTGGGAAAGTATATGCGAATTTATTTCATATTTATACAGTTAATATTTTTTCTGTTACGGTACTGTAATGTGATCTAATTTGGTGCTGTATTTTAAAAGACCTTTTTGAAATATATTGTTTCCTGTTGTCTCATAAAACTTAAACTGGATATCTCATTTATGATGTTGTGAATACGGAGAATTTGGCTTTTCTTTTGTATGGTTCAAAAATATACACACAAGTGTCGTGTTACCGTCACAATTTAATGGTCGCAATACAATGGAATGATTTATTGGTACACCCTCTCGGACCACCGCTTAGAGGGTTTCTTCTTAGCTCTGACCATATCAACTCATTCTCAATTGGCACTTCTTCGTCAGACAACGATCGATCGACACGCATCTAGTTCCGGACGGTTCTCATGCTGAGCCTCGAGCGACGGCGACGCTAGCGTCGGTACCACCGACCAACTCTTCAGCCTGGTACGAACTCATCAGTAGAACCAAAGGGTAAGCCTTATAATTCTTTGTACAAAAAAATTTTGCATTTTTCGTTATAATTATTTATCTGATATAATTTAACCAGCGACCTCTCAAGTTTAATCCTAAACAGTGTTTAAATTTTCAATAATGCACATATTTCGCACTTCAAGTAGATGAACGCAACGATATATCAAACATGGTCACAAAGTAATGAACCAGGCTCTGAAAAATCTAGAAAAATGGGCGGATAAAAACTCGTAAAAAGTCAATACAACCAAAACCGTATATCAAGTACTTAGTCTTTCAACAAAACAGACTGCTATCAAGCTGACGTATAAAGGAGTTGATCTGGAAAGACAGGACGTAACAAAATACTTGGGGGTGTACATAGATAATAAAATGACGTGGAAACCTCAAATCGACGACATTGCAGAGAAAGCCACAAAGAGATGTCGACTGCTTAAACGTCTCACAGCAACAAAGTGGGGCGCCACGCAAGATGTGCTGGTAGCAACATACAAAACCTATGTCCGGCCAATAGTAGAATATAAGAGTGAAGCTACAATAACTGCGAGTACAAACACCACCTCCAAGCTTGAAGTTGCCCAGAACACTGCCCTTCACGTCATCACCGGTGCTCCAAAATCAACACCGATTACATCAATGGAAGCCCAGACCGGTATTGAACCAATATAATGCCGCAGAGAGCAACACGCGTTAACCTTCTGGAAAGGCAAAGACGAATACTTTCACAAAAATGGGACGAATATAGACAAGCTGCCTCACGTCTCAAAACATAAACCACACTGGCCCGCTATCTACCAAACACAGAATTACTGCTTGAAAACCATAATGACCCAAAGCACTTATCGTCAGACATTGCCCTAAGGAAAGCCGCCCTAGAGACGATACACACCAAGTGCCCAGCACATTAGTGGCTCCACATCTACTGCGATGGATCCTCGATGCCGGACTTGGGAAGAACAGGAGCAGGATATGTCTCAACGTTCTTCAAACGCTCTGTAGCTGTGGGTGCCCCTCTCACCAACTGCGACGGCGAAATTGCTGCTATACACGAAGCTGCAAAAAATCTTGAGAATTTCCAACACCCCCAAAAAGTTGCCTTCTTCATCGACTGCTAAGCTGCAATCCTCGCCCTGTCGACAAATCGATACACCGACTGTGTCAAAACAATATCTTGTCGCGTCCAACTATCGAACTTGATGGAAAAAGGGTGGCTGATTACTCTACAATGGATCCGGCGTCCGCGAAAATGACAACTGTCCACTATGTGATCAGCCCCAGATGGATGCTGCTCACCTTCCAGAGTGCCCAGCCCTGAAAACAGACCCACCCGAGGAGGATGAAGATCGCCTACGAGAAACGGCTCGTCTATACTGGTCAGCGCGCCACCAAATGGCTAACATGCCAAGGGTGTGCGTTGGCTAGTAAGTAAGTAAGTACATATCAAACATGGTACAGCTACTTGTATTTGTATGATTTAATTTCCATAATGAAGTTAAGAGTTTTTATTCCTTAAACCACTTAAATCAAACACTACAGCTGAACTCACTTTGAACAAAATTGATGACTATGTACCCAAGATAGGCATCTTGGTCAAAGTGTATTGGTTTAGGTATAATATAAGCAAAAGCTGTGTCAGGAGAAACCGACGTTGTCCTTGTAAACAGAACTTCATTAAATGTGGTATAAAGACAGATAACGAAGCACCCTGTGAATGTGGAGAAATACAGTGTACCATCAATCATTTATGGTTCACAAATACAAAGAAAAGAGGTAGTAGTCTGGTATTGGGCAGAAAAATTGTAATTTGATCCAGTTTAAAAAAAGTTTTTACGGGTCCTGGTTTGGCCGTCTGTTTTTAATTTTTTCAAAATGTTTTTATTTGTTTTGTTTTACATTATTTATAAACCAAATTCAAATATTTGCATATTACATATATTGGTAATAAAACTATCATCACTGTTCTCAATCGTTTCAAATTTAATTCGATTATTTTTAAAAAGATCGATGGTCATAACTTTGGTCGTTGTATATTTAATTTTTTTTATTTATTTAGTCCCTTTCTTTTTCTACATTCGAAGATACTAATTACTGTAACAATTTAATTAATGACCAACCACCGATGCTTTATTATAATAGGTGTGCTAATTTTCCCACAATTGGCAGTGAAAACTCTTTCTCTTAACGGAAATCCAAAATTTCGCTTTCATTTTTACTCTTAATTAAAGCTTTGTTCTTTGTCGGGGAACATAAAGCCAAAATGTCACTTAATTGGTTGGTATTGTGTTTCAGCTAATTGGATTTCCTACGTCGATGTTGTAATTTCGAGTTTTGTTCAGGTCTAGAAGTATTCAAAGCATTATTACTTATTACTAGTTTCTCTATTACACCTATAGTATAAATACAATATAAAACAAAGTAAATTCATTGAAAGTGTTAAGAAAAATACTAAATGACTACTACAAATTCATGTGATAACTACAGGGTGCTGCATTAGTGCGAGGAAGTTCAATTACTCATTTGTCGTAAGGAATACGAAAAAAATATTTTGGTAAAAGTTGGAGCATAGGCAGGACCATACCGTGGTACAATGAATACAAGGTCTGATATTGCGCATGACATTTGACTCCAGATGGCCCAGGAGTGTGACGTAGTGAAGACCGCTCGAAATGGCTCGAACCTAATATTACAGCTTAATGTACACATTCATTTTGAAATCATGGTCAACAAACGATCGATTTTTTAAAATGTTTTGTTTTGGTTATAATTGAATAAAATATATATTTTCAGTAGCGTGAAACCTTTACTTTTCCTAGGGATTCAGGCGAAATATTTATTTTTGTAAACTCATGAATGTGTTGCTTGTGTGAGTCCATTTCAAATATGTAAAAGAAATATTAAATAAAACTTACTCACAATCAGTTTAATTTAGCTATCTAGACGAACGGTTTCGCTTTCTACAATATGCAACGCATCTTCAGGTCTCGATACAAAGTTAGTTAAATGCTGAAATCATAAAACCCATATTAGCGTGTTGTCTTATAAAGATAAACAACGATAAATGATATAAATTTCAGTAGTTATGCCAATATTACATGTCTGTGGTTTTTCAAAATGAATAAACTGTTTACGCATACAAGGTAAGACCCACAAATTGGTATAAAATAGTCCATTGAATTGTAATAAATTAGTAAATAAATAAAACATTACTTACATGCCGGTAATCTATTAATTAATGGTTGGAAGAACATGGTTCAAACTATCCTGTATTGCTGAAGGGAGAACTTCAGTTTTTACTATTGCAATTGTTTGACAATAAACAGGGAAGTGGAAATAGATTTTATCCAATTATGTAGAAATAGGTGTAACGTAATTGTTTGTTAGATGAGAGTGATGTTCTATATTATTTAATTATTTAAAAGTTATTTATATTTATTCAAAAGATATACTTATGAAATGTGTGTTATTTATTGAGATTTTATGAAGGTGACAGTTGTATGACAATGAATGAAATTAGATGTACAATTGTATGGGTGTGCAAATTACTTCAACTTGTAATTATTAAATTTCTTTGATAAAGTTCTATTGACTTACTAATATATGGCAAATGATTGTAAAATCCAGTATGTAAAATTATTAAAATTAAAACAATTAAGGACACTTCGGGACACACAGAAAACACTTAAAAAGGACGAAACATACATTAAATTTAAAAAGGGGTGGAATTAAAAGCACTACATCTCTGAAATGGAGACAATGAGTTTTTTTGTTATCTATTAGATTTTAGAGGTAAATTTGACAAGCTAATGTAGGTTAAAGTGTGAAAGTTCTTCTTCTATTTCTCAATACTGTAAGTTAAGTTATCCAGTTTTATGAAATATGCTGATATTAATGAATGTCTCTAAAATTTTAAATTTTAAATATTTATTACAAACTTTTGATTATGGTGATAAAACTTAATCGTTTTATTTTTAAACTTGTTTAAAAATGTTTCGTTGGGATTATGAAAAAACCATCAAATTTATTGCTATATATAGAGAATTGGAGTGTCTTTTGAATTATACATCATGTTTACATAAAAATAAAAGTCTCGACTACCAATTCAATTTCTCACCCAATTTTTTCTCTTTTTGAATTACGCTTCGAATTCAATATTAAATTTCTGACAATATCTGTGGTCGTCAGCAATATTTGCTTTTTGAATTTATTCCGAATATATTCCATGAATCCCGTTTTTTTTTAATTTTTTTTATTATTCCGGTTTTTTATAGCGTTCTCCACCTTCCGGTTCCCAGTTTCCAGC
Source organism: Diabrotica balteata (assembly GCA_918026665.1). Lineage (NCBI taxonomy): Eukaryota > Metazoa > Arthropoda > Insecta > Coleoptera > Chrysomelidae > Diabrotica > Diabrotica balteata. The sequence continues at coordinate 23,048,964 of OU898279.1, read as the reverse complement.
TACGTCGGTCATTTCATTCGCCAGGGTAAAGGTTTCTTTCCGAAATTGCGTTGTGAATGCCGCCCAGCCAGGATTGTTTTGGCCTTCCTCTCTTCCTTCTTTCCCTTTGCGTCCATTTTAAAATTTGGTTTGGCAGCCTGTCGTCCATTCTTTTTACATGACCATATCAGTTGTCTCCTTCAAATTTCGTCAATGATGGATGACTTGACTCCCATTATATTTTTGATATGGTCATTTTGTATTCTATCAAGCCTTGATTTTCTATTTGATCTTCTCCAGAAGTCCATTTCCAATGCAAGTAGGCATCGCTCAAGGGCTTTAGTAAGTTGCCATGTTTCGCATCCATAGAGCATTATACTTTTAAAGATGGAGTTAAAGAGGGGATGCTTTCTTTGATTTGATAGTTCTTTTGACCATAGCATTGGGTTTAGGCATCCTATCACCCTTTTTCCTTTCACGATTCTTTGCTCTATTTCTTTTTAGGTGCGCCCACTTTTGTTGATTGTTGTTCCCAAATCTATATATTCCTCACAATTCGTGATTGTTTCATGTTCGTTGACCATTAAATCTTCTACTTCATTCCCGATGCATAAGTATTGCGTTTTGTTTCTATTTACAAAGAGGCCCCATTCTTCATATGTTTTAAACAATCGTCTCGTCATGAATTCTAAATCTTCCTTGTCTGCTGCTACTACTACTTGGTCGTCCGCAAAATGTAGAGTGCATAATGTTGTGTCGTCGTCAAGTTGGATCCCTATTCCTGAACAGGATCTTCTTCAGTGTTTTAGTGCTTCATTTAAATAGATCTTAAATAGTATTGGAGAGAGGCAGCATCCTTGTCGTAAGCCTTTTGTTACTGGAAATTCTTCTGATAAGGTGTTGTTTAGTTTGATTTTTAATATTGATTTTTTTAATAAGAAACTCAAAACCTTTTGATTACAAAAGAAATACTTTCGTTTCAGATGAAAACCACTCGATTATTTACTAACACTGGCATGTGTAAAAATCTACAGTGCTTTTTCGCCTTGCCAGTATCATCAAGTGAGCTACTGGAATGCCAATTACTAGCAAATGTGTTTTGTGCTTGCCAGTTACTGGTCTATGCCAAAAACTGGCATGCCAGCTGCTCTCCCAATTTACTGGCATTATGTGTACCCGGCTTTATGTGTTGAAAGTAACTTTAATAAGAGAATTTTTGTAGAAATTACTTTCATAGTTTGTGTGAAAATTGTATCAACAAAAAATCAGATAGTAAACATTTGAGTGAAATATAGTCCTATTTACTAACCTTGAATATGAATATGAAAACAAATAAAAGAAAAAGCTGGCTATATGCCAGCGTATATTTGCTTCATTGATTTGACGAAGGCATTTGACAGAGTTCGCCTGGGAGACATCCTAAATATATTAATAGAAAATGAAACACCGACCAGTATAACAAAGATACTTCATAATCTAAATAACAACAACGTAACCAAAGTTAGAGCAGGAGACGAATTCACTGAAAATATTCCAACACCGGGAGGAATTAGACAAGGCGACAGTTTAAGCCCCTTCTTGTTTAATCTTCTCATGGGCAAAATTATCAACAAAGTAACATCTCTTAATCTCGGATATAGAATGGGCAACAAAAGAATTAGTATGGTGTGTTACGCAGACGATGCAGCAATTATTGCCGAATCAGAAGATGATCTCCAAAGGCAGCTCTTTCAGTTCTTTCAAACAAACCGACTACTAAATATGAACAGCTCTACCAACAAAACTAAATGTATGACAATAGCAAAAGATCCGCTCAGATGTAAGTTAGTGGTTGAGGACAACCCCATAGAACAGGTGATGCAATTCAGATATCTGGGCATAGATATATCAAGCACCCACGACCCAGTAAAGGACCTGAGGAGTCAAATCAACAAAGCATCTGCACTGTCAGGATGTCTGCGGGAGATAGTCTGGTCAAATCCGTATATGCGCACAGATAGTAAAATTAGAATCTATAAGACTTGCATACGGCCGATCATGACATATCACATAGAAGTGCGCGAAGGTACCAACAAAACGAAACAGATGCTAAGGGTTGCCGAAATGAAAACCCTAAGAACAATAATGGGGAAAACAAGAAGAGACAGAGTGAGAAATACAAACATTAGAGAGCAGTGCAAAATTCAAGATATTGTAAGATGGGGAGGGCAGCGCAAGAGGATGTGGTACAACCATGTAAGACGAATGGATGAGAATAGACTCCCAAAAATTGCCCTAGAAAACAATCCGCCCGGTTCAAGACCCCCCGGAAGACCACCTAAAAGATGGAGGGATAGTTGGCAATCTACCTCCCAAGAAATTAACCAGAGGCAGCTTCAGAATTAAACAGATCGAAAGATCTACAAAAAGTAGAAGAAGAAGAAGAAGAATATGAATAGAAAATCAAAGTAACAGGTTTGCCTAACATCTGTCGCTTAACATATTAATAATGTTAATTGCTGACAATGGCAAAAAATTGTATTAACTAGCTATTTACATAAAATTAAATTATACATGAAATAAATGTCTATCCTTAATTCTTCTGCTTCTTCCTCTTTATAAGCAATTTTGCTTGTTAATTGGCAGATTAATACCTCTATGGAAGGTTGCCACTCCATCTTTTGCTGATCGTCCGATACTTCTTCTGCCGGTTGGTGTCTTATCTCTTGCTATTTTGACGACACGGATCTCCTCCATTCTGCTTATGTGTTCATTCATTTACACACTGTACATTTTCTTATAATGTCTTCACTTCTCTTTCGGTCTCTCAGCGTATTTCCTGTAATTCTTCTCAGTACTGATGTTATCAGTGATTGTATCAACAATTGCACTTTTTTCATTCCTTTTATTATTATGATGATATACCTTTGGCACTTATTAAACACAAAATTCATGAAACAGTCAACATTTTCAACAATCATAATCAACATATACAATTTACAGTTAAGGAAGAGGTAGATAATTCTCTACCATTTCTTGACATGAGAATTGTAAGAAATACAGACGTTGAAAACCAGATGGTTCAGAAAACCCATATGTAGTAATAGATTTATAAGCTATTACTCTCATCATCCAAATAAGATGAAAATGAACCTTATAACAGAATAAAAAGAACGTGTTTTAAAGCTTTCTTATCCAGATTATCTACAAGGAGATCTTCAATTGTTAAAAAATATTTTAATTGAAAACTCTTATCCTCCAGATATACTACATAGGATGCTTTTTTCTAATATTGTTAATATAAATAACTTAACACCATTTTTTTTAAATCTCAGAACATTGTATCCAACAATCAGAACATCTATTATCATTCACTAACTTTTATACCATCATTAACTCCCAAATTAATACAAACACTTAGGGTTATTGACAATATAAAAATAGCAACGAAGAACATTAAAACCATTTCATCTTTATATTCCAAAACTAAGTATCCTATAGACTATAGACAAATTAGATAAAACAAATTTAGTACTGAGTTGTACTCAGTGTGAAGCTGTGTATGTTGGTGAGACCGGAAGAAATCTTTCAAATCGGATTATTTCTCAAAAAAGTGATTGCAGAATTAAGAAACCATCTTGTGCTTTGGCACAGCATGTAATCGACAGAGACCATTATGGATTTTGATAATATAATTTTGTGTAGTGAAAGTAAAAAATTCAAAAGGACTTTTTTGGAAATGGTTTGTATTAGCAAAAGTGATAATAAATTACACAAAAGATCAGAAATTCAAAGATCTAAGATCTACACAAAATTTATAATTATATTATTTCCATGTAGTTTATATATGAAATCTATCTACTGGGTGATAAAATTATACTGTCCAATTTCGGATATGAATTCTGAAGATTTGATATTGGGCAACCAGTATCACATTTTAATTTAATTTTCCATGTATTTGTTACATTTTTTCAGGCATCTATCAATGGTGAATAAATCTTTTTCTTTTTTATTACCGAACAAAAAAGAATTTTTAAACAAAATTTTATTTTTGGTAATATATTTATCAAAAATAAAAATTTTAAGTTGGTATTTATGACATTGAGGCTTAATTGTAATTGTCACTATTCAAATTTATTTATAAATTCAATTGTTTTTGTGTTAAGAAACTTTTTCAAAATTATATTAAAATTTCAGAGAAGCATTTATTAGATTAGAACATTTTTATATTAATATTTTTTGAAATATGTTAGCAGCATTTTTATATACTAAACTAATTTTATTTGGTGAGGTAACAAATTTTTTCTTTCTAGTTCACCTTTGTAAGATATTTTGTATTTTTTGGCAGCTCTTGATAATAATTGTAAACTCAATCAAAAGCTCGAGTATATATATATATATATATATATATATATATATAAGGATCACTCAGACGAGTGGTGGGTTCTTATATCGGTCTCAAGGTGGAGAAATAAAAGACAAAGTTGATAGGCTACTTTATCTATTTTCAAGACGTTTCGCTTTCGTATTTTAAAAGCATCATCAGTTCATCTAAAAATTACAATATGAGAACCACACAATCATGGAAACGATGTTATAATTGTTACCTTAAAAATACATGTAGCAGTCAAAGTTATTTACAAATATGTGAATAAAACTCAAGTAAATGGACATTATAGCGCCCTATATTATTTTTCTCGAACAATATTTTGTTTTATAAGATTTTAAGTACTGTTTTATAAGATTTATTAAACGAACAAATCAATTTGGATGATGTGTTTATAAAATTAACCAGTTTCTACGTAAACAAAAACACATACTAAAGTTGTAACGTGTACGAGTGACTTCTTATTTCCTTTTAAAACTTACGAGTCTCTAAGGTTCTTTCAGGCTTGTAACATACAGTTTGACCGATTAGTTCATGTATTTGCTTTACTTTCAAACATATTTCAATCCTAGGAGGGTTAGATAAGCCTATCGGGAAATCGCGGAAGTTCCCGAAGGGTCCGCTATATATCTTTTACCCTGATTAGAACCTTCAGACCTTTTTATGTATTACATGACTATTAAATTTTCCCAAACTGGATTACCTCAGCCATTCGTTTCTGATAAATTGTCTTTTTCCGATCCCCTTCTCGAATAAACATTTTCGGGTCATTTAAAAAAATTATATATACACTCATGGACAAAAATATCGAATATTTTAGAATTTTCCATTTTTTTTATTTACTGTTATTTCAAAATAATTTAAGATTACTGATGTTACTTATACAGGGTGAGTCATGAGGAACTTTACGTACTTCTACCATATGTAGAGTCCCTCAGGGAGCATATCATGTGGCCACTAAAAAATGTCAAATCCTCTTCTTTATTAATTAACAGGGTGATTTGTGTAATTGACCATTTATTTCATTTTACTGTAGTGTTTATACAGCTCATTTGATTTTTTAAATTTTTGCATGATACAGTACACTACTATTAAGCATTCGACTGGTATTAGCTAAACTAAAAAATTCCAGGACTAGCTTTGGAAAAATTAATTAAGGGATTCGTATTAAATATTACACCCTGTATATATATTTTTTAAAATGCAATAAGTGATTTTCAAACTACATAAATAGCCAATGAAAACGACATATGCGACAATGTTGTCGCACTTTTATTAAATTTTTAGTGAACGATCAAATCTTACCAAAAATAGAACAACCATAATGAAGTATCAAATTATAAGGTAATTAATTTAAACAATAAATGTTATAAATTTCAAACACTTTAATTGAAATGATAAACTGAGTCACTGCACAACAAAAAACAGTAACTACTAACAATAACGAAGAACAATTTAAAAAAAAACTAAAAATATGTACATAGTTATGATAAACCCATAAATTAGAACTGGAAAAGATACAATAATGGTAACAAAATAAAAATAATTCAAAATAGATTTTCGAAATGGAACCCTGCAGCCTGTACACATTTTTGTTGCCGAATTGTTAATTGACGTATTGAATTACGGATACTCTGGGGATCGTTTCTAATAGTATTACAACAATGTATAATTCTATCAATTAATTGTTGTCGGTTATTAATATTCACTGCGTAAACTAGTTGCTTCAATCGTCCCCAAATATGGTAATCAACGGGATTAAAATCAGGGGATCTTAAAGGCCACGAAATAGGACCTGCACGTCCTATCCACCTGTTGCCATAAACATTATTGAGATGTTGTCTCACTGCCAGTAAAAAGTGTGGGGGTGCCCGATTATGCTGAAAATACATCCCTCGGATAGGAACGTTCGTGTTGGCAAGCAAATTCGGCAAAATATTTTGTAGAAAGTTCAAATAGACCTGCCCTGTTAAAGGACCATCAAAAAAGTGAGGACCTACTAATTGGTTATTTATGACACCAATCCACACGTTAACCGAAAACCTTAACTGAGAACGACATTCTCGAATAGCATGGGGATTTTCTTCTGCCCACACATGTAAATTTCGTGAATTATTTATCCCGTCTCTGGTAAATTGGGCTTCATCTGTAAATAGTGTCCTGTATAGCGTTGGTTGATTATTGTTAATCCATCTACAAAATTCCAACCTATCGATCTCATCTCCAGCATGTAGTCGCTGAACCATTTGAATGTGATATGGGTATAGATTATTTTTTTATAAGACTCTACTTACTTTTGATTGAGTAACATTGAGTTCTCGACTTACTTGTCTAGTGCTTATTGTAGGGTTCATAGTAACGGCGTCCATAATGTCATCTTCCTGTGCTTCATCTACATGTCGCTCTGTTGTTCCACTAGGAAAAGTGCCATTTTCTCGCAAATAATTAAAAACTGACCCAAATGTTGGATGACTGGGAGTTCGGCGATTAGGAAATCTCCTGCGATATTCTCTACTAGCAGCCCTACCATTCCCATTACAGAATCCATAAACAAATATTATGTCTGCATATTCTTTGGTCGAAAACTGATGTGGCATTTTAAACGAAAGTAACAAAAGCTCTACCAAAACTAACACAATGTACTTAACGTAGATGTGACAGAAGAAATATGTATTCTTGTACACATAAATAACAATTGATAATGACAATGGGTATAAAATATCAAGAAACGTCAAACGGTCAACGCCAACCTTCATTTTAAACTTTTTTAGATTTATTTTTATTTAGTACAGTTGATGCAATGTATTATTATTTGACATAAAATTTTAATCATTTACAATCAACAAAAACTAACACATACAGGAGGTTTGACTTTTTAATCAATTTAATTTATTATTTATCGAAAATAATGCCCCAATACGATCTATGAGTAAAAATTTAAAATTGAAAAACAATTGATTCTATCGTAGAGATAATACAAAGTGACAGTAAAGATGTTAATTTTCTACGTATTAGATTAGGTTGTAGGAACTCATTTTAAATAAAATGTTTGAAATTTATAACATTTGTTTAAATTAATACCTTATAATTTGATACTTCATTATGGTTGTTCTATTTATGGAAAAGATTTGATCGTTCACTAAAAATTTAATAAAAGTGCGACAACATTGTCGCATATGTCGTTTTCATTGGCTATTTATGTAGTTTGAAAATCACTTATTGCATTTAAAAAAAATATATACAGGGTGTAATATTTAATACGAATCCCTTAATTATTTTTTCCAAAGCCAGTCCTGGAATTTTTTAGTTTAGCTAATACCAGTCGAATGCCTAATAGTAGTATACTGTATCATGCAAAAATTAAAAAAAATCAAATGAGCCGTATAAACACTACAGTAAAATGAAATAAATGGTCAATTACACAAATCACCCTGTTAATTAATAAAGAAGAGGAGTTGACATTTTTTAGTGGCCACATGATATACTCCCTGAGGGACTCTACATATGGTAGAAGTATGTAAAGTTCCTCATGACTCACCCTGTATAGTAGGCTGATTTTCTCAACTGGTTTAGAATATTTTTACATTTTACATAAAAATGTAAAAAGTGTCATTTGTACATTTTATCATAAAACAACCTTCTTCACGTAAGGGAAAAATATTGCACTTCAGAAATGAGCTCCTAAATGTTAGACACGTTAATATGAGTTCAGAAACAGTTAGAGGAAGATTAAAAGAAGCCAAGTCAAAAGAAAAGTTAAAAAAGTATATTTGAAGTGTGTATATATTAAATAATTCCTAGCTGAGCGCTTTCGGCTTTACAAAGCCATCATCGGAGCTATGGTCAATTTATAAATACCACTACAATGGAGAGATCTCATTTCCTTATATGTCGAAATTATGATTTTTTAGTTGTTAAAATTCTTAAAAAACATATAAAAAACATATAAAAAACCGACACTGGACTTCACAGACACATTAAAAAATTGAAAATTTTTTTGTCATGGTACGGGTTTAAGAACCCGACCATTGATTGATGTGAGGAGGTAGACAGAATAGAACTCTAGAATAGAATAGAACTCTGAGTTCTATTCTGTCTACTCACATCAATCATGGTCGGTCCTTAAACCCGTACCATGACAAAAAAATTTTCAATTTTTTAATGTGTCTGTGAAGTCCAGTGTCGGTTTTTTATATGTTTTTTTATATGTTTTTTAAGAATTTTAACAACTAAAAAATCATAATTTCGACATATAAGGAAATGAGATCTCTCCATTGTAGTGGTATTTATAAATTGACCATAGCTCCGATGATGGCTTTGTAAAGCCGAAAGCGCTCAGCTGGGAATTATTTAAAATATACACACTTCAAAAATACTTTTTTACCTTTTCTTTTGACTTGTCATAAGTGTGTACAAAAAAAATATCAGTCTTTTGATTGTTAAAAGAAGCCAACTAAAAGCTTAGACGTCCTGTCAAAGTTCCATGTCTTCTCCAAAATCATAAAGTTCGTCGTTTAGAACTTGCAAAAAAACATTCAGTGGAATATCGACAACTGAAAAAATGTTCTTTTTACTGATGAGACTAGAATCGTATTATGGAAACAGATGGTCAAAACCACGTCTACAGAAGAGTTAGGGAACGATTCGTCACCTGCAATCTCGCCCAGACCGTTAGTTTTGATCAGTTGGGAGGGACTCACCGCACTTGTGGAAGTGATTGGACGGATGATTGGTGACTCTCACGTTTAAAACATCCTGCAAGATCATGTTTTGCCATAGTAACTAATTATCTTGATGAGGTCCAAATTTGAAAATTGGAATAACCACCTTTTAGTCCAGATTAAAATCCAATAGAGTACATGTGGGATCAGCTAAACTACCGCATACGACAAAGAAATCCTGTTCCAAATACGATAGAGCAGCTTTGGCTTTATTATGGAATACGATTAAGATACGAAAGTTACAATAACTCGATCTCGGCCACGTTCTGAGAGAGGATAAATATGTGTTTCTACAAACCATAATGCAGGAAAAAATACAGGGAAAACGAAGTATTTGAAGAAGACGCATCTCCTGGCTCAACAATCTGAGAAAGTGGTATAATTGCAGTTCCGTCAACTTGTTCAGAGCTGCAATCTCAAAAGTGAAAATAGCTGTGATGATTACCATTGTCCTTAGCGGAGACGGTACCTAAAGAAGAAAAAACTTTGGCTTGCTGCACAGGATGGATAAAACGAAATTTCCTAGGGAAATCCAGAACTTACTTGCAAGCATGCCATAGAAGGATACAGGCAGTAATAAGAGCTAGATGAGAAAATGCTCGTTATTGATCATGCACTTGTTTCAGTTAAAACGACTTGTTTAAGCAATTTAAATTGGCATTTAAGTTTTGAGTAAAATCTTATTTACCTAACATTAAGCATTATTTTTTTTGCAATTTTTTCTACATAAAAACTTAAAATTGCTCATTAAACATTGTAAAAAAAAACTCTTCTTCAAAATAAACGACTGGATAACCTTCTTTAGAACATTTCCCCATATCGTTTTATCTCTAGCAACTCTTCTCCATCCTTTAACGTTGATGCATTTTAAGTCGTCTTCCAATTTGTCCAGGTACCAAAGTTTCGATCTACCTCTAGTAGGTCGTCCCACTGGTCCTCTTCCATTAAATACTTTTCTCACCGTCGCATTTTCTCTCTGACTACATGCCCAATCCCCAATCCATCTGAGGTGTACTACCTTAATCCATTTCACAACGTCAGCTTTCCCGAAGCTTTTATATTACTCAAAAGTTGTATACTCCATTCCACGAATATACGACTGTTTTAAATTCGGTTTAAGGTCTCTATTTGAATGGTCCAATGTGCTGAATTGAACAATAGTAAATTCTCCCTATTTTTAAAATACTGTTATGACTTAAATTTTTTTTTATTGGGTTAATGCAAACTTAAAATTTAAATATGAAGTCATGATATAAATATAGACTTGATAGTTTATGTAATAATTATAATTCAGATTTTGAAGTATATAATTACTATCATTGATTTTAGTGTAAACAAGTTGGTTTTTGAATTAAGTGATTTAAACGAAGTGTAACAATACTTAAATAGTGTAATTTATTTAGTCGAATATTCAATTAGTATTAACAAAACAAAAAAAACTTACTTATTCTCTTATTCTCCCAATCTCCTAAAACTATCATCAACCATCAGATTCACAGAACTTTACCATAGGAAAGTACATCAAATACAAAGTTGTCTACATCTAAAACACGTCTCGGCGTTTTTGGCTTCAATAAACAAATACACTACACTAAACTCTCTCTTAACGGCACCTTTCTTCATCGGACACCTCTATACGGACAGTTTTTAAAATTAAAATCAGTCGGCGATATATGAAACTGTATATAAATGTTCGTTACTTTTTAATATCTGTAACGACTCGGTACTTCAACTATCAATAGCCGGTATGTTATACCCGTTACTTTCAGAACTTTTAAGAGTACATCCACTCAAATCAAACAAATATTTAAAACTAACAAAGTGAAATTATAGATTCTTTTTCTGGTTTCCAAACCATCGTTCTGCCAATTTCTTTTCATTTATATTAAAAGTATATTTATTTTTATTACAGTTGTAGTACCTAATATAGTAATAAAAAGTGTCTTCTAGTAATGTCTTATGAACACATTTTGGCTTCATAGAACTCATTGTATTTATTTGTAGGACCGTTCGCGTGAAAATTTTTGTTATTTTCGGATTAAATTTCACAATAAATTTTGCGTCTATCTGAACATATATTAACTGAAATAATTTTAGTGTGTCAAACTAACAGTAAATCCATTTTATTGGAATACTGTTTAGACCAATTTACTTTCATACTTTTACTTTCACAGTAAAATATTTACTTCTACTTGCACAGTAAAATATACGTTGTCGTAATAATCCAAAACAGTCGTAAATTAGTGGAATAACCTATAGCGTCTACGCCACAAACCCTGCTCTTATAGTTCTCGGTAGATTCTTTTTAGAATCTTTTGTTAGAAATGCTCTTGATCACTCTGTATTAGTAAGCACGTTTTAGCTCCATATATTATTAGTATTCTATATAGGATTAATTTTATTTTTCTTGGAAGTTTTGAGGTCATTTGTCTATAGACCTATGGCACTATAATAAAGCGCTTGAATATCTTGAATATATCATACACATCAGAAGTATGCTTTTCTGCCATACTATAGACATAACAAAAGTTCGGTCTTTCGAAAGACTATGAAATAAATATTAAAGGGTATAAAGTTCATATCATGTTAGTCTTCTGAACTACAAGAAAGTATAGCACCTGAAGAAAAAAAATCGAAATATAAAAACATATTTCAGTGCAAAAGAAATTAGACAATTTAAACAATATCAATATTTAATCTGTCTCTTAAATACTAAGTAGGAGCTAGAAACAGAATAAATTGCAAAATTTGTATTATAAACTTTTTATATTCTATCTATAGCCCAAAATCTATGCATGTGTTGTATATAGGCCTCTCCCATTTGTCTCCATTTGTCTCTGTTTTTTTTTTTCCATATTGGACCTGCGCTTTGTTCAATGTCATCTTTTCATCTCATTTGCGGTCGACCTTTTGACCTTCTTACAGTATATGGTCTCCAGCGGCCAATTTTTTTATTCCATCTTCCATCCTGATATCTTTCGTTATGCCCAGCCCATTTTTTAATTTCAATGCATGTTCGAGAGCGTCTGTTGTTTCGGTTTTGCATCTTATCCACTCGTTCCTCTTTTTATCTCTCAACGATATTCCCAACATTTGTCTTTCCAAAGCTCTTTGAGTTTTCTTTATTCTATCTAAGTTGCTCTTGGTACACGTCCACGTCTGGGCACCATATGTCAGAACAGGTAGGACGCATGCATTAAATACCTTTGTTCTTAATTTTGAAGGTATTTTTTGGTCTTTGATAGTATATGAGAGTTTTCCGAATGCAGCCCACCCCATTCTTATTCTTCTGGTTATTTCTTTAGTCTGGTAACTGTTGTCTGATCTGATAACTTGTCCTAAGTAAATATATTCTTGAACGTGTTCTATGTTTGTTCCACCTATGGTAATTACTGATCTGTCTTCTGTAATAATCATTATTTTAGTTTTCTTTAGATTCATTTTTAGTCCTTTCTCAAGAGATGTTTTTTCTAGGTCTGAAATCATTATTCGTAGTTGTTCCATAGTTGTTGCTATTAGGAGTACATCATCGGCAAATCTTAGATGATTTAAATATTTCCTCTTTATAAAATTATCAAATCTATTATTATCAAATAATAGTTTGGGTGAGATTGTATTCCCTTGTCTGACACCTCTACAAATTCTAATTAATGGAGTTTGCAAATCTCTGTCTAGGTGAATTCTCATAGTGGCGTTTTGATATATATTGTGGATTAACCGTAATTCTGTACCGTAAATCTATTCGGCAATTAACAAGCGCTTCTTCCACTGCCCATAGTTCTATGCTGTCAAACGCTTTTTCATAGTCAACAAACGCTAGGTATATTGAAAGGTTGTATTCGTTGGTCTTTTCTATCAATATTTTAAGAGAGTGAATGAAGGTGGTCGCTTGTGCTGTACCCATTTCTAAATCCTGCCTGCTCAACTGGTTGGTATGCATCAAATTTGTTGTTTAGTCTAGTTGTGATCACCTTAGTAAAAGTTTTATAGATTTGTGACAAGCGAGATATTGGTCTATTGTTAGCTAATTTTTATCTTTTTCCTTTCTTATAAATCTAGCCTTGTTCCACTCTTGCGGTATTTGTCTTTCAAACAAACATTTATTGAAAAGTATCTTTAGGTAGTCTTTTATCTTTTCCCCTCCTTCTTTTAACATTTCAATTAGAATTTTATCGTCTCCCGAAGCCTTATTGCTTTTCATATCTCTAATTGCTTTTACTATATAATCTGTAATATTTCAGAGTTTACATTCATTATTTTCTTTTTCAGGTTTTGTTGAGTTGTATCAGGTGGACTGTTTTTAGAGCTGTAGAGGTCACTATAATATTCCCTTGTTATCTTAGACATTTGGGTTCTGCTTTTTTCTATTACACCTTGTTTATTTTCCATCTCTATGATTTTATTTAGCTCTGCCAGCTTTAGTTCTTCAGTTGTTCTTAATTTGTTTTGGTATTGTTCTTTATTCTCCTTTAATTTTTCTGGTGGACTTTTTTCTTAGAGTGCACATATTGTCTTCGATCTTTTTTGTGTTTAATATTTATTATAGCCCATATTATTCTGTGATCACTACCAGTAGAGATTGAGTTTATTACTGTGACGTCTTCGAAAACATTTTTTTTTGTTAGTATGTAGTCAATTTCATTTTTTTAGTTTTCAAATAGTGTTTTTTAGTGTTCATGGCAAATATTTTTTTGTTTTCTAGATAGTTAATCAATAGATCTCTTTCATTTCTTACTCCATGTCCAAATTCTCCAATATAGTTTTCGTTATCTTCTAGTTTTTTGCCCATCAATCGTCCATTATAATCGTGTAGGTAGTGTTTCGATACGTCATGGACTCTGTGAGGTGTTCATAGAATTGAAAGAATTCTATAAACTTTTTATATTAGCAAACTAAAAATATATTTTTAAATATCTTTATTAGTTAAATAATTATATTTCATATAAATATTTTTATACATATTTATTTTTATATAACAAAATAAATGCTTTATAAAAAATAGTTACACTGAATATTAATTTCTGCATGGAAAATAATACACCGATTTTATTTATCAGAAATGTTTCAATTATTTCGAATATTCCAAAAAATATCATTTTAACTGATTAATTAAAATACAATGAATTGAAATTCTGAACGTGTCAGATATAAAATTGCATTGCTGACGATTAAAAATATGATTATATGGTTAAGCGAACTGACAAAATGCTTTTTACGTACATGTCACAAAAACATTAAATAACATTATTGTTCACTATTGCTATTACGTTCGAAATATTCTTTTCTTCTCCACTCTGGTATTGTTCATATGGACGTCAAAATTCTGCCAAATATCTATATTCATAAGCGCGACAGAATATTTTTAATTGAATAATACAAAATTGGTTTGTATAAACGTATTTTTTTGTTCCGCACATACGATGGCCTCTACAGGGTGTGTCATAACTATTGGGACATAGACTAAGGACAGGTTATTTGGATCAAAATATGGCTATTGGGCCAAATATGCCTTCATAAAATGTTGCTGAGAAAAAAGATACAGGGTGTTAAAGTTAATTTTTGTTTTTCGTTTTTTGCTAATAGTTTCCCTGTATATTTATAAATTGCTATCAAAATTGGCACAGAGGCATAAAATTTCAAATATATAAACTTATCGTAATTTTTTAATTAGAGTGGAATATCTCAGAAACTGTTCTATAATGTCTAGAGTAATTGAGACAATGTAGGAAACAGTGAGATCAATATAAAAATAATTTTCAATACATTTTAAAACAAACTACTGGATAGTGTAGCTGCAGACCATATATTCCTAAAGTGGTCTTAATAGAATTCCACGAGGAAACTAAGTTCCTGTAGCTGGCTGTATACCATATATCACAAAAAATTTTGGTTTAAAATCCTTAATAAAAGGTATATAAAAATGCCTCAAACGGGCTATCACAAACACATTGCAAAACGTTTTCGGATTAAACAATCCATCATCAGTGCAAACGGTTGTACATGCTAGTAGCCACCAAAATATATGGGTGCCCATATATTTTGGTGGTGGTGGGTTTCTACTAGTAGCGCTAATAGCGGCACCAGTAAGCGTACCTATTTCTATGAAATATATTACATCCCTACTATTAACTATTTATTTAGACTTTTTGTACAATTCGTACAATTCAAATTTATATCTCGTTTTCCAAATATCATTCTCATAGATCGCGTCCATTATTCTTCGTAGTATCTTTCTTTCGAAGCTGAGCAGAAGATTTGTGTCTGTTTTGGAGATGGTCCATGTTTCTGAGCCATCTGTTAGCACTTATGAGTTAATTTGTTTCTTTTGGCCTAAATTGCTGTTTTTTAACTGTTTATTGTCAAACATTCTGACGATTCAACGCTACCTAGAAATGAAGCACTCTTATTAGCATACGTTCTCTCTCTCTCTCTCTCTCTCTCTCTCTCTCTCTCTCTCTCTCTCTCTTTCTCTCGCTCTCTCTGTAGCTTAACAACCCTTTATGGGCTTTCGCTACATTTACGAGTACGAATATATCCTTTCGCCACTTCGGTATACCCATGGCATGTATTTCTCTTAGAATGTTATATCACCAACTAAGTCTAAGTCTGCCTTTGAGTCTGCTATCTGCCATCTTTCATAGATAATCAGCATGCTACAATGTGTAAATACCAAAAAGGGAAAGATAATTCTAGACAGCATTTTTCTATATGGTCAGCCAAAGAATGGTAATTACTCAAATAATCCAAGCCCGACAGACCTGTAGCCAATTTGCTAATTTTAGCTCTTCCACCTAATCTTAAGAATGATAATTGTGAAACCCTCTACCAGTTCAAGATATAGTAAATATCTACAACTGACTATTGTCTTTAAAAAGTGCTTGCTCCCTACGATCTAGTGCCCTGCATTCTTGCAAAAATTTTGTGTGCCACAGTGTCTGTAGCTTAAATCTTTATGAAACAGCTTCATTATTTGCAGCTATTTCTTGACTGGGTTAATGTGCAAATCTGCTAGGTTCAGTATTTCAGCTTTATATGCACTTGTCAAATACATATTTTGCGAAGTTTTTGCCTTAGGTCATGCAATACTACTGCTCTCAAAACTTCAAAACATTCAAAAGTTAATTCAAACGTTTTTAAACCTTTTAAGCTGGCTGTTTGTAAGTATGTCCTTAAGTTTTCACATGATAATCTAATAAGACTGAAAACTGTAATCCTTTTTATATAGTTCCAGTTCCATTATTTTAGTATATATTTTTTAAAAACTTACACCAATTACACCTGATGTGTCTATTTTATTGCAAGTTTATTTAATTTAAAATAAGGTTTTTAAACTTCCCAGTAAAAGCGTGTGATCTGTAAAGAAAGCTATTTAAAGGCAAACTCGTGTTTACAAACAATTTCAGTTTCCAAATGAATCTTTTAGGCTTTAAGAAATTATTGAAATATAAGGTGTTTGCACGTAGGTACATATTTGTATGTGGGAGGAGAAAGCGAACGACTTGTATATATTAGTTCTATATTTAGATCTGCAGTCTGAGTACACTTTTGAAAATAAAACGTTGTAAATAACCAGCATTGCATCCTATTCTGGTACTACTGCAGCTATAAAATTAATTTTATGGTTTAGACCTTCAATATATGTCAAATGAATTCATTTGTTTTCAAGCAGAAAATCGTCGAAATTAATTTAAGAATCTGGTGAAACCATGGAATTGTTTTTGAAATTTACGCACGTTCCATGCATTTTCTTAAGATTATGAACGTTTCATAGTTAGGAAGCTTAACTGGTAAACAACTAGAAAAACAATTATTTCTTTCTGCAATTGTCATGAGACTGAATAGCTTTGTAAATGTAAAGTCCTGACAGGACTATGACATGGGACAGGCGGCACGCTGTCTCGGGGCAGAGGTTAGGTTAAGCACTTGAGATTAGGAGGTTAGGATGGCACTGTAATCGGTAATACTGAAAGTAATATTAATAAATATGTACAACAGTCCGTGTTAAACATTATTACATGGCGCAGTCAGTAGGATTCGCAGAAAGAGGGATTCTATCAAGCTCAACTTGATGAGAGGTCCAGTAGAGTTTGTGCATTTGGAACTCCTTTGGAATTTGGAAATTTGATAGACTTCCATTTGGACTAAATATTGCTCCTGAATTTTTTCAAAGAATTAACTTAGAAAACTTTGGTGATATTAAGGGATGTCTCATCTATTTTGATGATCTTTTGATATTTGCAGGTAGTCTTAAAGAACATGATAGAATCCTTAATAAAGTATTAGAACGTGCTAGAAATATTGGAGTAAAATTTAATCCCAATAAGATACAGTATAGAATGCCGGAAGTAAAATATTTGGAAATACATTTGATAAAGATGGTATGAGACCTGATGTAGATAAAGTTAAAGCTATTATAAATTTAAAAGAACCCAATAATAAAAAAGAGTTACAAAGAATACTGGGCATGATCAATTACCATCGCAATTTTATACCAAATTTATCGGATGTATCAGCCCCACTAAGAGAATTGTTGAAAAAGGATACAGTTTGGATGTGGACTAGAAGTCACACAAACTCATTTAATTTAATAAAAAAGTTAATTTGCTCACCACCAGTTCTTGCAAATTTTGATGAAAATATTCCAATAATAATTCAAACAGATTCAAGTCAAAATGGTGTTGGATGTGTATTATTACAAAATCTTAAACCTGTATCTTTTGCTTCTAGATCTTTAACCAATTGTGAAACCAGATTTAGCCAGATTGAAAAGGAACTAAATGCAATCCTATTTTCTTGTAATAAATTTCATAATTATACTTATGGTAGAGAAGTTAAGGTTTTCACAGATCATAAGCCATTGATTTCGATAATGAAGAAAGGCATAGCAGAAGTAGACTCTCCTAGACTACAACGTATGAAGGTGAAATTATTAAAATATGACTTAACTGTAGAATATAAGCCAGGCAAGGAAATGCTTATAGCTGATTTGTTGTCTCGAAACTTTTTGAAGGAAAAGGTAGAGGATGATGCATTTGTAACGGAAATAGTGCATACATTAAATATAACAGAAGAAAGGAGAGAGGAATTTATAGCTGAAACTAAACAGGATAAGAAGCTTCAAATAATTAGAGATTTTTGTGAAAAAGGGTGGCCGTCATGTGCATCGAGGGTACCTTACATAGTCAAAGATTATTTTAATATTAGGCATGATGTTTACTCATTAAATGATTTGATGTTTTATAAGGACAGAGTCATAGTTCCGGATTCTTTGCGGCATAGGATGTTAAAGCTGCTTCATGAAACACACTTTGGGGTTACAAAAACACAGCAAAGAGCGAGACAGGTATTATTCTGGCCAAATATGAATAAGAACATAGTGGATTTGGTTAGAAATTGTGTTGAGTGTGAGAAATATCAGAGAAATAATGTTAAAGAGCCATTAGTACTAAGAGAAATTCCAGAACTGCCATTTCAAATGCTAGCAGCTGATATTTGTGAATTTGGAGGAACATCTTATTTAATTGTAATGGATTATCTCACAAAGTGGATTGAAATTGTTCCGTTGCAGTCCAAAACATCCCAGTCAATAATAAATTCGTTTAAGACGATGTTTGCCACTCATGGGATTCCTTTGGAAGTTGTATCTGATAATATGCCTTTTGGCTCTAAGGAATGTCGAGAATTTTCTAAGGAATGGAACTTTAAATTTGTGACATCAAGTCCTAGATATCCTAGAGCAAATGGTCAGGCAGAACGAGCCGTCCAGATAGCTAAAAATATTTTCAGGAAGTGTGAAGATCTTCAGTTAGCTTTATTAGAATATAGAAATACACCACTATTAGGATCAGACAAGTCCCCAGCACAACTCTTGAATAGTCGTAGACTTAGAGGCAAACTTCCAGTTTTACAAGAGAAATATTTACCAGAACAGGTAGACCTAAAAAATGAAAAGAATAAATTGGATAATAAAAGAAAATTGTACAAGCACTACTATGATAGAAATACAGCTACAAAAGAAGCATTAAGTGTAGGGATAATGTGGTTATAAGAGAAGATGGGCAATGGAAACCTGCTGTGGTTAGACGAGGTTTACAAGAGCCAAGATCATATGTTGTTGAGAAAGAAAATGGAACACTTGTAAGAAGAAATAGCTATCACTTGAGACCATCTAATAATATGCCTAAACATCATATTAACCTAGCAGATGATTTGATCACAATGAGAATGGCAGACCTTCAACATCAATGGCCCGTGAGAGTGAAATATCGAATCAGTTTCCTACCAGAAGTAAAAGATTAATTAAACCCCCATCTAGATATAATGATTTTGAAATGTACTAGTTTTGCAATCAGTATTGTTATTAGTTTTTATTTTAGAATGTTTTTATTCTTAGTTCATTGTTGTAATGTCTGTATATTATAGGAAGGGAAAGATGTCATGAGACTGAATAGCTTGTAAATGTAAAGTCCTGACAGGACTATGACATGGGACAGGCGGCACGTGGTCTCGGGGCAGAGGTTAGGTTAAGCACTTGAGATTAGGAGGTTAGGATGACACTGTAATCGGTAATACTGAAAGTAATATTAATAAATATGTACAACAGTCCGTGTTAAACATTATTACAGCAATTATTGAATTTAAGAATTTCTTTCCTCAGAGATTAACTTAAACAGTTTACTGCAACATTTTGCAAGACATTTTAAACACGGAGATAACAGCAGATCCTGTGTTGTATGCAGAACAGTTTATCCTCAATGAACATTTATTTAGACCGGCCGTTTAGTATCGAAGAACTTCAAATAGCATTGGATTCTTTAAAACCAAATAAAGCATCAGGAGTTAATAAAATTGCTGCTGAGTTCTATAAGTTTCTTCCAGAAAACGGAAAACTGCTTGTATTTGGGCTTGCTAATAATTTTTTTGTCAAACCAGACTATCCTCAGGGTTTTTAAGATGCAATAATTATTCCTCTTTATAAGAAAAAAACATGGAAAATGCATGTCGACGTATCGATGTATCAGCTTCTTAAATGCAATAAACAAACTCATTGCGGCATTGACTTTAACTAGAGTTACCTCGTGGGTACAAAATAATATTTTAAATGAGTTCCAGGGAGTATATAGAACTGGCTATTCAACTATAAGACACCATTTTTAATCTTACGAGTATAGTAAAAATCCAACATGCACGGGGAGTAAATAATGTTTATACATTTTTTGTGGACTTTAGTGCTGCTTTTGATACAGTTGATCATCGGGCCCTTTTTCACAAGTTAAGTCACTTGAGATTATCTATATAAGTGCTGAATTTGTCAAACAGTATGTTCGCGAATACAAAATCGGCAGTCTGGTCAAGGGAAGGTCTATCTGAATGTTTTGACTGTAATGTAGGATTAAGTCCATTACTGTTTGCGTTTTTCTTGAATGACCTACACGAAGCATTTGGAGGCGGTTTGGAAATAAATTGTTTGATTAAAACAATTTTTAATTCAATATATAACACCGGAGTGATTCCCGCAGATTGGCTTAACTCCATCTTTATCGCAATACCTAAAAAACACAATGCGATAAAATTCTCAGGATATCGATTAATTATCCTAATGAGTCACACTCTTAAAATTTTCCTCAGAATACTTCACAACAGAATTAAACGCAGATGCGAAAAAGGTCTTGAAGATACCCAGTTTGGTTTTAGAAATGCTATGGGAACCAGGAAAGCACTTTTTGCGCTTAACATCCTATTACAAAAATGTCGTGACCAAAGAAAATATGTATTTGCATGTTTCGTGGACTTCAAAAAGGCATTCGATAAAGTACAGCATGTAAAATTAATGGCAATGCTGAAAAATGTCGGAATAGATGACAAGGATATTCGTGTCATTAAAATTTTGTACTGGAATCAAACTGCTGTCGTAAAAATTGGAGATAACTACACCGATGATATCCCCATACAACGAGGAGTCAGACAAGGTTGAATTTTGTCGCCAACGTTGTTCAATGTTTACTCGGACCAGTTATTTAAAAAGGCACTTGAGGGACCACCATATGGCATAAAAATCATCGGAGAACTACTTAATGTGATTAGATATGCAGACGATACAGTAATTCTATCTGATAATATTGAAGGTCTTCAAATTCTGCTTGATTGTATTCACGAGGTAGGAGAGAAAATGGGCATTAAGATAAACTCAAACAGTCGTGACCCACATCCTGACGCAAAGATTCAATTGAACGGAGTCCAAGTTGAGAAAGTTCGCAAAATGACATAAAACGACTTTCATGAAAATGAAGTAATTTCTTTGCAATAACCATCTCAGTTTAGAACTAAGGCAAAGAATGGTTAAGTGCTATGTTTGGTCTGTACTTTTGTATAGTGCAGAAGTGTGGACGCTAAAAGTATCAGCTAAAAGTATGAACAAAATTGAAGCATTGGAAATGTGGGTTCATAGACGAATGCTGAAGATACCTTGGACAGCAAGAAAAACTAATGAAGAAGTACTAAGGAGCATCAATAAAGATAAAGAACCACTAAAGACTGTTAAATATCGAAAACTGTCTTATCTGGGACATATAGTAAGGGGAATTCGATATAAAATTTTACAACTGATCCTTAAAGGCAAAATAGAGGGCCGTAGAGGTGTAGGAAGTAAACAAGTTTCTTGGTTAAAGAACATTCGTGAATGGACTCAGATGCCGGACAATTATTCCACATTGCAGAAGATCGAGAAGCCTTCAAAATGGTGATCGCCAACGTCGGATAATTCTGATATGGCACGCGAAGAAGAAGAATAAGACTTTTATTATATGCAGATGATTTGGTTTTGATGGCAATCAATCCGAAGGTGCTGCAGCGGATGATTAATGAACTGGAAAAATACTGCAGGACGTGAAATCTAAAAATAAATTTAGATAAATCCAAAATTCCTGTATTCAGAAGAGGAGGTGGTGTGATCAGGGAATCTTGGAAACTTAATGTTTGAGTATTAGAGGTAGTTCATAACTATAATTATTTGGGAATGATAGTAACACCCAAGTTGTCGTTTAAAGCTCGTTTAAAAAAGCGCCATGGTTTGGCCAAAGTGGCGATTCACGCGGCTTGGTGTAGTTTAGTGTCTAAGGCTTATACATCCGTTTTGGCTAAAGTAACAGTGTATGAGTCGGTGATAAAATAAATTTTGACTTATGGGTCTTAGGTATGGGGTCTTTTTGATTACGATGAGGTGGAAATAATCAGAAGATGTTATAAAAAAATGTTTTCTTGTCCAAGGTATGTTTATGTTAGATTAGGAGACAGGTATTGCTAGAGTTAGCCTATATACGATGAATTTACATAACAAATATGTTAAAAAAATACTAGGATATTTGAATGATGGGTTTTCAAAATTTCTTTTAAAAAACATGATGAGAGCAAGATTGGTGTATCATAAAACCTATCATAAACTGACTAAATCGGTGCCTTGCTTGAAAATCCTGTGGTAAAAGATTCTGTACTGGAGTAAAACGACACGGATACAGATTTTCTGTCCGTATTATTGTTCACACCATAGATTTGCTTATACCAGTGGTCACAGAAACAAGCCCTGTGCTGGTTTTTGGATCTTCTGCAACACGCAAAATAATTTGATCTTCCATATCCGCATCAATTACACTCGTTCTACCAGCATTCCTGTCTTTGGGATGAAATGACCATGTTTCGCCTAATCTATCAAACAATAATTTAATAGTTTTATGGTTTAATTGCCTTCTATTGGGATAAAGTTTAAAATAACGTTGAGCTGCTTTACAAGAACAAAAATTTTCCTGGGCATACATTCAGATTATATGGCATACTTCAACTACTTCAACATTAGAAAATTCACTATGACGTGGCATTTTACCTTTATCTTAACTGATTAATAAAAAACGTCTTGACATTGCCATTAGGATTAAAGCATACTTGTTTTTAAAAAAATTAAATAGAGACATGCATCGTTAACAAAATACGTTTATTTTGAAAACGGTATGTTTTTTTGATGTAAAAGAAAGAAGACTACATACCTTTTTTGTGTAGAATTGAATGTTAGTTCATGTTTTAAAGTTATACTTTTTTAGGTGCTATTGGGAAAAATGTTGAGAGTGATTTTTGATAAAAATGACAGTACGAAGTACCTGCGCACTCACCGGTAGTATAAAGTTAGTTGCTAAATCTTTGAAGTTACGTATGTACTTATCTGTGCAAATAAAGTATGAAAAAATATACTTTATACTTTTTGTGTCTTAGAATAATTTGTTTTCGTCGGAAATAAGATAATAGATATTAAATCATGATGAAAAGACGATTAAAAGGCAATCTTAATATTATTTGTAGATATAATCTGTCACAAGAATTTATTTAAGTATGAATTGTATGGCCATAGCACACTCGCTTACATCAGTTGTCCCTCGAAAACAGGAGTCAAGCAGTGTTGACTGTGGTCAATGTTTGAATGGGTGACCGCTTAAGAACTGTTATTGCCTTGCTTACTTTTTGAAATCATATAATAGAAGTATAACTTATTACCTGCATACAAAGTACACACATATTCTTTTTTTTATTTAATAATAGAGTCGCACTGCACTTTAACAACAAATAATAGTAAACAAATTCGTACTTACGCCTTGACTTTGCCATGAAGTTCACAGCATACCTAAGTACCTGCTTGTTTTGCGAAAAATTAAATACAGACATGCATATCATTAACAAAATATGTAACAATAAAACACTGAAATCTTTGTTTTCAAACTTCCACAAAATTTATTTTAACTTATCACTACAGCTGTTTCGGCTGATTGCCTTTCTCAAGTGATCTATTTTTAGCATGCGTTTACAATTTAAAGTCTTTAATGAAATAGGTTGAGGAGGGGAGAACTGTTTGTCTCAAGTTGGTCATTCAGAATTATATCTGTGTTTTTTAATTTGTTGACTTCCATAGATTCTAACAAGGATAGCTTAAGGCCTTTATTTTGAATTCAACGAATTAAAAAACACAGATGTTAGTCTAAATGATCAATTTGAGACAAACAGTTCTCCCCTCCTCAATATATTTCATTAGAGACTATAAAATGTAAAAGCATGCTAAAAATAGATCACTTGTGAAAGGCAATCAGCCGAAACAGCTGTAGTGATAAGTTCAAATAAATTTTGTGGAAGTTTGAAAACAAAGTTTTCAGTGTTTTATTGTTACATAAAATGAATTTCCATCAAGTTACGGTCGAATCCATCATTATTAACAAAATACGTTTATTTCGAAAACGTGTACTTTTTTTATTTGAAACAAGAATACCTTTTTTGTGTAGAATTGAATGTTATTTCATGTTTTTTTCTCCTAGAATGCTTATACAGGGAGGACAAAGAAATTATGGCCACATTAATGAACCAATGTTATAGTAGGTGGCACCACCTAGTGTCAATGGTACAATTAATATCATTTTTATATTAAGCATACTACATAATAGCAAGATACCAAATTTCACTTAGATTGGTTAAACATTTTTCAATATATCCCTAAAAATATAAAAAAAACATTAATGAATCACCCTGTATCTACCCATTAGCTAATGTTTAATTAATTATTTTATTAGTTATTTTCTGATTTTATTAGTACTTGTATCTATAGCATTTTTCATATAAAAAAGCTTGCACGTCATTCAAGATTTACGTCATCAGAACCCCATAGCGTTGCCAAAACATCAGAATAGTTAGTAAGTGAGGAATTTTTAAAATGTCGACTATTTGCCAAAGTATTATATTGACAGTAAATACACTTACTTTTAAGACTACTGCAAGACATTAAAATACATAAGAAAACATTTTAACACAAAATTATATATTCTAAATTTTAAACATACCTCTTTTAGGGCTTTAATAGTAAAAACGTCCCGCCATTATTTCTTGTTAAAAATAATACATCTTATATGAAAGCTTATCAGCTTTCTACAGACTTTTTATTAGTTTTGGCATATCACAATCACAATACACAATAATAATTAGTTTTTAAAGCTATTAATCTAAATTTAATATGTAGGTACTTATAAATACAATTAATTAATATATATATTATATTATGATCAAATTGTGTAAGAAATCAAAACATAAACAAAATTTATACTCTAAAAAAGCGGCAACACTTAATACGCTTTTGCCACCCGCTGAACTGTCAATATAATTTGAAGTATTTCCGTATCAGTTGCGTAGAATTGTCTAATATATTTAATTAAAATTATTATTTTTGTGGAATATTAGATTTAAAAAGTTATTTCATAAAATTTATATTATTAATAACAACAAATGTTTTTGGTTATTTAATCAATATAATTCTAAAATGTCCAATATAATGATGATTACATTTTTCTGATTATCCATCATGTTGACGCCTATGAAAGATCGAGCAGTTCCGTATGGGTTTCGTATTATTAGCTGTGTTAGAAAAATTTGAACTCTAAGGTTGATGTTCTGGAAATTTTAAATACAAGTGACGTCACTTTGTAGAAATCGTGACGTGAAAGTGTTTTACTTTGAAAAATGGTATATCTATATTTTTTCTCGCGTTAATCTAAAAAAAAATAACAAGCCATCGGACTATAAGTGTTTTCACAACGAACTGTTGTAAATGGTTACGTTAAACACTCTCTATTTGACCACGGATAAAATACTCTACCAAGTAAATATAAAATAAACTTATTTATTTACCGAGCAAAGAAAAGTAAACAGACACGTTTTTAGGAATGCTGTTCATTTGTTTCGTACTCTTACGGCGAAGCAATCTAAACATCTCTTGTGCAAACAAATAAGGTAATAAGCCAAAAAGAAAATTTTGTTTGTTGATGAAGTCGCTAGTTTCTACAATATTACAACTGATAGAAACATCAAGAAATGAAAGCAATGAGAAATTGTCTAATTAATCTCTGTTACGTATCTATGCTGGCTCAATTTATCTTTCTCCAAGGTATTGGGTGACGGTATCCTATTACTGTTATTAAAATAAATGATGTTATTAAACATAAGTGTAAACATTATGCATAATTTCATATTAATGTAATAAGGACAAGGATAATAAAAATATTACACTAGAGTTTTACGTACTACACATACAACTTTCTTATTCCCACGAATTAGATTAAAGCAAGCACAGAAAAATTCTTAACCCTTCGCGGCACGGGTGAATTGTTTTACACAAAAGATCGGGTGGTGTTTAAAGGCGCGTTTTCACGGGTCGATCTGGATTGAACGATTTGGATCGTTCGACTATACTTCGATCTGTGCCGAAAGCAAAAAGGTTTACACGACAGTCGATGAATGTAGAATTAATTGTAGTATAAAATGGCATCACGGAAAATTCTTAATATAGGTTTGCGATTAATTTGTTATGCAATTCGAGAAGAAATCGCCAAATCAAACAAAAGAAAAAATAAACGAAAGTGGTGGACCCGACCATGGATTTTAAGACGAAATACTCATGGTGCAACACAAAGCCTGCTTCAAGAAATAGTTGTGGAAGATCCAGAGGCTTATAGAAATCATCTAAGAATAGATAATGCACATTTTAAAGACCTTTTAGAAAAAACTGCTGGGGAAATTCAAAAAAACGATACAAATATGCGTTAAGCATTACCGACAATGCTGAAATTGCAAATAGTTCTTCGATTTACAGCTACTAGAGACAGCTATGTCACTCAAAGGCTTGTATCGGGTACCAAAATGTTCAATATCGCTATTTTTGCCTACTTTTTTTGGACTAGTATAACAAAATATATGTTGTTTTAAAATAAAAATAAAAAACGGTACATATAAGTCGTCAGGTCCAGAACCACTCTTTAGTGATTTCAATACTTTGCACAATTCACGATTGTATGTTGTTCTAATATTTTTGATTTTATTTCTTAAGTCATTTTCAGACATTTTGGGTTTATTCATACGTTGTAGAATTGCTTGCAATGCTGCTCGCCTCGCTTGTAGATTGCGATAAAGCTCGGTTTGTGGATTCCATAATACATCATAGTTTTGATAAGTAATCGTATTAATATCTAAATTTTCAACATCCACTGTTCCTGTAGTAATATAATTTGCAGCTCGAACGATTAAATCCACTGTAGACAAACTGGTAGCAATTGGTCTTTCTAATATTCTAAATCGTGATGTCCATATTCCAAAACCATTTTCGACAATTTTTCGGGCACGGGATAAACGGTAATTGAAAATCTTTTGTTCGTGTGACATCACTCCAATTCTTGAATATGGGTTTAAAATATTTTTACGTACTTAGTGGAAACGCATCATCAGCTACAAAATCCGCATTTTCGGGCAAAAATTAAGTCGATTTTCATTTTCATATTTCATCTTAAAATCCACGGTCGGGTCCGCCACCTTCGTTTATTTTTCTTTTTGTTTGATTTGGCGATTTCTTCTCGAATTGCATAACAAATTAATTGCATACCTACGTTAAGAATTTCACGTGACGCCATTTTGTACTACAATTAATTCAGCATGTATCGCCTGTCGTGTAAACCTTTTTGTTTTCGACACACATCGAATTATCGTCGAACGATCCAAATCAACCCAAATCGACTCGTGAAAACGCGCCTTTAGAGACACACATTATGTATTTAAATATTTTACAAAAAATAAAAAAAAACAATTTTTTATGATACAATTTTTATTGTCTACCTTCTTTTATAACATAAAACATATTTTATCAATTTAAACAAACAACAATTCTTTATTTGGAACTGATACAAGCAGACCTCAAAAAAAGACAACAATGGTAAATTTTTGCAAATATTTATCAAACTTCAAAATATTGTGTAACACAATCTTGACACATGGGCTCTGTACCGGGTGGTCCAATAAGCCGATCTCTCGGCTATATATCAGAAACTATTCATGTTATAACTTTAGGAAAAAAAATTCCTTAGTAAAAGTGGCCAAGACAAATCACTGGAAATAACATTTAAGTTTCTGGGTTAACCGCTAGGGGGCGTAACCTGCGAAGAAAACTTTGAAAACCAGTTTTTTGGCATATATGCCCAATTATACCAAGTGATAAATAAGTAAACTAGAAAGGGGCCTAAATTATGCACAAAGTTATTTAAGTACTTTTTTTTTCAAATAAAGGATGGGGAGAGTGGGAAAGTATTTGTGGATAAATACCTATAACTTTGGTTTGGATCAACTGATTTTAACTAAATTAGTGTCATTAGAAAGAGTATGTATGATTAATTTACATCTACTACAAAATAATTGTATTTAGTTTTAATTCTCATAGGTGGAGGGTTCTTTCGAATAGAAAAAAATTAAAATTTGTTTTTCTTCAAAATGTATAATGGAAACACCTACTTATTGTAAATTATAATGGAACTGGATTAAATTTGTAAGAAAATGGCGCAAACTGCATGTTAATAGCTTTTGTCGAACTCGAGATATGAATAAAAACGCATAAACATAAGTAAGTGTATTGACTCACCCTGTATTATAAACTAAATTAAAAAATAAGTCAGTAGGTACTTTCAATTTTTTATAGCAGAAGAATATTATTGTTGACACCTATTTTGACCATTGTTATTTCATATGATTAAAAATAATTTTTTCAAAACTAAGTAGGCTAAGACAATGAATTTGACGGGAAGTTCATATTGTTTATTTATTGACAGCAGTCAAAACATGGTTAACAAGTGTTATATTATAATTCGAATTGAAGAGTATACCTTTTTCAATGGATATTAATATTAGTAATATTAGTAATTAATTATCAGTACCAATAATTCGTGATGAGTGTATCAAATCCAGAATTGTATGATATGATTGGACTTTATTTCGAATGTCACCAAACTGCCGCTATTGCTTCACGTATATATTCTGTAAGATATCCTGGCAGGAGACATTATGGCAAAGAAGTATCTAAAAGAAAGGCATTAAGAAAAACTGGTAGTTTTCATCGTCCTTGTTTTAAACGATGTAGTAGAGGTATGACCGAAGATAATAATAATCACTGTTCTTGCTTTAATTCAACAGAATCCACATATTATAAGTAGTCGGCAAACCTCTATAGAATTAAAAATACCCAAAACTACTGTTCTAAGGGATTTAAAATATCACAGGTTGGTTTTTCATATTATAAAGTCAACGTTTAAGTCAAAAACTATGAATTTCCTTTAAACTTTAGATTCAACTGTTATTTTATTATTACGATAAAACGACAACACGGTGCTTTTATCCTTTTATCCGTTTTTTAAAAATACTTATGCACGATTTATCTTGTGAAACAATTGTGGATTTTTCAAGATTTTTTGAGTTTTAGTAAATATAGTGGTTTCTTTTTCACCAATATTTGTTGTTCTGTTTTTTAGATTGCATCCTTATCATGTAGTTCTCCACCAAGCTTGAAAGAGATTTTGATGCAAGGCTGGATTACTGCAATTGGATGTTAGGTCTGCTAGAAGAACCACCGCATATCATGTCATAGATTTTGTAGACAGACTAAACTACGTTTAATAGTGCTGGTGGTGTTAATCTGCATAATATGCATTATTGGGCTGAAGAAATTCCGCACTGGATACATGAGGTGCAGGTTCAGGGTAGATGAAGTCTTAATGTTTAATGTGGTATAGTTGATGGAAAGATCGTAGGTCCATATTTCTTTGATAGAACTTTAAATGGCGAAACATATTTGAATTTTCTGGAAAATCAGTTGCCTGTTTTATTGAAAGATATTTCCTTATAAACAAGAAAAGATATGATATTACAACATGACGGGTGTCCTGCGCACTTTTCCAGACGAGTTCGAGATTATTTGTGACTGGACTTTTATCTGTGGGGAAGATTGAAGGACTTAGTGTACCAAACTCTAGTAAATACGCGAGACTACATGAAACAGTGCAATATAAACGCAATATATAGTATATCAACAGCTGAGATGGAAGCAGCTGTTATGTCTACGCGTAAACGATTACATCTTTGTGCGGACAACGATGGAAAACAATTTAAACATTTAATTGGACATTAAGTTTTAATGATCGAGATATTTGTATGATCTTTCACATATTTCATTTAAAGTTGTAATAAAGGGTGAGTAAATACTATACTTACTTATGTTTATGCGTTTTTATTCATATCTCGAGTTCGAGAAAAGCTATCAACACGCGGTTTGCGCCATTTTGTTACGAATTTAATCAAGTTCTATTATAATTTACAATACGTATTTTTATTAAACTTTTTGAAGAAAAACAAATTTTAACTTTTTCTATTCGAAAGTACCCTCTACCCATGACAATTAAAACTAAATGTATTTTTTTTATAGTAGATTTAAATTAAATCATCCACACTGTTGCTAATGACACTAATTTCGTTAAAATCGGTTGATCCAAACCAAAGTTATAGGTATTTATCCACAAATCATTTCTCACTCTCCCCTACCCTTTATTTGATAGAATTAAAAAAAAGTACTTAAACAACTTTGTGCGGAATTTAGGCCTCTTTCTAGTTTACTTATTTAACATTTGGTATAATTGGGCATATTTCACAAAAAAATGGTTTTTAAATTTTTCTTCACCGGTTACGACCCCTAGCGGTTAACCCAGAAACTTGAAAGGTATTTCCAGCGATTTCTCTTGGCCACCTTTACTTATGATTTTTTTCTCCAAAAGGAAGAAATCCCACCGGAATTAAAACCAAGCAAAACTAGATCTATACACTCCTCAACTTTTGCATTTCAGAAAGAAACTACCCTTGTCTCCTACAGTGAAAAAAAAAATAAGTCCGTCATACTTTCTACGCAGCACGCCGATCATTCTGTAGATGAGAAGTTAGACAAATCAGACATAGTACGATTCTCCAATGAAACTATGAAAGGGGGAATCTATGTAGTCGACCAAATGTGCTGCAATTACACTATCCAAAGACGAATAATATTGCCGGAATAAATTCCAATATTTATTTAACACTACTAATTGCGACAAGGCCCTAGTCGCAGAAATTTCTTAAAACATTTAGCGGTTTCTCTTATGTCACCCTATTTCCAACAGAGGGTAAATATCACCACCTATCTGTTGGCATCAAAAGTTACTTAGCTGAATAAAAGAGTTCCGAGACTGAAAAAAAAGCTAACAAAATAAAGTGCCAGAGATGCAGTAAACCAGCATGTAAAGAGCATGTGATCACCACACATTTGCTTAGAATGTCAGCATCATGAATATCAAACAGAAAGTCCTTAAAATGAATTTCCTTTTTGTATCTTTTTATGTTCATCTAAGAATTCTTTTTTATTTTTGTATATTATACTTTGTATTTTTTACATAAAACATGTGTTCATTTATTCCTATGTATTTGAGAAATGTGGAGTGTTAACTTAAATACCTCCTTATTTTTGTCTGGAGTACAAAGTTCTCTAAGCGACGACTTGGGTAAAAAATATTCTACCGACCAATTAAGGGTTAACAAACAATTATCTGACCACCATTATTGTCGTCAATATTCTTATGATTAAAATTGGTTGTAGTTTTTAAATAAATAAAAAATAAAAATGAAAATAGTTTATAAAAATTTATATTCTTTAAAAAACTATGGGTAAATATGATCAACAAACCACATACAAAAACAACAAAAAATTAACTATGGTACTTACATTATGACAAAGTCACTGGTATCTGAATGAAACATATGCTAAAACCAAGGGAAAGAAACCGGTCGTTGACTCCCTTAGCCCTAAAAACAGGTGGTCTATACAGATGTAGGTGATAAAAGAAGATATAATAACACTGTCAAAAGAGGCTAGCGTCGACATTGCGAGAGAAATCCCCGTTTAACTTGGAATCTACAGTAAAACTCTGTAGAAAAAAGGATCTTTTAATATTGCAATGAATTAAAAAAGCAGATAATGACCAACTTCCCATACAATATGTGAGTTCTCGAATACATCATCATCATCTTTGGCTCGACAATCCTCTGTGGATCTTGGCCTGCTCTAAGATTCGTCGCCATTCTGTTCGGTTTTTGGCAACATGTTGCCATCTTCTGATTTTTAATATTCGTAAGTCGGTTTCCACTCCATCTAACCACCTAATTCGCGGTCGGCCTTTGCTTCTTTTTCCTACAGGTGTTTCTGTGGTTAGCTTTTTAGCAATCGTATTTTCTGGCATTCGTATTATGTGTCCAGCCCATCTAAGTCGCTGTGTTTTAATGAACGTTATGATATCTGGCTTATCAAAGAGCTGATACAATTCAAAATTATATCTTCTGCGCCACTGCCCTTGGTCGTTTACAGCTCCAAATATTTTGCGGAGTATTTTAAGCTCAAATATTCCCAAAAGTCTTTCATCTTTCTGCGTCAGAGTCCATGTTTCTGCTCCATATGTGAGGACCGGCCTCAGCAATGTTTTGTATATAATAATTTTAGTTCTTCTTTGAATGTTTTTTGAGTGGAAATGCTTTTGAGTCCATAGTATGTCCTATTTGTAAGATTTATTCGTCTTTTGATTTATTCGCTTGTTTTATTGATAGCAGTCAATAGCGACCCAAGGTATGTGAAGTTGTCAACACGTGAAGTTCTCGAATACAACTAAACGTTAAACACCAGAAATATCAACGTCTGAATGTATCTTCGATAAAAGAGTTAAGAACTGACTGAGCCAAGAAAAGTTGTATTAATTTAGAGCTATAAACGACCAAGGGCAATGGTCCGCAAGATATAATTACAAATTATACCAACTCTTTAATGAACCAGACGTCGTAACGTTCATTAAAACACAGCTGGAAACGGAAACATGGGCTGGAAACATAATACGAATGCTCGACAACAAGATTTCTAAAAAACTAATCATAGAAGAAGCACAGCGTGAAGTAGGTGGTTAGATGGAGTTGAAACGGACTTAGAAGTATTAAAAATCAGAAAATGGCAACACGTCGTCAGAAACTGAAGAGAATGGCAACGAATCTTATAGCAGACCAAGATCCACAAATGATCGTCAAGCCAAAGACTATAATGATGAATGTTGTGTGTATCATGGACATGCCAGTTACCTATGAGGAACTGAGAAAAAGAGAAAATTGTAGTGCGTTGTCCATACACTGGGGGGTACCAGAATGCCAAGACTAATGATGGAAGAGAAGATAATGGGGAAGTGCAGTGTTAGAAGAAAGATAATTTCTTGACATTTAACAGTGGATTAATGTGAGCTCCAGTTAATTATTTATCTAAAGAAAGTGGAAATTGCAAAAATAATGCCGACACTAAAATAAAATGTGTAATCTATACTGTCTTCAGTGTTTAAATTAAGTGTATGATTGGAAGCCATTAGCTATTGCGCATCCAAACCTATTTCTCTTATTTTAACTGCCGATTGTTGACTGCTCAATTAAAAAATATCTTTTATTCATTTTTTAAATTTTAGCGTTAAAGGAAAGTACACATTATCAACGTTTTTCTATCATACCGCTATGCGTGATACTTACACATAATCACAATAAATTACAACTTTCGTTTATAAATATCAAGCATACTAAGTTTCGAACTCCATTGAAATATATTGAGCTTTAAATTTTCTATTAAAAGTTTATCACGTATAGAAATGTAAAATATTCACTGTTTATTACTAGGAACTTCACTTTGCGACAGATTTATGTTTCCGATATTGAATATTTATGGATCAGACGCATACATTAGTTAAGATTAAAAACTAAAGTACTGGTACAGAGTATAGAAGAATTTGTTATTGCAGTTTCTTGGGGAAAATGTCAGAAAATTGTTCTTTATTACGAGAAAGCTAGAATGCTCCTTTTATAAAACGAAACGTTTACAACGTTCACAGACAAGAAGTGATTGGTTTTAAAATTTGGACTATCATCACCATGAGCTTGTTATAATGTTGTACCCATTATTTATTATTGATTTATATACATTTCTTTCTAGGTATAGCTTACTGCCATTTTTCCAAAACTCTAAAATATTCAAATTAGGTTGAATGTTTTGTCGTAATATAAACATCCTTTTTTCTGCCATGAATTGGCTTTCATCTTGACCATATTTTTTCTAAGATTAACTATTATCATAAGGTTTAGACTAGATTACTATTATAATTAGATTAAAAATAGTTTCTAGAACAACATTTACTGCTTTATTAACTGTCTTGCCTCATTAGAAATTTCATTATCTTCAAAACTTGGATCCAAGAATAAAGCCGCATGGTGTAAATCGTAAGGTAATGCTTTTTAATGTAATTTTTTGTTTTATTTTTATTTTTTTAAGCTTTTCCTGCCATGATACGTAACTATTTAAGGTAAAATGTAAATTTAAAACTGTTTCAAACATTCTCTAACCAGATCTAAAAAATCAATTCTCTAAGCAGGTCTAATACTTTTCCTGGGCTACTGTAACATTTTTTAGGTGTGCTTTCCTAAACTGTACCTATTATCACCTCCAATATCGTCGCTACTTGGCGATTTAATATACTGGAGCTAATCATTTTATCTGAAGGTCACACACTATCTGCCATTTTCGATTCAGCAAGTAACCTGCAGCTCAGTCTCTTATCATGTATCTAAAATAAAATGTAATAGGAAATGTTACCCAAATATTTCTTGATGCAATAAATAATAAATAGTATGGGATCTATGAAGTAGGGGCTTAAAAAAAAAGTTGGACTTTTCAAGTCTGAATTTGTCTCAACCCGAGTTGACTGATGAGGTGAGGACACCAAAATAACAGTTATATCGCTCTATTGATCAAGTAGCTTGTAAAGCAGTTTTTAAAAATATAAAAAATATTTCATTAAAAATAAAGCTTATGGACTATATTAGGCTTGCGTGAAGCACAATGTACATTTAAATTTATGTATAAAAAGCGTATATTTATATATAAAGGTAGACGGGTCTCATCGTTTTTTATAATTTTTTATAACAAGGGCAGAAATATATTTTTTTCATAAATGGTTGTCACCCTGTATAATAACAGTAATTTACTTGTGCACTCTAAATAGTTGTATTTTTTATTGTAGTATTTTCATATCGCTCTAATTTCACTTTTAATGAGTGGATGTTATTTAATGATTTTCGTATAATAATATATTATGTATTAAACTCATCTATTTCAAATTATGCAATTATATTAAATCTATATCACGCATTTGGCTATCCAACTATCCAATATAACAGGAAATTTAATTTAATGTTTTTAGTTATTTTATGTAGAATTGAATTAGTAATTATTTAAATTGAAATATAATTACATTACCAAAGTATAAAACTTTTTTGCACAGGATCTGTTTGGTGTTTAGTCGTTTTGATTTTTCTCTAAATATTCTGTAATTGCCTCGGAAACTCGGACGGATTAAATAATAAACGAGTTCGGCGACGGAAAAGGATTATGAACATTGGCACCTGGAATGTGCAGAGTATCAGCGAAAAGAGATAGAAGAAATAACTGAAGAAATTAAAAAACTACATATGGATATAGTTGTCTTAACCGAAACAAAGAAGAAAGGAATAGGTATAGAAAAAGTAAACAATTATGTACATATATTCAGCGTAGTTTTAAAACACGAGAGAGAGCGAAAAGAGGAGTATCAGTTCTAATACACAAAAACATAAACATAAAATCACTGACTTTGAAGCAAAAGACGAAAATATAATAAGAGTAAACACAACGATGAAAGAAGCACCTATTACGATACTTGGGATTTATGCAATCAATGATGATGAACCTTACACAAACAAAGATGAATTCTTTGCTAAAGTTAACGACGAAATTACGAAAATTGGAAATAAGAAGAGAATTGGTAGTTATGGGAGACCTGAACAGTAGAGCAGGTTGTAAAGTAGATAATAAGGTGGTACGTCCCTTGTGGTACGAAGAAATAAACCAGAATGATAATAGTGCGAGGCTAATTGAAATATGTGAAAACCACCAATTAAAAATAACCAATGGATTTTTTAAACATATAGATGTGCACAAGTACACCTGGACCCAAACCACAAGAAATCTAAAATCAATTATAGACTATGTCATTATAAAACGAAATACTAATATGCAAGTACCGGACACAAGAGCATACAGAGATAAAACATGTGGTTTAGATAATTATGTCGTAAAATCAAAAGTAACCTCTCCATTTAGATATAAAATAACACATAATCAAACAAATTGTCAACACCAACAAGAAGATACTTTGGACAAAATAAGTTATGATTTGGATAGTTTGACCCAAGAGAGTACAAGAATACTAATCAACAAATACTGGATGACAAACTAATGAATATAACTGAAACATCAACAGTAGAGGGGATATATAAAAACGTAGTCGTTAGCGTTAAAAAAGCTGCAGAAGAAGCACTCGGCTCTAACACTCAAAGACAAAGTGAAAAACTATGGTGGAACAAAGAAATAGAAGCACTCGTAGAAGAGAAAAAGCAAGCGTATATCAGATGGCTAAGCAGTAAACAACAAAAAGATAGAGATGAATACCTGGAACTCAAAAGAATAACAAGAAGAATAACAGTAAAAGCAAAAAGAGAAATGTAGAATAAAAAGTGCCAGGTAATTATTACCTACCTGGGAGGCAGAAAATGTACAGAAACGTGGAAGTTCCTCAGTAAAATAAGAACTAACGAAAGGAAGAGCACAAACATTCAATTAATATCAACACAAAAATGTGAAAAGTACTATGGGAACTACTGACAGAAAATAGGGACGAATACTTAACTCAATCACCAACAAAGGTTAATATTGTAGAAGAAGATATAACAATACAAGTGACAGAAATTAGAAAAGCTATAAAAGAACTAAAAAACGGTAGGTCTCTAGGACCAGGGGATATCCCAGCCAAACTAATAAAATATGGATCAAAAAATTGTTTGAAACCGTCACTTGGTGCATAAATCAATTTATAAATGGTTCTCCCGTACCCGACGAGTAGAAAATTATTTATATTTCGTCGATCCATAAGAAAGGAGATAAACTTAAATGTGAAAAACTATAGAGGGATATCAGTCACTAGTACAGTCAGTCGTTTGTATGGACGAATAATCAGAGATCGCATTAAGAAGGAATACAAAGACCAAGAGGAAGAAGAACAATCCGGTTTTTAAACAGAAAGAAGCTGTACTGATAATATCTTCTGGCTCAAACAACTAATAGAAAAAAAATTAAGCACTAATCAAGAAACCCACCTCATGTTTATTGACTTACAGAAGGCGTACGATACAGTTCACAGTAAAACATTGTAACCGTTTCAAAAGTTTTAGGAAATTCATTTTAAATTCGATTATTTTTTTTAAATAAAACTGCTAACCTCATCTATCTGCCGGGTACTTGTAGCCGACTTAAGGTTTCTACTGTAATTCTAAACCTATCGATAGATGAGAACGATTATTAACTTGTCAATCACGCCCCAATTCAAACCGGGAAATGATATCGTCTGTCTCTTTTCTCTTACAAACATCCAACTGTTAGGACGTGTTTTTGTGAAGTGGTCTCTATATAGAGGTAAGCCAAAGAAAAAAGGCTGTTTTTTGTCTATATTTTCAGATAAATAATTATTTTTAGACCTCTTTTACCGGGGACAATAAAAGATCATTAATTATGTTTATTTGACTCGAAGTTAACTGAGAAGTCTTATGCTGTCGTAAAAGCAGCCCAATAATCCCTTATTATCTAAAAAATGGACCCCTAATAACTAATTTAACGAAATGCTTGGAGGTTGAGAGGAAGCAGAACATATCCTTTGTATATGGTTGCCAGCTAATGGACGATTAAGGTTGTACCTTTTCTTTTTTTATTATACCCTATCGAGAAAGCGAGAATAATTATGGACTCAGAGAAAGAAAATATAGCAGTGTTTTAAATTTTGTTTAAATATTTAACTTTTCTATTATGCCTAGTTAATAAATAACTACTATAATATTTTGAATGTAAACGAATTTCGAAATTTGGGAATAATATATAAATTCATTTGTTTTTATCAACCAATTCTTGATTTAAAAAGATATGAAGTTGTTTTGTTTATAGTAATGTAACTATGAAATGGTATTTTAGTATCCTTTGGAAATAACATAACTTTTAATGTTTCTTTTTGTTACTGAGAAATAATAAAGTGTAATTTCGCAGTAAATTTTTTATATATCTTATTTTTTTATTCTCTGTCGTCACCTACGAGGATAAACAAGGGGTGGCGTCCAATAATAAATTATAATTTGGATTGTCTGATTGTGTTTGGATTTTTGAGATATTATGTAATTTCTATACACTTGACCTTGCCCCGCCCTTCCTCTCCGAATTGAGCGATTGTGGCCTTGAACTTAATGTGTGTGTGGATGTTTATTACACATCGACGCTACAACATCACAAATTAAAACTGAAAACAGACTATCGCAAAGCTTCCTGGTTAATAAAGGTCTACGACAGGGGTGTTATGTATCACCGAGCGTGTTTAAAATATATGTTGCAAAAGCATTGAAAGAGTGGAACGAAAATGCAGAGGCATGGGCGTAGACCTTGGAGAGATTTGCTTGTATACATTGCAGTTTGCTGATGACCAGGTTGTTATAGCAAACGATATAGACGATCTGAAGTACATGGCAAGGAAATTACAAGAAGAATATGAGGACTAGAAATTAATACAGAAAAAAACAAAATACCTGCCAATAGGTACCGAACTATCGAGTATCACATTAGAAAATTGCATGCATAGGAATGCAAAAATTGCACATATGAAACGAATAAAATGTGTGAATTGACAAAGTTCAGAAGAACTGAAAGAGAAGTGATGAAAAAAAAAATACTAAAAATAGGGCTAAGCTCAGAGGAACAAATTTAAATGGCCAAAGAGACACTAAATCTCAAGTGAGTGTTCGGGCTAGCTTCAATGCACTGGATTGTGGCTTTAAAGATTTAAACAGATAGCAAGGATACTGAGCTAATGAGACAAGAAACGAAATGAGACCTGGTAATATCAAACGTGATACAACTAAAGAAGGTCACTGGGAATAAATTTATAGAAAGAGAACAATAAGAAGAGAAAAGAAGGGCGCCAACTCAACGATAGTTGAGATTTTGAAGTAACAAATGAATCTGGAGGTAATACTCTGAAATACAAAAATACTAAATATTAATCTTGTTTTGCTATGTTATATACTGGTTAGTAGAACTGAAATAAAACTCAAAATAGCAACAATAAATATATTTATAAACAAATGTATATAGGTATATGTGTATAACAATTTACATATAATGCAAAGCCAAATAACAGTGGTAGTGGATGGTGTACAGATACAATAGGACCTATAGCCCCTCAACAAATGAATAGTCACTACCACTGGCCAAATAAAATATGAAATATTAGTATACAACAAGAATAGTCCGTAGGGTAGCCAAAGTCTTAAAACAAAAAGGTAGTCATTTAAATTTAAATTAGTTCTACTAAAATGAGGTACTAATGACAATATTGTAAAGATATCAAACTTGATAAATCTCTATTACAATTATATTAAATATATATATTACATCCAAAAAATGAGTTGTTCCATACTCATTATATAATATTTAAAAACAAACCACATTAAATTTATGTCCCTCTTAATATCAAATTGTATTATATTAACAAAATATTATATCCAAAAAAAAAGTGAGTTTGGTCAGACTCTGTATATTCTATTTAAAAAAACTAATAAAAACATGTAATGTATTTTCTTCTCCCCAATATTTTAGAATTATATTATATCAAAAATTAAATTATCCCAAAGGTATTCACCTTATCATATGCATATGATTAGTTAGATATATAGTAACAAATAATACATAGTAACAAAATAGATAGTAATACAAGAAGTCAAATAGTTAAACAACTTATCTTTACAGCTCTATAAGTCCATAGGAAAAACTCCTCTTGGCACGGCTACATCAGTTTGTGGCTGTAAAGACGAATCCTGGTCACAAAAGCCACAACCAGTCACTGACCTCTGGGTGACAGCAAAATCCACGGGTTTGCTAACTATGTATCTAAGGATTCTGTTACTAGTATCCTTGAGGGAATATTCTCAAGAGAATATCCTCAAGTAAAGTGAAAATAATATTTTCACGTGACGGAATCTAAAATGATTATTTAATTTAATAAATACAATTCAATAGGTGTAGCAGCATGGATTGACTGCACCAAAACAAAACATCAAAACATTTGGTATTAGGTTAAGTAAACATCATGTCAAATTTATGAAGTTACTTTCGTAGGCATGGCAAGCTTGCGCCATGAAAAGAACATGCGCAGAATACAGAAGGCTGTACCACATTTGTAGAACCTTTTATATTCCACCAAAAAAATTAGGTAAAAAAAAGAACCAAAAAAAACTTAATGATAAGATATGGACTAGATCGGACTTTAGTTTGACTATATAAAAAAAATGACCTTATGTTCTTTGTAAGTAAATCAAGGAAATTTTATATTTAAATTATTTCGGAACTCAAAAATAAATCTCTAAAGAAATACTAAATACAATGATAAATTTGATTATATGATAAAGAGAATAATACGTATAAAATGATTTACTTACATGGAGCTCGCAGCACGCCAACAAAAAAAAAACTCTTCCTTTTTATGTGGAACTCATAAATGAATATTGATTTTAAAATTAATTATTACTATTATTATTAATGAATTATATTCTTTCCCAAATTATTTTTCTGTTCCAATTCCGTCACTTTGGAGGTGAACAATTTCACCGGTTGGCGTGGCTGCGTTGACGAGTTCAGACCAAAACTAACCGCTTCGCTTCCGCACAAAATCGATCTTCCTTTCAAAACGATAACAGCGCGTGTGGGGGAAAATGTCGATTCAAAATCGATCGTAGGCGGGTAATAAAAATTTCTTGAGGGGTTTAAATTGGACTAGTCAGTAGCGTAAACGCTACACATACATAGGAATCGTTTTTGACACAACGGGGAAAGATGATGAAGAAATAAATAGAAGAATATGACAATCCAGAAAAACAATAGGTCGTCTAAACAGCGTACTGTGAAGTCATAAAATAGGAAAAAGAAGAAAACACAATATCTACGAATCTCTTATTAAAAGCAGTCTATTGTACGAAGCAAAAACTTGGCGAATAACCGAAAACAACAGAAGAAAACTGGAGGCACTAGAAATGGACATTTTTTGGAAGATCAGTAGGAGTGTCACGCAGAGAGAGAATACGTAATGATGAGATAAGACAGCGAATGGGGGTTGACGGCACTGTAACAACAGACATAGAAAGAAAACAGCTGATATAGTACGGACACGTCCAGAGGATGGATAACTCAAGACTCCCAAAAATAATTATGCAATGGGTAGCACCAAACCACAAAAAGAGAGGAAGACCCAAGAAATCTTGGAGAGAGGGAGTAACGAAGGCAATGAGTACAAGAGATCTTAGAGAAGGTCAATGGGATGATAGAGTGTCATGTAAATTAGGCATCAGACAACGTCGCAAGACGTTTTAAAACCGATTTATATATACAAAATAATATACATTTTATATTACATATACTTTACAAAAGAGTATTTCTGGTAGGATTTGTATCAATTTTGTTTTTAACTCTTATTAGAGAAAATATACAGTCATCGATGTTTTTGGTCAATTCTATTATTTATCGGGCAATATTTGATCTGCTGTGAACTATTAGTTGTGAAATGCATCTAATTATTCAGATACTGAATGAAATTAGGATAGAAACCTGGAAATGCTGTTAGGTAACTCAATTGGAAGTATTTGAAACTAATCTCTAGTGACAGTTTGCTGGTAACAAACGGCTGAAAATTACCATATGCGATTCGAAATATAGGTAACGCATAAGCTGATGTAGAAATCATATTATGTATCTCGATTTCTAAAATTGTCCTGAAATATTTGTAGATAGTTATAGTACCTTTATTTGAAGTAACAATAATTTCTAGTATTTACATTTTTTTGTTTATCTAATAGAATACAAAACTGCATTCACAGAAAGACTAAAAATAAACGGCACCGTTCCAAAAAGTGGATAATCTGAAACACATTTCAACTAATAAAAAAAAGAAAGAATTTCAAATAATGTTACAAACGAAGCAATCGAAGAGAGATAAGCGCTTCAAAGAAAAACTACTCTTCTTCTTCTTCTTCCTCTTTATAGTGTTTATTGACAGATTGATCATCATCAATCAGCCAATCGCGTCCACTGCTGGACATAGGCCTCCCTCAGTTCTTTCCAGTGTTCTCTACACTGGGCCGCTTGTAGCCAGTTTCCCGCTACACGTTTTATATCATCGGTCCATCTAGTCGGTGGTCGTCCTCGGCTTCTTTTATAGTTTCTGGGCCTCCATTCCATAATACGTCTTGTCCACCGTCCATCTTGTGCTCTGGCTAAGCGCCCTGCCCAGTTCCACTTAAGCGACGTGGTTCTTTCGATGACATCTTGAACTCCTGATCTTTGCCTAATTTGTTGGTTTGTTATGTGGTCTCGAAGGCTCACGTTCAGCATTGTACGTTCCATGGCTCGTTGTGTAACTCTGAGTTTATTCGCAGATTTTTGCGTGAGTGTTAAAGTCTCTGCTCCATAAGTTTGTACAGGTAAAACACATTGGTTATAAACCTTTCGCTTGAGACACATGGGAATGAACTTTTTAGAATATGGCTTAATTTGCCAAATGCTGCCCAAGTTAGGCCTATTCGCCTCTGTATTTCATGTGTTTGATTGTCTCTGCTTATTTTGATTTCGTGTCCCAGATATTTGGTAGTGTCAAGTTGTTGTATGGTATTATGATGGGCTGATGGGTCTATAATTTTCTAATTTAGTAAAATCGCCTTTTTTGTGTAACAAGACTATTACTGCATTGTTCCAGTCTTTTGGAATCGTACGCGCATGTAAGCATTTATTAAACAGTTCGCTTACTGATTTTAATAAAATTTCTCCACCTGCTTTTATTGCCTCGATAACAAGTCCATCATCACCAGGCGATAGATGGTTCTTCATTTCCTTTAAAGCTGCTCTTACTTCTGACACAGTAATGGGTAAAAGTATTTCCGATCCCTGATTTATGAGAGTCTTTACTCGTGTCGGGAAATTGTCTTGTGGTCTTTGGCTGGTATAGAGGTCTTTATAAAACTCTCTGGTTATTTTCAAAATGTTTTGTTTATCTGTTGTTGCCTTTCCGTCTTTATCTCTCAGCTTGGATATTCCTTTTTTACTTTGTGAGTTTTCTTTTCATTATCTTTAAACCTTTGTTCTCCTCTAC
Source organism: Diabrotica balteata (assembly GCA_918026665.1). NCBI lineage: Eukaryota > Metazoa > Arthropoda > Insecta > Coleoptera > Chrysomelidae > Diabrotica > Diabrotica balteata. The sequence goes on along the minus strand of OU898279.1, from coordinate 23,005,654 downwards.
TGTTTGAGTAATTACATTAGTATTATATCTTCTTACATCTTTTCTAATTTCCGCTGAAATTCTTTTATTTAGTTTTTTATATTCTTCTTTGTTTCCCTTTTCGTTCTCGCTTAGGTTTCGTCGTATTTCCATGAGAGCTTTTTTATTTTTGCTAATCATTTCACTTTTGGTGTCATTTTTTTTGCAAAATTTAAGTTGTGCATTTCTAACCGAGTCTATTATTAATTTATTGTGATCGTCGATACTTAGAGGTTTGGGATTATTACTCTGTAAAGTTTCGGCTATATGTTTTATGTATGCTTCTGGATGATTTGGTGAATTCTAAACTATGCGTTTGCAACTGTTTATCATCTTTGCTCTTTTTGTAGATTTATCGTTACTCTAGCTCTTACTGGTCTGTGGTCGCTTCCTACTGATAGTTTATTGAGTACAGTGACATCTTGAATAATTTGCTTTTTGTCTGTCATTATATAATCATATTCGCTCTTAGTTCTTCCGTCTGGACTAGCCCACGTCCATTTTCTATTTTGTTTCTTCTTGAAAAGGGTGTTCATTTCATACAGTTTGTGTTGCAGTAGAAAGTTGGTAAGCATTTCGCCTCTTTCGTTTCTTACTCCGATTCCAAAATCTCCGATTGCCACTTCTTGTTCGTCCTTTTTCCTTCCAAGTTTCCCGTTAAAATCTCCCATTATCAGATTGTAATGAGCCGGTTCCTGCTTTTTTACTCTTTCGATTTCCTCATAGAAGGCTTCGACAATTTCATCTTCGTAATCGCTGGTGGGGCCGTATACCTGGATTATTTTCAGATTGTATCTCTTATTTAGTCTTAGATTTATATACATAACTCTTGGGGAAATGCAATTTTTTGTGTACTAATAAACCTATTCATCCAGTTGTCGATTCCGTTTCTCCTTTATAGTGGAATATGTTTCCTGATTTTAGTTTGACCTGATCTTCACCTCTTCTTTTGACTTCGCTAATTCCTATAATATCCCATTTCACATGTTTGAGTTCTTCCTCTAGTTCTGTCATTTTTTCATCCTTAGATAAGGTTCTTACATGATACGTAATTATGTGCAACGTTCGTCGTTCTTGGTAGGCTCTTACATCCTGGGGATTCTTCGCACCCTCTTCCCGCTGTCCATGAGTCCTACCGCTACCTTGGTCGGGAACTAGCGAGGCTGCCGGGGACTGAGGGCCGTTTTCTTGAATGTCTGTTCATGCTGAGGGGGTTTTGCATTTAAACACCACGCTTCCAGGCGGGTTGGTGAGTTGGTTTGGGAAATTGGTAGGATAGTAGGTATTGGGTAGGAATGGGGTTAGGACATGATTTCTCTCCACAGGAGATGAGAGAGAATCAAGGCTCGCGTAGGGCAGGATCGCATCTCTGAAGTAAGTCTATCCTCCACTGGGATTGTGAAAGAGTACTACCCGCTACCATAGGCAGATTGATACCTCTGTGGAATATTGTCACTCCATCTGTTCAGCGGACGTCCGATACTTGATTTATTTTTTGCTATTTTGACCACACGGGTTTCCCCGATTCTGCTTATGTGGTTATTTCATTCGTGTATTCTGTTTAGTTTCCATTATACACATTGTACATTATATTTTTCACTCCTCTTTCGATCTCTCAGCTTATTTCCTGTAATTCTTCTCAGTAATCTCATATTTCATAAATCGAAGGACGCAGAAGAATTGGTAGAAAGCAGGCCTCTTGGTTGAAGAATATAAGGGAGTGGACAGGAATAAAGAAAGCTGAGCAACTCTTTAGAATAGCTCGAGACAGAGACAGTTTCGCCATGTTTATCTCCAACGTCAAGGGGACTTGATAGGGCACGTTAAGAAGAAGAATCTCATATTTGCTGTTTCCAGTAGTCTTTGTGTTGTGGCTGTGTCGGGTATTGTTTGTGATGCATATAATAAAAAAATCTAGCAGTTAAAACCAAGCCAGAAAAGATAATAAGAATTACGTAAATGATATGCTGAAAATGTCAGAAAGAGCCGCACAAGAGAACAACCTGAAAATACAATACACCATCATACGAAATTTGACAGGGAAAATAATTAATAAATGAATCAAAAATAAACAAAAAAATATAATTAAAATAGAACATAAAATAATAATACAAAGATGGAGAAAACACTTCGACAAAATATATTCCACCTACTCCAAAAAAAAAAAAACGAAATACAAGAGTGAAATTACGAAGGAAAAAATACAAAACATACTGAAACAAAAAATGGCAAAGCCGCTGAAAGTGAAAAACTGTCGATGGAATTAATAAAGATCCACGCAAACTAATCAGCAGAAATGCTACACAAACCCTTTAACAAGATATGGGCCGACGAGGAGCTACCAAAGACGAAACGAGGATGTAATCAATCAAGTACCTAAAAAGGGCGATCTAAGTATATGCGAGATTTGGAGAGCAATTAGCTACTACTACTTATTCTCTGTTCTTTTATATGGAGTTAAAGCCTGAAAAATAAAAATAGTCCGGACGCAACTAAAAAAATACTTGCCAAGTTTGAGATCTGGTGTTGATGAAGACTGTGGAAAATATCAACAACACGCAACAAACACAATAACCTTAAGAAAGATGAAAAAAAAAATGACATACTCAACAGTATAAAGCAAAGAAAAATGAGCTACTTTGGTCACATATTAAGAAATGAAAAATATAAGTTGATGCGATTGATATTGATTTTATACAAGGGAAAGTGAAAGAAAAAAGACGACCATGGAGACGACGCACGTCCTGGTTGAACAATTTAAAACAATCGTGTGCAGTTGCAATCGTAGTAGCAGAACACTAAGTTCAATCAGTATTAACTTATATTCCTATATCTGACAGAGTAATGCTAGTGAAATTTAGTTCAAAGCCGTTTATTGCCAAGGTAATTCAGGTCTATGCCCAACATGATCCAGTGATGAAGATAAATTAGAAGCATTTTACAATTATCTTACTGACGCTCTAGATCTTGTCAAAGCAACAGAAAATACCATAGTCCTCGGAGAATATAACGCTAAAGTCGGCAAAAGACGCTGTTTGAACATTGTGTTGGCAAAGTTTAACCAGAATGCTTCCAGGTATTTAGATGTTGACTCTGTGGCTGCAAACAAATTATCCAGATGATAGACGAACATATGCAAGATCAAACAGAGAAGTAAAAAATTTAGTAACTAAAGCAAACAATATTTCCTGGGAAAGTAAATGCGAAGAACTCAACAAATATATAGGGTCAACAAGATCAAGAGAAGCATGGAAAACGGTAAAAAATCTGAGAACAAACAGAAAAGAAAAGAGTAGAATAGATTTAATAGAAAAAAAATCTTGGATCGAACACTACTCACAACTTTTGACTGAAACAAGACCTCAATTCACGAACATCAGTAGTACAATAACATATGAACTGGAATTCAGTGAAGACGATGAAATAACAGTACAGGAAGTCGAGAATGCAATAGGAACTCTAAAAATCGGAAGTCATGCGGACCACAAGGTATACCAAAATGAATTATTAAAACATAGCCCACAAGTATTATGGGAATTACTGGCGTATGTCTTCACCTTATTCTATAATGGACACGACTTACCACCGGAGTGGACAAAAGCACATATTAACAACATCTACAAAAAAGGAGATAGAAAGAATTGTACAAACTACAGGGGGCTAAGTGTCATAAATTCACTCTCAAGACTGTATAGAAAAATAATAAAAAATAAAATTGAAAAAGAGATGACAGATGTAGAAGAACAGAATGGCTTTTCGTGCAGGCAGATCCTGCATGGACAGTATATTCTCTCTAAAGCAAGTTATCGAGAAAAGATTAGCCCACAAAAATTTCAACTCATATAGTCTTTATAGATCTGACAAAGGCATACGATAGTGTACCACTTTCAATGCTTTCTGTAGCAATGGAAAAACAAGGAATAAGCAAAAAAAATATACAAGCAGTACAACAGCTCTACAAAAATAGTCGGCAAACATTAAAAAATGGAAATAGATTAACTAGAGAAATTCCTATTAGTAAGGGCCTAAAGCAAGGCTGCTGCATAGCACCTACACTCTTCAAAATATATCGAATGAGGCACTCTCACTGTGGAGAAGAAAGTGCTGCAATATAGACATCCCAATCGGAGATGATAGATTGTACACGATACACTTCGCTGACGACCAAGCCATTCTAGCTAAAGACGAGAGTGAAATAAGCTACATGCTTAGAAAACTGGAAGATGAGTACACCAAATGGGGCCTCACAATTAATATACAAAAAAACTGAGTACTTAGTTGTAGGGGAAAAACCAGAAAGCCTACAATAAAGAGAAATGGGAACTATAAAACCAACAGACAATTTTAAATACTTGGGAGTCCAAATAACATCAAAAGCAGGAAGTAGCGAAGAAATACATTCCAGGAATTGGCCAAGCAATATCAGGCACCAGACAGCTACACGGACTATTATGGAATAAAAAAATAACAAAAGAAAATAAAAGAAGAATTTATAAAACAATAATAGAAAGTATTAGGACTGTACGGCGCCGAACTCTGAGAAATAAATCAAAGAAACAAATCAAAAAATTAAGGCCCTGGAAATGAACTACTGGAGACGATGTTGCCAGCTAACTAGACTTGATAGGGTGAGAAACGAAGATATTCGGAGAGAAATGGAAATCGATCTAGACATAATAAAACACAAATCGAAGCCAAAAAAGATCAACTGGTATGGAAACCTTCAGAGAATGCCAAAAAAACAGATGGCCAAAAAAATAGAAGAATGGACTCCGCAACTAGAAGAAAACGAGGTAGACCAAGACGATCCTGAAGAGACGATGTCGATGATGCAATGACCGCCAGAGATCTAACAACTGAAGATTGCTTCGACAGAAAACGCTGGAAATTAGGATGCGAGAAGCGGCGCCAGCTGTAGAAGACTCGCTTGTTATATATACTCTGTAAAAGTTCAGGATTCGTGTCAAAAATATTCATTTAAAATGAAGTT